>CAWUFW010013470.1:0-473987 GCA_963921515.1 Calotriton arnoldi
ACAAATTGATAATGCCCACTAGGGGTTGAAAATGCTGTTTTGGGCTTTGCAGCATCAGCTAGTCTGATCTGCCAGTAGCCAGCTGTTAGGTCAAATGTGCTGAGATATTTGGCAGAGGCCAAAGTATCTATGAGCTCATCTGCCCTGGGTATTGGATGGGCATCAGTCCTAGTGACTGCATTGAGGCCCCTGTAGTCTACACAAAACCTCATCTCTCTTTTCCCACCACTGGTGTGAGGTTTAGGTACTAGGACTACTGGACTAGCCCAAGGGCTATCTGAGGGCTCAATCACTCCCAATTCCAACATCTTCTGGACTTCAGTCCTGATACAGTCCCTGACATGGTCAGGTTGCCTATAAATCTTGTTTTTAATAGGCAGACTGTCCCCAGTGTCCACTTCATGAGTGCACCAGGTGGTCTGACTGGGTGTCAGAGAAAACATATGTCTAAACTGATTGAGGACTTGCCTGCAATCAGTTTGTTGCTGGGTAGTGAGGCTGCCTGCCAAGGCTACACCATCAACTGACCCATCGTCAGGGTTCTGTGAGAGCAGGTCAGGGAGTGGGTCACTCTCTTCCTCCTGCCCTTCATCAGTAGCCATGAGCAAGCCCATGTCTGCCCTGTCCACATATGGCTTAAGTCTGTTGACATGGAGAACCCTGTGGGGACTCCTGGGTGTTCCCAGGTCTACTAAGTAAGTGACCTCACCCTTCTGCTCAACAATAGTGTGGGGTCCACTCCATTTGTCTTGGAGAGCTGCTGGGGCCACTGGCTCCAACACCCACACCTTCTGTCCTGGCTGGTAAACAGTTAGGACAGCCTTTTGGTCATGCCAGGCCTTTTGAAGTTCCTGGCTAGCCTCAAGGTTTTTGGTTGCCTTTTTCATGTACTCAGCCATCCTGGAGCGGAGACCAAGTACATAGTCCACTATATCTTGCTTTGGGGGCTTGAGAGGTAACTCCCATCCTTCCTTCACCAAGCACAGTGGACCCCTCACAGGGTGGCCAAACAGAAGTTCAAAAGGGCTGTAACCAACCCCTTCTGAGGCACCTCCCTATATGCGAATAAAAGGCAGGGCAAGAGTATGTCCCATCTACGCCTAAGCTTTTCTGGGAGCCCTTTAATCATGCCCTTCAAGGTTTTGTTGAATCTCTCAACTAAACCATTGCATTGTGGGTGATAGGGTGTGGTGAACTTATAAGTAACTCCACACTCCTTCCACATTGCCTTTAAGTACCCAGACATGAAGTTTGCACCCCTGTCTGATACCACCTCCTTAGGAAAGCCCACTCTTGAGAAAATTCCCAGGAGGGCCCTTGCCACCACAGGTGCTGTAGTGGTCCTAAGGGGTATAGCCTCTGGATACCTGGTGGCATGATCCACTACCACCAGTATAAATCTGTGCCCAGATGCTGTTTGGGGATCCATGGGACCAACAATGTCAATCCCTACCCTCTCAAAGGGCACCCCCACCACAGGTAGTGGTATCAGGGGGCCTTTGTAGTGCCACCTGCTTTGCCACTGGCTTGGCAGGTTACACAGGAGCGACAAAACTCCTTACTGTCTTCAGACATGTGGGGCCAGTGAAAGTGAGGGACAATTCTGTCCCAAGTCTTGTTCTGGCCCAGGTGTCCTGCTAAGGGAATATCATGGGCTAGGGTCAATAGGAAGCCCCTGAACTTCAAAGGTATTACCAACCTCCTGGTAGCACCAGGCTTGGGGTCTCTACTCTCTGAGTACAGGAGTCCATCATCCCAATACACTGTATGGGGACCACTAGCTTTCCCAGCAGCCTCAGCAGCAGCTTGCTGTCTGAGGGGTTCAAGGGAGGGGCAGCTCTGCTGCTCCTGGCTCAGATCTGCCCTAGAAGGTCCCCCTGTCCCCAAGAACTCAACCTGGTCAGGCTCAAGTTCCTCTGGGACAGTTCCTTCTTCAGGGCTGAGATCATCCCCCTCAAGGGACTGATCTTCCTCCTGAGCCAAGGGGAAGGCACTGCCTTAACCCTACTACTCCTCCTCTTGGAAGGCACTTGGTCCATTCTTCCAGAATCCAAGGCCTGTTCAGTTTTAGACAGTTTAGCTTGTGACCTGGTCACAGCAAACACATCTGCAGGGATCCCCAGCATTTCTGCATGGGTCCTGAGCTCCACTTCTGCCCAAGCAGAAGTCTCTAAGTCATTGCCAAGCAAGCATTCGACTGGTAGGTTTGCACTTACCACAACCTTCTTAAGGCCAGTTACCCCTCCCCAGGAGAAGTTAACAACTGCCAGAGTATGGTCTGTTCTGACATTGCTAGCATTGGTCACTTGGTACATTTCACCAAGTATAACTTGCCCAGGTAGCACAAGGTCTTGTGTCACCATTGTGACACTTGCCCCTGTGTCCCTAAATGCCAAAGCCTCTCGTCCATTGATTAAAGGCTGTTGTCTGTACTTGCCCAGATTACTGGGACTCACAGTGGAGGTCACATCCATGCCTCCATCACAGACTAACACAGCCTGAGTCAGCTCCCTGACTAAGTCAGAGCCCAACTCAGTTCCCAGGGTGAACCCTACTAAACCCTTTGCTGGAGCACTTCCACCAACTGTACTAGGGGGAACAGGTGCCTTAGGGGCATTGGTGGATGCTGGACTGGAGTCTTTGGACTTGGTGCAATCACTGGTCCAGTGGGTCTTTTGCTTACAGACCTTGCACCATGGTTTTCTTTGGCCTTTACCCTTGGTAGACTGGGAATCCCCACCAGAAGAAGATTTTTGGGGGCCTGATGAAGACTTTTGATCTTTACCCTTCTCCCCACCCTTGTCAGAGTTCTTAGCATCTTGCTTCTTGGTTTCCCCACCTTGGTTCTGTACCTTCTGCTTCACCCTGGTTCTGACCCATTTGTCTGCCTTCTTTCCCAATTCTTGGGGAGAGGTCAGATCAGAGTCAACCAGGTACTGATGCAACAGCTGGTTTTGACAGTTATTAAGAATCTGCTCCCTCATTATCAGATTATACAATCCTGAGAAGTCACACACCTTACTGCCCATCAACCAGCCTTCCAGAGCCTTGGCAGAACAATCCACATAGTCTACCCAGTCTTGAGTCTGTGCTTTTTGGGTGTCTCTGAACTTCAACCTGTACTGTTCAGTGGTTAGGCCAAACCCATCAATAAGAGCACTCTTCAAGACCTTGTAATTGTCAGCATCCTCCTCTCTAACAGTGAGGAGCTTGTCTCTACCTTTGTCAGCAAAGGAGAGCCACAAGATTGCTGCCCACTGCTCCTGAGGGACCTTCTGTACTTTACAGGCCCTCTCTAAAGCAGTTATCCATTTGTGGATATCATCCCCACTCTGGTAGGGAGGGACAATCTTGCTCAGGTTCCTATGGTCATAGGACCTTTCCCTATCTCTAGGGATATGGCTGCCACCATGGGACTCTAGTCCCAACTTTCTTCTCTCTTTAAGGAGATCTAGGGATTCTCTATCTAAAGCCAATTGCTTCTTCCTGATCTCCAGTTGAGTTTCCTCATACTGGACCAGTCTCTTTCTTCTCTCATGAGAGGATTCCCTCCTGTGAGAAGAAACAGAGCTCCCTATTGAGGTGCCAGAGTGGTTAGACTCCTGAGAAGGAGACCTAGACTTTCTGAGCACACTCATAATCCTTCCTGGGGGACAAAGGTGTGGTTCTCCAGATCCTCATCTTCATCTTCCCCAGAAGGGATTGGGTTTTCCAGGTCAGGGTCATTGTCACCCTCCTGGTCAGTTTCAGAGGGGGGCTGGGGGTAGTAGTACCCCTGGCCCCTTCCTCATCTGCTGGCCCACCCTCTGCTCCTACCCCTTCAGTCTCTGAGGACTTACTAAGATCATAAGCCACCAACAACTCCTGGAGGTGTTGGGTGGTGGGACTTTGGCCTGTCCTTAATTTCCTCACGTTACACAAAGCTCTCAGTTCCAAGAATGGGAGTGTGTCATACTTGGAGGGGGAAGCTCAATGGCTTCCTGCAGGGCATCTCTAGATCCTGCTTTTAAAGACATTACTAGTGTGGTGTGGTGTATGCACTACCTACTCTAGTGTGGCCTACTAAACTCTCTTGAGTTGTAGAAAGGGTTGTGCTATCCCTTAACACACAACTCTAAGTTCAGTAGAACTTACTGATATTCTAAGCTTAAATTATATGTACCTTAGGTACCTTTAGTGGTTTTCAGTTGATCAATTCAATTGAGATTATCTGGTAAAACAATAGCAAGCTGGAATCCCACACGCTGCACACCAATGTGAGAAGTTGGCCTGGCATATGCTGTCCACTAATTATAGTGGGCACCTTGCACCAGTCCAAATCGACTCTTATGGTAGGTAGGTTAAAGACAACCTTATTGAAAGCTATCCTAGTGGTAGCTGTGGAGAGCAGCCTTCAGGCTAAGTCTTGAAGGAATGTAAAGCAGCTTGTTTTACCAGTCTATAATCTCTTGAGTGACCAAATGAAAGAGCACCACACCAGGTATATATTCAAAATATATGTATTTATTACTAAACACACCCCTCTAGTCTCTTTATGAGGCTAGAGTTCGAAGTACATAGGTTATAAGATCTTAAATCACAGTAATAGCACAAATACACGTTTGGGCCCTAGGGGCGTACCAAACCATATACCAATAAAGTGGTATGCGAACCACGACTGAACTAGACACTAGGCCTAGAGCCTCTAGAAGTGCTTGGACCACAAGGAACCACCCAAGGTAGTGACACAGGGGACCCACGGGAGACGCGTGCAGTGTAAATACACAACCGCGATACGCCGTTAACTTCTATGGAGAAAGTCGGGATCGGGAAAATAGAGGAAAGGGACACTTTAAAGAGGACTAGGACAAAACCCTTTGAGATCTAGGACTTTGAAGAGTCTCTACCCACGGGAGCACCGGAGTACTCGTGTTACCTCACCCAGGGAAGCCGGGTGCATAGGTGCCTTTCGGGGTCGGGTTTCGTCGTCGTTTCTTATGGCGATCTGCTGCAAAGTGCTGCTGGCGACCAGGAGAAAAGTGTCCGGGTGGATCCAAGAGTGGATCGGAGTTCTGAAGAACCTGAAAGCAGAGGGGACAGAGTCTGGGTCACTAGCCAGTGACCAGGAGGGCGATGGACAGATGCCCACCGATGTCGAGTGCTTCAAGTTCGTTGACGGTCGTCTTGACTCTTCAGCCACGAGGTCCGGGAGGCGTTGTCGGCGACCAGGAGCAGGATTCGGGCTGTTGCTCGATGTCTGTCGAGTGCAGAGGTGTCGGCGACCAGATTGGACCCAACAGGCCTTGGCAACGGCAAGTCTCGAGTAAGATGTAGATCGTCGATGATGCAGACCAGCAAGGTCTGGGGAACTCACCCAGCAAGGGTAAGTGAGGGCAGGCCTGGAGCAACCAGACTGCCAAGTAAAGAAAAGATTGGCCTTCGGTAAGGGCTACTAGCCAACGGGCTAGCGACCGCGAAGGAGCCTCGTGACGCCGCACGTGGAGCTGGCTTACAGGACACTCGTGGAGTGGGGGCCAGTGATCTTCGGTGCAGGTGGTGCTGGAGGCTAGGGCTACTCGGAGCCCAAAGCACGACTTCTTGGGAGACCCAGAAGATGGTGCACTTGCAAGTGTGCTCGGTGTCCAGGGGTCACGGTCTCAAGTCACCCACGATAGCCACGGGCCTCAGCTTTGCTGGGGACTCAGGGTAGCCTCGGGAAGTCTGAGAATCCACCTCTGGTGATGCGATGACTTCGGCGTCCGACGGGAGCTTCAGTGATGCGAACCGGACAGATGCTTCTTTGGTGCCTGCCAAGCAGGGGAGTCACTCCTTGACCCCAAGGGAGATTCTTCAGTCCTCTAATCGTGACGTAGAGCGTCGAAGGTCCAGGATTCTGTTTCAGAGTTTCGTCCAGGTATAATCTAAAGTCCTAAGGACTGGGTTCCTACCTTTATTCCAAAAATAGGGGATGGACTACTCTGTGGCCCCACCTATGGGTGGGTCAGGGCAGAGGGGTGGCTACACCCCTTTCCCTTTGTCCAGTTCGCGCCAAAGCAGGGGCTGCAAGCCCCTGATCCGGTTTGAACTGGGGTATGCACAGGGACACCAAATGTGCCCCCAGTGCAGGACTTCAAAGCACCCGAAAGTGCTCCCGCCCAGCCCCAATACACATTGTCCTGTCTGGGGAGGTGGTCACACCTCCCTGGGACAGGAAACCTATTGTCCAGGCCTCCCCTGCCGGAGTTTCGTCCAGCAGCAGGAGGCCAGACTCGTGTCTGTGGCAGCAGCATCCATTTTGTGATGCCAGGGCTCTGGAAAGAAGTTACCGGACTCGTCAGAGTTAACATGCCTTTCCCTCTAGAAGGGTGGAATGCTACCCCCGCCGCCAGAATTGGCGGGGGGTAGTATTCCAAGATGTTTGACACCAAACACGACATGTTTCGGTGCAGCCATTCCATAGTTAGCATTTTACCGCGAGGATATAATGCGTTTAAGAGTATATGGTCAGGCTGCACTACAAACAGCATCAGAGATGGTCTCCGAACGCTGCAGAGGGGCCCTGCTCATGCAGGGGCACCCTCTCACATAGGAACCATGCACTCTGCCTTTAGGATTGATAAGGCCTGCCTTAGGAGTGACTTATAGGTTTATATGTGTGTATGCATTTAGTGATATAGGTAACCTATACCACAGCAAGGGGTGCATGCACCACCTTACCCAGGCTGCAGTAGCAGACCTGTGGTGTCAGTTTGGATGGCCTACCAGGGGTGGCATAATACATGCTGCAGCCCCTGGCAGGCCTCTGAGGTACCTATGCCCTTGGTACATAGTATACCATATACTAGGGACTTACAAGGGCACTCCAGATCCCAATCAGTGATGTGCCTAAGGCACATGGAGACCCTTTTAAAGAGGAAACAGCTAGGCTGGGGTTCTGAATAGCAGGGCCCCAGCCAGACTAATGTCGAAAACCAGTGAAGTATCAGCAAAAAGTGGGGGTACCCATGTGAAGCAGATCCTACTCTCCTACATCCATCACCTTCCTGGTCACTGGCTAGTGACCCAGACTCTGTCCCCTCTGCTTTCAGGTTCTTCAGAACTCCGATCCACTCTTGGATCCACCCGGACACTTTTCTCCTGGTCGCCAGCAGCACTTTGCAGCAGATCGCCATCTCGAATCGACGACGAAACCCGACCCCGAAAGGCACCTATGCACCCGGCTTCCCTGGGTGAGGTAACACGAGTACTCCGGTGCTCCCGTGGGTAGAGACTCTTCAAAGTCCTAGATCTCAAGGGTTTTGTCCTAGTCCTCTTTAAGTGTCCCTTTCCTCTATTTTCCCGATCCCGACTTTCTCCATAGAAGTTAACGGCGTATCGCGGTTGTGTATTTACACTGCACGCGTCTCCCGTGGGTCCCCTGTGTCACTACCTTGGGTGGTTCCTTGTGGTCCAAGCACTTCTAGAGGCTCTAGGCCTAGTGTCTAGTTCAGTCGTGGTTCGCATACCACTTTATTGGTATATGGTTTGGTACGCCCCTAGGGCCCAAACGTGTATTTGTGCTATTACTGCGATTTGAGATCTTATAACCTATGTATTTCGAACTCTAGCCTCATAAAGAGACTAGAGGGGTGTGTTTAGTAATAAATACATATATTTTGAATATATACCTGGTGTGGTGCTCTTTCATTTGGTCACTCAAGAGATTATAGACTGGTAAAACAAGCTGCTTTACATTCCTTCAAGACTTAGCCTGAAGGCTGCTCTCCACAGCTACCACTAGGATAGCTTTCAATAAGGTTGTCTTTAAACCTACCTACCATAAGAGTCGATTTGGACTGGTGCAAGGTGCCCACTATAATTAGTGGACAGCATATGCCAGGCCAACTTCTCACACCCCTACACTGCCCGAACACCACTGCACTGCCCTAAACCCTGAAACACCAGCCCCAGCACGACCCCCTACACTGCCCGAACACCACTGACCTACCCTAAACCCTAAAACACTACCCCCAGCACAACCCCCTACACTACCCAAACACCACTGCACTAACCTAAATCCTAAAACACTACCCCAGCATGACCCCCTACACTACACAAACACCACTGACCTACCCTAATCCCTAAAACACTACCCCCAGCACGACCCCCTACACTACCCAAACATCACTGCACTTCCCTAAAACATGACCCCCTACACTACACAAACACCACTGCACTACCCTAAACCCTAAATCACTACCCCCAGCACAACCTCCTACACTACACAAGCACCACTGCACTACCCTAAACCCTAAAACACTACCCCCAGCACGACCCCCTACACTACCCAAACACCACTGCACTAACCTAAATCCTAAAACACTACCCCCCAACATGACCCCCTACACTAACCAAACACCACTGCACTACCCTAAAACATGACCCCCTATACTACACAAACACCACTGCACTACCCTAAACCCTAAAACACTACCCCCAGCACGACCCCCTACACTACACAAGCACCACTGGCACTACCCTAAACCCTAAAACACTACCCCCAGCACAACCCTCTACACTGCCCGAACACCACTGCACTGCCCTAAACCCTGAAACACCAGCCCATGCACGACCCTCTACACTGCCCGAACACCACTGCACTGCCCTAAACCCTGAAACACCAACCCTAGCACGACCCTCTACACTGCCCGAACACCACTGTACTGCCCTAATCCCTGAAACACCAACCCTAGCACGACCCCCTACACTGCCCGAACACCACTGCACTGCCCTAAACCCTGAAACACCACCCCCTTCACGACCCCCTACACTGCCCGAACACCACTGCACTGCCCTAAACCCTGAAACACCACCCCCAGCACGACCCCCTACACTGCCCGAATGCCACTGCACAGCCCTAAACCCTGAAACATCACCCCCAGCAAGACCCCCTACACTGCCCGAACGCCACTGCACTGCCTTAAACCCTGAAACATCACCCCTAGCAAGACCCCCTACACTGCCCGAACACCACTGCCCTAAACCCTGAAACACCACCCCTAGCACGACCCCTATACTGCCCGAACACCACTGCACTGCCCTAAACCCTGAAACACCACCCCCAGCACGACCCTCTACACTGCCCGAACACCACTGCTCTGCCCAAAACCCTGAAACACCAGCCCCAGCACGACCCCCCACACTGCCCGAACACCACTGCACTACCCTAAACCTTGAAACACCAGCCCCAGCACGTCCCCCTACACTGCCCGAACACCACTACACTGCCCTGAACCCTGAAACACCACCCCCTGCATGACCCCCTACACTGCCCGAGCACCACTGCACTGCCCTAAACCCTGAAACACCAACCCCAGCACGACCACCTACACTGCCCGAACACCACTGGACTGCCCTAAACCCTGAAATACCAGCCCCAGCACGACCCCCTACACAGCCAGAATACCACTGCACTGCCCTAAACCCTGAAACAACACCCCCAGCAAGACCCCCTACACTGCCTGAACACCACTGCCCTAAACCCTGAAACACCAAACCCAGCAAGACCCCCTACACTGCCCAAACACCACTGCACTGCCCTAAACCCTGAAACACCACCCCCACCACGACCCCCTACACTGCCCGAAGACCACTGCTCTGCCCAAAACCCTGAAACACCAGCCCCAGCACGACCCCCTACACTGCCCGAACACCACTGCACTGCCCAAAACCCTGAAACACCAGCCCCAGCACAACCCCGTATACTGCCAGAACACCACTGCACTGCCCTAAACCTTGAAACACCAGCCCCAGCAAGACCCCTTACACTGCCCGAAAACTACTGCACTACCCTAAACCCTAAAACACTACCCCCAGCACAACCTCCTACACTACACAAGCACCACTGCACTACCCTAAACCCTGAAACACTACCCCCAGCAAGACCCCCTACACTGCCCGAATGCCACTGCACAGCCCTAAACCCTGAAACATCACCCCCAGCAAGACCCCCTACACTGCCCGAATGCCACTGCACTGCCCTAAACCCTGAAACATCACCCCTAGCAAGACCCCCTACACTGCCCGAACACCACTGCCCTAAAACCTGAAACACCACCCCCAGCACGACCCCTATACTGCCCGAACACCACTGCACTGCCCTAAACCCTGAAACATCACCCCCAGCACGACCCTCTACACTGCCCGAACACCACTGCTCTGCCCAAAACCCTGAAACACCAACCCCAGCACGACCACCTACACTGCCCGAACACCACTGCACTGCCCTAAACCCTGAAACACCAGCCCCAGCACGACCCCCTACACAGCCAGAACACCACTGCACTGCCCTAAACCGTGAAACAACACCCCGTGCATGACCCCCTACACTGCCCGAACACCACTGCACTGCCCTAAATCCTGAAACACCACCCCCAGCACGACCCTCTACACTGCCCGAACACCACTGCACTGCCCTAAATCCTGAAACACCAACCCCTGCACAACCCCTTACACTGCCCGAACACTACTGAACTGCCCAAAACCCTGAAACACCATCCCCAGCACGACCCCCTACACTGCCCGAACACCACTGCACTGCCCTAAACCCTGAAACACCAGCCCCAGCACGACCCCCTACAATGCCTGAACACCACTGCACTGCCCTAAACCCTGAACCACCACCCCCTGCACGACCCCCTACACTGCCCAAACACCACTGCACTGCCCTGAGCCCTGAAACACCACCCCCAGCACGAGCCTCTACACTGCCCGAACACCACTGCACTGCCCTAAACCCTGAAACACCACCTCCTGAACGACCCCCTACACTGCCCGAACACTACTGCACTGCCCTAAACCCTGAAACACCACCTCCAGCACGACCTCCTACACTGCACGAACACCACTGCACTGCCCTAAACCCTGAAACACTACCCCCAGCAAGACCCCCTACACTGCCCGAACACCACTGCACTGCCCTAAACCCTGAAACAACAGCCCCAGCAAGACCCCCTACACTGCCTGAACACCACTGCCCTAAACCCTGAAACACCAAACCCAGCAAGACCCCCTACACTGCCCCAACACCACTGCACTGCCCTAAACCCTGAAACACCACCCCCACCACGACCCCCTACACTGCCCGAAGACCACTGCTCTGCCCAAAACCCTGAAACACCAGCACCAGCACGACCCCCTACACTGCCCGAACACCACTGCACTGCCCTAAACCCTGAAACACCAGCCCCAGCAAGACCCCCTACACTGCCCGAACACCACTGCACTGCCCTAAACCCTGAAACACCAGCCCCAGCACAACCCCGTATACTGCCAGAACACCACTGCACTGCCCTAAACCTTGAAACACCAGCCCCAGCAAGACCCCTTACACTGCCCGAAAACTACTGCACTGCCCTAAACCCTGAAACACCAGCCCCAGCATGACCCCCTACACTGCCCGCACACCACTGCACTGCCCTAAACCCTCAAACACCAGCCCCAGCACGACCCCCTACACTTCCCAAACACCACTGCACAGCCCTAAACCCTGAAACACCACCCCCAGCAAGATCCCCTACACTGCCTGAACACCACTGCACTAAACCCTGAAACACCACCCCCAGCAAGACCACCTACACTGGCCGAACACCACTGCACTGCCCTAAACCCTAAAACACCACCCCCTGCACCACCCCATACACTGCCCAAACACCACTGCACTGCCCTAAACCCTGAAACACCACCCCCTGCACGACCCCCTACACTGCCCGAACACCACTGCACTGCCCTAAACCCTGAAACACCACCCCTCAGCACGACACCCTACACTGCCCGAACACCACTGCACTGCCCTAAACCCTGAAACATCACCCCCAGCAAGACCCCCTACACTACCCAAACACCACTGCCCTAAACCCTGAAACACCACTGTGAGAAGTTGGCCTGGCATATGCTGTCCACTAATTATAGTGGGCACCTTGCACCAGTCCAAATCGACTCTTATGGTAGGTAGGTTAAAGACAACCTTATTGAAAGCTATCCTAGTGGTAGCTATGGAGAGCAGCCTTCAGGCTAAGTCTTGAAGGAATGTAAAGCAGCTTGTTTTACCAGTCTATAATCTCTTGAGTGACCAAATGAAAGAGCACCACACCAGGTATATATTCAAAATATATGTATTTATTACTAAACACACCCCTCTAGTCTCTTTATGAGGCTAGAGTTCGAAGTACATAGGTTATAAGTTATCTTAAATCACAGTAATAGCACAAATACACGTTTGGGCCCTAGGGGCGTACCAAACCATATACCAATAAAGTGGTATAAGAACCACGACTGAACTAGACACTAGGCCTAGAGCCTCTAGAAGTGCTTGGACCACAAGGAACCACCCAAGGTAGTGACACAGGGGACCCACGGGAGACGCGTGCAGTGTAAATACACAACCGCGATACGCCGTTAACTTCTATGGAGAAAGTCGCGGATCAGGAAAATAGAGGAAAGGGACACTTAAAAGAGGACTAGGACAAAACCCTTTGAGATCTAGGACTTTGAAGAGTCTCTACCCACGGGAGCACCGGAGTACTCGTGTTACCTCACCCAGGGAAACCGGGTGCATAGGTGCCTTTCGGGGTCGGGTTTCGTCGTCGTTTCTTATGGCGATCTGCTGCAAAGTGCTGCTGGCGACCAGGAGAAAAGTGTCCGGGTGGATCCAAGAGTGGATCGGAGTTCTGAAGAACCTGAAAGCAGAGGGGACAGAGTCTGGGTCACTAGCCAGTGACCAGGAAGGCGATGGACAGATGCCCACCGATGTCGAGTGCTTCAGGTGCGTTGACGGTCGTCTCGTTTCTGCAGCCACGAGGTCCAGGAGGCGTTGTTGGCGACCAGGAGCAGGATTCGGGCTGGTACACGATGTCTGTCGAGTGCTGCGGTGTCGGCGACCGGATTGGACCCAACAAGCCTTGGCAACGGCAAGTCTCGATGTAGCTGAAGATCGTCGATGGTGCAGACCAGCAAGGTCTGGGGAACTCACCCAGCGAGGGTAAGTCAGGGCAGGCCTGGAGCAACCAGGGGAGCCCTTTGGTTTCTTTAGAAAGTCTTCTGGGGACCCACGAGCCGGCTGGCAAGGGATCGCGAAGACACCTCGGGCGGAATCACTCAACAGGGGCCCACGGTCACTCAGGACGGTGTAGGCCTCTGATCTTCGGAGGGATTCCTGCTGGAGGTTGGGACCACACGTGGTCCAAAGCACAGGTTCGTAGAACGTTGTGAAGGGGTTGCACTCGATAATAGTGCACGGTACCCAGGGGTCGCGGTTCCTCGTCACTCGTGGGGTCCACTTGCCTCAGCTTCGCTGGGGACTCACGATGGCCTTGGAGAAGTCAGGAAATCCACTTCTTGGGCTGCAGGGACTTCGGACTCCGGCGGGAGCGGCGTAGTTTGCGACCGTCGTTATCGTTTTTGGTGCCTGCCAAGCAGGGGAGTCACTCCTTGACCCCAAGGGAGATTCTTCAGTCCTCTAATCGTGATGTAGAGCGTCGAAGGTCCAGGATTCAGTTTCAAAGTTTAGTCCAGGGATATCTAATCTTGCTGTGGCAAGGGTTCCCCATTTTAACTAGTAAAACAGGGAGGGACTAACTCTATGACCCCACCTATGGGAGGGTCAAGGGAGGGGTGGCTACACCCACTTCCCTTTGTCCAGTTTCGCGCCAGAGCAGGGGCAGGTAGCCCCTGAGCTGGTTTGAACTGGCATATGCACAGAGGAGCCTTTTGCTCCCCCAGTGCAGGACTTCAAAGCACTCTAAGAGTGCACCCACCCAGCCCCAATACACATTATCCTGTCTGGGGAGGTGGTCACACCTCCCTGCAACAGGAAACCTATTGTCCAGGCCTCCCCTGCCGGAGTTTCGTCCAGCAGCAGGAGGCCAGACTTGTGTCTGTGGCAGCAGCATCCATTTTGTGATGCCAGGGCTTCAGAAAGAAGTTACCGGGTAAGCCAGAGTTAACATGTCTTTCCCTCTAGAAGGGTGGAATGCTACCCCCGCCGCCAGGATTGGCGGGGGGTAGTATTCCAAGATGTTTGACACCAAACACGACATGTTTAGGTGCAGCCATTCCAAAGTTAGCATTTTACCGCGAGGATATAATGCGCTTAAGAGTATATGGTCAGGCTGCACTACAAACAGCATCAGAGATGGTCTCCGAACGCTGCAGAGGGGCCCTGCTCATGCAGGGGCACCCTCTCACATAGGAACCATGCACTCTGCCTTTAGGATTGATAAGGCCTGCCTTAGGAGTGACTTATAGGTTTCTAGGTGTGTATGTATTTCGTGATATAGGTAACCTATATCACAGTAAGGGGTGCATGCACCACCTTACCCAGGCTGCAGTAGCAGACCTGTGGTGTCAGTTTGGATGGCCTTCCAGGGGTGGCATAATACATGCTGCAGCCCCTGGCAGGCCTCTGAGGTACCTATGCCCTTGGTACATAGTATACCATATACTAGGGACTTATAAGGGCACTCCAGATCCCAATCAGAGATGTGCCTAAGGCACATGGAATCCATTTTACAGAGAAAGCAGATAGACTGGGGCCCTGAATAGCAGGATCCCAGTCCAACTAAGTCATAAACCAGCAAAACACCATAAAAAAAGTGGGGGCAACCATATAGTCAGATTCCACCTTCCTACAACCACCCCCAGCACAACCCCCTACACTGCCCGAACACCACTGCACTGCCAAAACCCTGAAACACCAGCCCCAGCACGACCCCCTACACTGCCCGAACACCACTGCACTGCCCTAAACCCTGAAACACCAGCCCCAGCATGACCCCCTACACTGCCCGAACACCACTGCACTGCCCTAAACCCTGAAACACCAGCCCCAGCACGACCCCCTACACTGCCCGAACACCACTGCACTGCCCTAAACCCTGAAATACCACCACCCCCAGCACGACCCCCTACACTGCCCGAACACCACTGCACTGCCCTAAACCCTGAAACACTATCACCAGCACGACCCCCTACACTGCCCGAACACCACTGCACTGCCCTAAACCCTGAAACACCACCCCCAGCAAGACCCCCTACACTGCCCGAACACCACTGCACTGCCCTAAACCCTGAAACACCACCCCCAGCACGACCACCTACACTGCCCGAACACCACTGCACTGCCCTAAACCCTGAAACACCACCCCAGCACGACCCCCTACACTGCCCAAACACCACTGCACTGCCCTAAACCCTGAAACACCACCCCTGCACGACCCCCTACACTGCCCGAACACCACTGCACTGCCCTAAACCCTGAAACACCACCCCCAGCACGACACCCTACACTGCCCGAACACCACTGCACTGCCCTAAACCCTGAAACACCACCCCCAGCACGACCCCCTACACTGCCCGAACACCACTGCACTGCCCTAAACCCTGAAACACCACCCCCAGCACGACCCCCTACACTGCCCGAACACCACTGCACTGCCCTAAACCCTGAAACACCAGCCCCAGCATGACCCCCTACACTGCCCGAACACCACTGCACTGCCCTAAACCCTGAAACACCAGCCCCAGCACGACCCCCTACACTGCCCGAACACCACTGCACTGCCCTAAACCCTGAAACACCACCCCCAGCACGACCCCCTACACTGCCCGAACACCACTGCACTGCCCTAAACCCTGAAACACCACCCCCAGCACGACCCCCTACACTGCCCGAACACCACTGCACTGCCCTAAACCCTGAAACACCACCCCCAGCACGACCCCCTACACTGCCCGAACACCACTGCACTGCCCTAAACCCTGAAACACCACCCCCAGCACGACCCCCTACACTGCCCGAACACCACTGCACTGCCCTAAACCCTGAAACACCACCCCCAGCACGACCCCCTACACTGCCCGAACACCACTGCACTGCCCTAAACCCTGAAACACCACCCCCAGCACGACCCCCTACACTGCCCAGAACACCACTGCACTGCCCTAAACCCTGAAACACCACCCCCAGCACGACCCCCTACACTGCCCAAACACCACTGCACTGCCCTAAACCCTGAAACACTACCCCCAGCATGACCCCCTACACTACCCAAACACCACTGCACTACCCTAAACCCTGAAACACTACCCCAGCACGACCCCCTACACTGCCCGAACACCACTGCACTGCCCTAAACCCTGAAACACCACCCCCAGCACGACCCCCTACACTGCCCGAACACCACTGCACTGCCCTAAACCCTGAAACACCAGCCCCAGCACGACCCCCTACACTGCCCGAACACCACTGCACTGCCCTAAACCCTGAAACACCACCCCCAGCACGACCCCCTACACTGCCCGAACACCACTGCACTGCCCTAAACCCTGAAACACCAGCCCCAGCACGACCCCCTACACTGCCCGAACACCACTGCACTGCCCTAAACCCTGAAACACCACCCCCAGCACGACCCCCTACACTGCCCGAACACCACTGCACTGCCCTAAACCCTGAAACACCACCCCCTGCATGACCCCCTACACTGCCCGAACACCACTGCACTGCCCTAAACCCTGAAACACCACCCCCAGCACGACCCCCTACACTGCCCGAACACCACTGCACTGCCCTAAACCCTGAAACACCAGCCCCTGCACGACCCCCTACACTGCCCGAACACCACTGCACTGCCCTAAACCCTGAAACACCATCCCCAGCACGACCCCCTACACTGCCCGAACACCACTGCACTGCCCTAAACCCTGAAACACCACCCCCAGCAAGACCCCCTACACTGCCCGAACACCACTGCACTGCCCTAAACCCTGAAACACCAGCCCCAGCAAGACCCCCTACACTGCCCGAACACCACTGCACTGCCCTAAACCCTGAAACACCAGCCCCAGCACGACCCCCTACACTGCCCGAACACCACTGCACTGCCCTAAACCCTGAAACACCACCCCCAGCACGACCCCTACACTGCCCGAACACCACTGCACTGCCCTAAACCCTGAAACACCAGCCCCAGCACGACCCCCTACACTGCCCGAACACCACTGCACTGCCCTAAACCCTGAAACACCACCCCCAGCACGACCCCCTACACTGCCCGAACACCACTGCACTGCCCTAAACCCTGAAACACCACCCCCAGCACGACCCCCTACACTGCCCGAACACCACTGCACTGCCCTAAACCCTGAAACACCACCCCCAGCACGACCCCCTACACTGCCCGAACACCACTGCACTGCCCTAAACCCTGAAACACCACCCCCAGCACGACCCCCTACACTGCCCGAACACCACTGCACTGCCCTAAACCCTGAAACACCAACCCCAGCAAGACCCCCTACACTGCCCAAACACCACTGCACTGCCCTAAACCCTGAAACACCACCCCCAGCACGACCCCCTACACTGCCCGAACACCACTGCACTGCCCTAAACCCTGAAACACCACCCCCAGCACGACCCCCTACACTGCCCGAACACCACTGCACTGCCCTAAACCCTGAAACACCACCCCCAGCAAGACCCCCTACACTGCCCGAACACTCACTGCCCTAAACCCTGAAACACCACCCCCAGCACGACCCCCTACACTGCCCGAACACCACTGCACTGCCCTAAACCCTGAAACACCAGCCCCAGCATGACCCCCTACACTGCCCGAACACCACTGCACTGCCCTAAACCCTGAAACACCAGCCCCAGCACGACCCCCTACACTGCCCGAACACCACTGCACTGCCCTAAACCCTGAAACACCACCCCCAGCACGACCCCCTACACTGCCCGAACACCACTGCACTGCCCTAAACCCTGAAACACCAGCCCCAGCACGACCCCCTACACTGCCCGAACACCACTGCACTGCCCTAAACCCTGAAACACCAGCCCCAGCACGACCCCCTACACTGCCCGAACACCACTGCACTGCCCTAAACCCTGAAACACCAGCCCCAGCACGACCCCCTACACTGCCCGAACACCACTGCACTGCCCTAAACCCTGAAACACCAGCCCCAGCACGACCCCCTACACTGCCCGAACACCACTGCACTGCCCTAAACCCTGAAACACCAGCCCCAGCACGACCCCCTACACTGCCCGAACACCACTGCACTGCCCTAAACCCTGAAACACCAGCCCCAGCACGACCCCTACACTGCCCGAACACCACTGCACTGCCCTAAACCCTGAAACACCACCCCCAGCACAACCCCCTACACTGCCCGAACACCACTGCACTGCCCTAAACCCTGAAACACCAGCCCCAGCACGACCCCCTACACTGCCCAAACACCACTGCACTGCCCTAAACCCTGAAACACCAGCCCCAGCACGACCCCCTACACTGCCCGAACACCACTGCACTGCCCTAAACCCTGAAACACCACCCCCAGCACGACCCCCTACACTGCCCGAACACCACTGCACTGCCCTAAACCCTGAAACACCAGCCCCAGCACGACCCCCTACACTGCCCGAACACCACTGCACTGCCCTAAACCCTGAAACACCAGCCCCAGCACGACCCCCTACACTGCCCGAACACCACTGCACTGCCCTAAACCCTGAAACACCACCCCCAGCAAGACCCCCTACACTGCCCGAACACCACTGCACTGCCCTAAACCCTGAAACACCACCCCCAGCAAGACCCCCTACACTGCCCGAACACCACTGCACTGCCCTAAACCCTGAAACACCACCCCCAGCACGACCCCCTACACTGCCCGAACACCACTGCACTGCCCTAAACCCTGAAACACCACCCCCTGCACGACCCCCTACACTGCCCGAACACCACTGCACTGCCCTAAACCCTGAAACACCACCCCCAGCACGACCCCCTACACTGCCCGAACACCACTGCACTGCCCTAAACCCTGAAACACCAGCCCCAGCACGACCCCCTACACTGCCCGAACACCACTGCACTGCCCTAAACCCTGAAACACCAGCCCCAGCACGACCCCCTACACTGCCCAAACACCACTGCACTGCCCTAAACCCTGAAACACCACCCCCAGCAAGACCCCCTACACTGCCCGAACACCACTGCACTGCCCTAAACCCTGAAACACCACCCCCAGCAAGACCCCCTACACTGCCCGAACACCACTGCACTGCCCTAAACCCTGAAACACCACCCCCAGCACGACCCCCTACACTGCCCGAACACCACTGCACTGCCCTAAACCCTGAAACACCACCCCCTGCACGACCCCCTACACTGCCCGAACACCACTGCACTGCCCTAAACCCTGAAACACCACCCCCAGCATGACCCCCTACACTGCCCGAACACCACTGCACTGCCCTAAACCCTGAAACACCACCCCCAGCACGACCCCCTACACTGCCAGAACACCACTCCACTGCCCTAAACCCTGAAACATCACCCCCAGCAAGACCCCCTACACTGCCCGAACACCACCACTGCCCTAAACCCTGAAACACCACCCCCAGCACGACCCCCTACACTGCCCGAACACCACTGCTCTGTGTAGGAGAGTAGGATCTGCTTCACAGGGGTACCCCCACTTTTTGCTGATACTTCACTGGTTTTCGACATTAGTCTGGCTGGGGCCCTGCTATTCAGAACCCCAGCCTAGCTGTTTCCTCTTTAAAAGGGTCTCCATGTGCCTTAGGCACATCTCTGATTGGGATCTGGAGTGCCCTTGTAAGTCCCTAGTATATGGTATACTATGTACCAAGGGCATAGGTACCTCAGAGGCCTGCCAGGGGCTGCAGCATATATTATGCCACCCCTGGTAGGCCATCCAAACTGACACCACAGGTCTGCTACTGCAGCCTGGGTAAGGTGGTGCATGCACCCCTTGCTGTGGTATAGGTTACCTATATCACTAAATGCATACACACATATAAACCTATAAGTCACTCCTAAGGCAGGCCTTATCAATCCTAAAGGCAGAGTGCATGGTTCCTATGTGAGAGGGTGCCCCTGCATGAGCAGGGCCCCTCTGCAGCGTTCGGAGACCATCTCTGATGCTGTTTGTAGTGCAGCCTGACCATATACTCTTAAACGCATTATATCCTCGCGGTAAAATGCTAACTATGGAATGGCTGCACCGAAACATGTCGTGTTTGGTGTCAAACATCTTGGAATACTACCCCCCGCCAATCCTGGCGGCGGGGGTAGCATTCCACCCTTCTAGAGGGAAAGGCATGTTAACTCTGACGAGTCCGGTAACTTCTTTCCAGAGCCCTGGCATCACAAAATGGATGCTGCTGCCACAGACACGAGTCTGGCCTCCTGCTGCTGGACGAAACTCCGGCAGGGGAGGCCTGGACAATAGGTTTCCTGTCCCAGGGAGGTGTGACCACCTCCCCAGACAGGACAATGTGTATTGGGGCTGGGCGGGAGCACTTTCGGGTGCTTTGAAGTCCTGCACTGGGGGCACATTTGGTGTCCCTGTGCATACCCCAGTTCAAACCGGATCAGGGGCTTGCAGCCCCTGCTTTGGCGCGAACTGGACAAAGGGAAAGGGGTGTAGCCACCCCTCTGCCCTGACCCACCCATAGGTGGGGCCACAGAGTAGTCCATCCCCTATTTTTGGAATAAAGGTAGGAACCCAGTCCTTAGGACTTTAGATTATACCTGGACGAAACTCTGAAACAGAATCCTGGACCTTCGATGCTCTACTCACGATTAGAGGACTGAAGAATCTCCCTTGGGGTCAAGGAGTGACTCCCCTGCTTGGCAGGCACCAAAGAAGCATCTGTCCGGTTCGCATCACTGAAGCTCCCGTCGGACGCCGAAGTCATCGCATCACCAGAGGTGGATTCTCAGACTTCCCGAGGCTACCCTGAGTCCCCAGCAAAGCTGAGGCCCGTGGCTATCGTGGGTAACGTGAGACCGTGACCCCTGGACACCGAGCACACTTGCAAGTGCACCATCTTCTGGGTCTCCCAAGAAGTCGTGCTTTGGGCTCCGAGTAGCCCTAGCCTCCAGCACCACCTGCACCGAAGATCACTGGCCCCCACTCCACGAGTGTCCTGTAAGCCAGCTCCACGTGCGGCGTCACGAGGCTCCTTCGCGGTCGCTAGCCCGTTGGCTAGTAGCCCTTACCGAAGGCCAATCTTTTCTTTACTTGGCAGTCTGGTTGCTCCAGGCCTGCCCTCACTTACCCTTGCTGGGTGAGTTCCCCAGACCTTGCTGGTCTGCATCATCGACGATCTACATCTTACATCGAGACTTGCCGTTGCCAAGGCTTGTTGGGTCCAATCTGGTCGCCGACACCTCTGCACTCGACAGACATCGAGCACCAGCCCGAATCCTGCTCCTGGTCGCCGACAACGCCTCCCGGACCTCGTGGCTGAAGAGTCAAGACGACCGTCAACGAACCTGAAGCACTCGACATCGGTGGGCATCTGTCCATCGCCCTCCTGGTCACTGGCTAGTGACCCAGACTCTGTCCCCTCTGCTTTCAGGTTCTTCAGAACTCCGATCCACTCTTGGATCCACCCGGACACTTTTCTCCTGGTCGCCAGCAGCACTTTGCAGCAGATCGCCATAAGAACCGACGACGAAACCCGACCCCGAAAGGCACCTATGCACCCGGCTTCCCTGGGTGAGGTAACACGAGTACTCCGGTGCTCCCGTGGGTAGAGACTCTTCAAAGTCCTAGATCTCAAAGGGTTTTGTCCTAGTCCTCTTTAAAGTGTCCCTTTCCTCTATTTTCCCGATCCCGACTTTCTCCATAGAAGTTAACGGCGTATCGCGGTTGTGTATTTACACTGCACGCGTCTCCCGTGGGTCCCCTGTGTCACTACCTTGGGTGGTTCCTTGTGGTCCAAGCACTTCTAGAGGCTCTAGGCCTAGTGTCTAGTTCAGTCGTGGTTCGCATACCACTTTATTGGTATATGGTTTGGTACGCCCCTAGGGCCCAAACGTGTATTTGTGCTATTACTGTGATTTAAGATCTTATAACCTATGTACTTCGAACTCTAGCCTCATAAAGAGACTAGAGGGGTGTGTTTAGTAATAAATACATATATTTTGAATATATACCTGGTGTGGTGCTCTTTCATTTGGTCACTCAAGAGATTATAGACTGGTAAAACAAGCTGCTTTACATTCCTTCAAGACTTAGCCTGAAGGCTGCTCTCCACAGCTACCACTAGGATAGCTTTCAATAAGGTTGTCTTTAACCTACCTACCATAAGAGTCGATTTGGACTGGTGCAAGGTGCCCACTATAATTAGTGGACAGCATATGCCAGGCCAACTTCTCACATTGGTGTGCAGCGTGTGGGATTCCAGCTTGCTATTGTTTTACCAGATAATCTCAATTGAATTGATCAACTGAAAACCACTAAAGGTACCTAAGGTACATATAATTTAAGCTTAGAATATCAGTAAGTTCTACTGAACTTAGAGTTGTGTGTTAAGGGATAGCACAACCCTTTCTACAACTCAAGAGAGTTTAGTAGGCCACACTAGAGTAGGTAGTGCATACACCACACCACACTAGTAATGTCTTTAAAAGCAGGATCTAGAGATGCCCTGCAGGAAGCCATTGAGCTTCCCCCTCCAAGTATGACACACTCCCATTCTTGGAACTGAGAGCTTTGTGTAACGTGAGGAAATTAAGGACAGGCCAAAGTCCCACCACCCAACACCTCCAGGAGATGTTGGTGGCTTATGATCTTAGTAAGTCCTCAGAGACTGAAGGGGTAGGAGCAGAGGGTGGGCCAGCAGATGAGGAAGGGGCCAGGGGTACTACTACCCCCAGCCCCCCTCTGAAACTGACCAGGAGGGTGACAATGACCCTGACCTGGAAAACCCAATCCCTTCTGGGGAAGATGAAGATGAGGATCTGGAGAACCACACCTTTGTCCCCCCAGGAAGGATTATGAGTGTGCTCAGAAAGTCTAGGTCTCCTTCTCAGGAGTCTAACCACTCTGGCACCTCAATAGGGAGCTCTGTTTCTTCTCACAGGAGGGAATCCTCTCATGAGAGAAGAAAGAGACTGGTCCAGTATGAGGAAACTCAACTGGAGATCAGGAAGAAGCAATTGGCTTTAGATAGAGAATCCCTAGATCTCCTTAAAGAGAGAAGAAAGTTGGGACTAGAGTCCCATGGTGGCAGCCATATCCCTAGAGATAGGGAAAGGTCCTATGACCATAGGAACCTGAGCAAGATTGTCCCTCCCTACCAGAGTGGGGATGATATCCACAAATGGATAACTGCTTTAGAGAGGGCCTGTAAAGTACAGAAGGTCCCTCAGGAGCAGTGGGCAGCAATCTTGTGGCTCTCCTTTGCTGACAAAGGTAGAGACAAGCTCCTCACTGTTAGAGAGGAGGATGCTGACAATTACAAGGTCTTGAAGAGTGCTCTTATTGATGGGTTTGGCCTAACCACTGAACAGTACAGGTTGAAGTTCAGAGACACCCAAAAGCACAGACTCAAGACTGGGTAGACTATGTGGATTGTTCTGCCAAGGCTCTGGAAGGCTGGTTGATGGGCAGTAAGGTGTGTGACTTCTCAGGATTGTATAATCTGATAATGAGGGAGCAGATTCTTAATAACTGTCAAAACCAGCTGTTGCATCAGTACCTGGTTGACTCTGATCTGACCTCTCCCCAAGAATTGGGAAAGAAGGCAGACAAATGGGTCAGAACCAGGGTGAAGCAGAAGGTACAGAACCAAGGTGGGGAAACCAAGAAGCAAGATGCTAAGAACTCTGACAAGGGTGGGGAGAAGGGTAAAGATCAAAAGTCTTCATCAGGCCCCCAAAAATCTTCTTCTGGTGGGGATTCCCAGTCTACCAAGGGTAAAGGCCAAAGAAAACCATGGTGCAAGGTCTGTAAGCAAAAGACCCACTGGACCAGTGATTGCACCAAGTCCAAAGACTCCAGTCCAGCATCCACCAATGCCCCTAAGGCACCTGTTCCCCCTAGTACAGTTGGTGGAAGTGCTCCAGCAAAGGGTTTAGTAGGGTTCACCCTGGGAACTGAGTTGGGCTCTGACTTAGTCAGGGAGCTGACTCAGGCTGTGTTAGTCTGTGATGGAGGCATGGATGTGACCTCCACTGTGAGTCCCAGTAATCTGGGCAAGTACAGACAACAGCCTTTAATCAATGGACGAGAGGCTTTGGCATTTAGGGACACAGGGGCAAGTGTCACAATGGTGACACAAGACCTTGTGCTACCTGGGCAAGTTATACTTGGTGAAATGTACCAAGTGACCAATGCTAGCAATGTCAGAACAGACCATACTCTGGCAGTTGTTAACTTCTCCTGGGGAGGGGTAACTGGCCTTAAGAAGGTTGTGGTAAGTGCAAACCTACCAGTCGAATGCTTGCTTGGCAATGACTTAGAGACTTCTGCTTGGGCAGAAGTGGAGCTCAGGACCCATGCAGAAATGCTGGGGATCCCTGCAGATGTGTTTGCTGTGACCAGGTCACAAGCTAAACTGTCTAAAACTGAACAGGCCTTGGATTCTGGAAGAATGGACCAAGTGCCTTCCAAGAGGAGGAGTAGTAGGGTTAAGGCAGTGCCTTCCCCTTGGCTCAGGAGGAAGATCAGTCCCTTGAGGGGGATGATCTCAGCCCTGAAGAAGGAACTGTCCCAGAGGAACTTGAGCCTGACCAGGTTGAGTTCTTGGGGACAGGGGGACCTTCTAGGGCAGATCTGAGCCAGGAGCAGCAGAGCTGCCCCTCCCTTGAACCCCTCAGACAGCAAGCTGCTGCTGAGGCTGCTGGGAAAGCTAGTGGTCCCCATACAGTGTATTGGGATGATGGACTCCTGTACTCAGAGAGTAGAGACCCCAAGCCTGGTGCTACCAGGAGGTTGGTAATACCTTTGAAGTTCAGGGGCTTCCTATTGACCCTAGCCCATGATATTCCCTTAGCAGGACACCTGGGCCAGAACAAGACTTGGGACAGAATTGTCCCTCACTTTCACTGGCCCCACATGTCTGAAGACAGTAAGGAGTTTTGTCGCTCCTGTGTAACCTGCCAAGCCAGTGGCAAAGCAGGTGGCACTACAAAGGCCCCCTGATACCACTACCTGTGGTGGGGGTGCCCTTTGAGAGGGTAGGGATTGACATTGTTGGTCCCATGGATCCCCAAACAGCATCTGGGCACAGATTTATACTGGTGGTAGTGGATCATGCCACCAGGTATCCAGAGGCTATACCCCTTAGGACCACTACAGCACCTGTGGTGGCAAGGGCCCTCCTGGGAATTTTCTCAAGAGTGGGCTTTCCTAAGGAGGTGGTATCAGACAGGGGTGCAAACTTCATGTCTGGGTACTTAAAGGCAATGTGGAAGGAGTGTGGAGTTACTTATAAGTTCACCACACCCTATCACCCACAATGCAATGGTTTAGTTGAGAGATTCAACAAAACCTTGAAGGGCATGATTAAAGGGCTCCCAGAAAAGCTTAGGCGTAGATGGGACATACTCTTGCCCTGCCTTTTATTCGCATATAGGGAGGTGCCTCAGAAGGGGTTGGTTACAGCCCTTTTGAACTTCTGTTTGGCCACCCTGTGAGGGGTCCACTGTGCTTGGTGAAGGAAGGATGGGAGTTACCTCTCAAGCCCCCAAAGCAAGATATAGTGGACTATGTACTTGGTCTCCGCTCCAGGATGGCTGAGTACATGAAAAAGGCAACCAAAAACCTTGAGGCTAGCCAGGAACTTCAAAAGGCCTGGCATGACCAAAAGGCTGTCCTAACTGTTTACCAGCCAGGACAGAAGGTGTGGGTGTTGGAGCCAGTGGCCCCAGCAGCTCTCCAAGACAAATGGAGTGGACCCCACACTATTGTTGAGCAGAAGGGTGAGGTCACTTACTTAGTAGACCTGGGAACACCCAGGAGTCCCCACAGGGTTCTCCATGTCAACAGACTTAAGCCATATGTGGACAGGGCAGACATGGGCTTGCTCATGGCTACTGATGAAGGGCAGGAGGAAGAGAGTGACCCACTCCCTGACCTGCTCTCACAGAACCCTGACGATGGGTCAGTTGATGGTGTAGCCTTGGCAGGCAGCCTCACTACCCAGCAACAAACTGATTGCAGGCAAGTCCTCAATCAGTTTAGACATATGTTTTCTCTGACACCCAGTCAGACCACCTGGTGCACTCATGAAGTGGACACTGGGGACAGTCTGCCTATTAAAAACAAGATTTATAGGCAACCTGACCATGTCAGGGACTGTATCAGGACTGAAGTCCAGAAGATGTTGGAATTGGGAGTGATTGAGCCCTCAGATAGCCCTTGGGCTAGTCCAGTAGTCCTAGTACCTAAACCTCACACCAGTGGTGGGAAAAGAGAGATGAGGTTTTGTGTAGACTACAGGGGCCTCAATGCAGTCACTAGGACTGATGCCCATCCAATACCCAGGGCAGATGAGCTCATAGATACTTTGGCCTCTGCCAAATATCTCAGCACATTTGACCTAACAGCTGGCTACTGGCAGATCAGACTAGCTGATGCTGCAAAGCCCAAAACAGCATTTTCAACCCCTAGTGGGCATTATCAATTTGTGGTGATGCCCTTTGGTCTGAAAAATGCACCTGCCACTTTCCAGAGGTTGGTGAACACAGTTCTCACAGGACTGGAGGCCTATAGTGCAGCTTATCTAGATGATATTGCTGTCTTTAGCTCCACCTGGGAGGATCACCTGGTCCACCTCAGGAATGTTTTACAGGCCCTGCAAAAGGCAGGCCTGACTATCAAGGCCACTAAGTGCCAGATAGGGCAGAGTCAGGTTGTGTACCTGGGCCACCTTGTGGGTGGAGGCCAGGTTCAACCTTTGCAGAGCAAGATCCAGACCATCATGGACTGGACTGCTCCCACTACCCAGACTCAGGTGAGAGCCTTCTTAGGCCTGACTGGGTACTATAGGAGATTTGTCAAGGGGTATGGATCAATAGTGACACCCTTGAATGACTTAACTTCTAAGAAAATGCCCAAAAAGGTTCAGTGGACAGTTAGCTGTCAAAAGGCATTTGATGACCTCAAGCAGGCCATGTGCACTGCTCCAATTCTGCAGAGTCCTGATTACTCCAAGAAGTTCATTGTTCAAACTGATGCATCTGAATTGGGGGTAGGGGCTGTACTGTCACAATTGAATGAAGAAGGTCAGGATCAGCCAGTAGCTTTTATTAGCAGAAGGCTGACCCCTAGAGAGAAACGTTGGTCAGCCATAGAGAGGGAGGCCTTTGCTGTGGTCTGGGCTCTGAAGAAGTTGAGGCCATACTTGTTTGGTACACACTTCCTGGTTCAGACAGACCATAAGCCCCTCTTATGGCTAAAACAAATGAAGGGTGAAAACCCCAAACTGCTTAGGTGGTCCATTTCCCTACAGGGGATGGACTTTACAGTGGAACATAGGCCTGGGAGTAACCATGCGAATGCAGATGGACTCTCTAGGTATTTCCACTTAGAACATGAAGACTTAACTGGGCAAGGTTAGTTTAATGTCCCTACGTTTGGGGGGGTTGTGTAGGAGAGTAGGATCTGCTTCACAGGGGTACCCCCACTTTTTGCTGATACTTCACTGGTTTTCGACATTAGTCTGGCTGGGGCCCTGCTATTCAGAACCCCAGCCTAGCTGTTTCCTCTTTGAAAGGGTCTCCATGTGCCTTAGGCACATCTCTGATTGGGATCTGGAGTGCCCTTGTAAGTCCCTAGTATATGGTATACTATGTACCAAGGGCATAGGTACCTCAGAGGCCTGCCAGGGGCTGCAGCATATATTATGCCACCCCTGGTAGGCCATCCAAACTGACACCACAGGTCTGCTACTGCAGCCTGGGTAAGGTGGTGCATGCACCCCTTGCTGTGGTATAGGTTACCTATATCACTAAATGCATACACACATATAAACCTATAAGTCACTCCTAAGGCAGGCCTTATCAATCCTAAAGGCAGAGTGCATGGTTCCTATGTGAGAGGGTGCCCCTGCATGAGCAGGGCCCCTCTGCAGCGTTCGGAGACCATCTCTGATGCTGTTTGTAGTGCAGCCTGACCATATACTCTTAAACGCATTATATCCTCGCGGTAAAATGCTAACTATGGAATGGCTGCACCGAAACATGTCGTGTTTGGTGTCAAACATCTTGGAATACTACCCCCCGCCAATCCTGGCGGCGGGGGTAGCATTCCACCCTTCTAGAGGGAAAGGCATGTTAACTCTGACGAGTCCGGTAACTTCTTTCCAGAGCCCTGGCATCACAAAATGGATGCTGCTGCCACAGACACGAGTCTGGCCTCCTGCTGCTGGACGAAACTCCGGCAGGGGAGGCCTGGACAATAGGTTTCCTGTCCCAGGGAGGTGTGACCACCTCCCCAGACAGGACAATGTGTATTGGGGCTGGGCGGGAGCACTTTCGGGTGCTTTGAAGTCCTGCACTGGGGGCACATTTGGTGTCCCTGTGCATACCCCAGTTCAAACCGGATCAGGGGCTTGCAGCCCCTGCTTTGGCGCGAACTGGACAAAGGGAAAGGGGTGTAGCCACCCCTCTGCCCTGACCCACCCATAGGTGGGGCCACAGAGTAGTCCATCCCCTATTTTTGGAATAAAGGTAGGAACCCAGTCCTTAGGACTTTAGATTATACCTGGACGAAACTCTGAAACAGAATCCTGGACCTTCGACGCTCTACTCACGATTAGAGGACTGAAGAATCTCCCTTGGGGTCAAGGAGTGACTCCCCTGCTTGGCAGGCACCAAAGAAGCATCTGTCCGGTTCGCATCACTGAAGCTCCCGTCGGACGCCGAAGTCATCGCATCACCAGAGGTGGATTCTCAGACTTCCCGAGGCTACCCTGAGTCCCCAGCAAAGCTGAGGCCCGTGGCTATCGTGGGTAACGTGAGACCGTGACCCCTGGACACCGAGCACACTTGCAAGTGCACCATCTTCTGGGTCTCCCAAGAAGTCGTGCTTTGGGCTCCGAGTAGCCCTAGCCTCCAGCACCACCTGCACCGAAGATCACTGGCCCCCACTCCACGAGTGTCCTGTAAGCCAGCTCCACGTGCGGCGTCACGAGGCTCCTTCGCGGTCGCTAGCCCGTTGGCTAGTAGCCCTTACCGAAGGCCAATCTTTTCTTTACTTGGCAGTCTGGTTGCTCCAGGCCTGCCCTCACTTACCCTTGCTGGGTGAGTTCCCCAGACCTTGCTGGTCTGCATCATCGACGATCTACATCTTACATCGAGACTTGCCGTTGCCAAGGCCTGTTGGGTCCAATCTGGTCGCCGACACCTCTGCACTCGACAGACATCGAGCACCAGCCCGAATCCTGCTCCTGGTCGCCGACAACGCCTCCCGGACCTCGTGGCTGAAGAGTCAAGACGACCGTCAACGCACCTGAAGCACTCGACATCGGTGGGCATCTGTCCATCGCCCTCCTGGTCACTGGCTAGTGACCCAGACTCTGTCCCCTCTGCTTTCAGGTTCTTCAGAACTCCGATCCACTCTTGGATCCACCCGGACACTTTTCTCCTGGTCGCCAGCAGCACTTTGCAGCAGATCGCCATAAGAACCGACGACGAAACCCGACCCCGAAAGGCACCTATGCACCCGGCTTCCCTGGGTGAGGTAACACGAGTACTCCGGTGCTCCCGTGGGTAGAGACTCTTCAAAGTCCTAGATCTCAAAGGGTTTTGTCCTAGTCCTCTTTAAAGTGTCCCTTTCCTCTATTTTCCCGATCCCGACTTTCTCCATAGAAGTTAACGGCGTATCGCGGTTGTGTATTTACACTGCACGCGTCTCCCGTGGGTCCCCTGTGTCACTACCTTGGGTGGTTCCTTGTGGTCCAAGCACTTCTAGAGGCTCTAGGCCTAGTGTCTAGTTCAGTCGTGGTTCGCATACCACTTTATTGGTATATGGTTTGGTACGCCCCTAGGGCCCAAACGTGTATTTGTGCTATTACTGTGATTTAAGATCTTATAACCTATGTACTTCGAACTCTAGCCTCATAAAGAGACTAGAGGGGTGTGTTTAGTAATAAATACATATATTTTGAATATATACCTGGTGTGGTGCTCTTTCATTTGGTCACTCAAGAGATTATAGACTGGTAAAACAAGCTGCTTTACATTCCTTCAAGACTTAGCCTGAAGGCTGCTCTCCACAGCTACCACTAGGATAGCTTTCAATAAGGTTGTCTTTAACCTACCTACCATAAGAGTCGATTTGGACTGGTGCAAGGTGCCCACTATAATTAGTGGACAGCATATGCCAGGCCAACTTCTCACAGTTCCCAAAGCCACTGGTCTGGGATGTGGAGTGGAACATTTTGGAAGATATAAAGATACCTGGGGAATACCATCATTTTAACTAGAGCTATTTTCCTGTAATTCAGTAGTGGTAGTGTCTCCCAGCACTGGAGGTCTGTTTTCACGTTCTGAGTCAGGGAGTTAAGATTGAGGTTCCAGGTCTTAGCAGGGTTCCTGGCGATGTGGTTCTTCAGGTATTTAAAACCAGAGGTGCAGATCGGCATAGGTGGTTACCCCGTCTTCCTCTTTTAGGGGCACCAGTGAGGATTTCCTCAAATTAACCCTAAGGCCCAATGCTTGTTCATAGAGATCTAGTATTTCGATACAGCGAGGAGCAGGGGTCTGGCAGTGGGAAAGGTACAGCAGAATGTTGTCCATGTACAGTACAATCCAATCCTCACAGTCGTCTGCCTGTTCCGAGGCCGCCACTTGGGCATCACAGCGTATTAGTCGACCTAGAGGCTTAAATACCAGTGCAAAGAGAAATGACGATAAGGGGCTGCCTTGCCTAGTGGCCCTATGGATGGGGAAGGTGTGTGACAGAACTCTGTTAACCAGTTCCCGTGCCTGTGGCCTGCTATATAAGACGGCAATGTAGCTATGGAGTCTGGGTCCCAGATCCATTCTCTCCAGTACACTGGTCAAGAAAGACCAATTTACAGTATTGAAGGCCTTTTCAAAATCCAGAAGTAGAGAGGCCAGTAGCATTCAATTATATCACTTGTCAAAAAATGTCCAATCCGAGTTGTAAAGTGTGATCTTGCTTCTTTATTAATCTTTAAAAGGCCACAGCCAACGCGTTTCGTTCTGTACGCAGAACTTCTTCAGGGCTGTAATTTAAAAAACACATATATCAACATAACACATTTACAAACAATAATGCAGACAATATGTACAACATATGACATGGCACATATATATAACAAGACGGATTGTATACAGCACATCCATAGACTTTCTCATTAGTACACTTATTTTGGACAAATAAAACCTCCAAACATATTCCGTAGAATGGACAACATAACATAAATGTGTGTGACCACACCTACAGTATATTCCCATATGCAGGGACATGCTACCACAATTACTGGTATCACAAAACCATATATAAAAATACTGGACCTAGATACTTCAAGGGCCATAAGCAGCCCAATGATATATAAGTACAAACAGTCACCTCAATTGTTGCAGGGAAACAGAAAAAGAAATTCAAAAAGCAAACAACAAACAACACATAACATGTGTTCAGAAACATTTTGGGATGATAGCCGTACAATCCTTTCTGGCAACACGTACAGCCGATCATGTTGACCACAACCAAATGTTGATGGACATGATCGACATCATTCTATCACGGAATTTTTTTCTACATGAGGGGAACTGGTTTCTACCAGACACAGGGAACTGCGATGGGGAGCCGGTTTGCTCCCTCGTACGCCGGCCTTTTCATGGGCTGGTGGGAGAGGGAGCACGCCTGGGGTAAATATGCCTCCCCTTGGATTGACATGATTGTCTTCTGGGGGAGGTATATTGACGATATCATCTTGCTTTGGAAGGGGACCACTGGCCAACTCATTGAGTACCATGCGTTCCTGAATGATAATCCTCACAACGTTAAACTGACCATGAAATACAGTACAAGTAGCATTGAATTCTTGGATATTTTCTTTTTTACATTGACAATAATGTGATACAGAGTACCATCTTTCGCAATGCCACATCGTGCAACAGTACACTACAAGCCTCTAGCGCACACCCCAAATCAGTGATCAAAAATATACCCTTTGGAGAGATGGTCCATGTACGCCGCAATTGCAGCACTGATATAACATTCAGGGACAACATTAAAGAGGTAAAAAACAGATTCAGATCAAGAGGTTATAATGAGGACATTTTGAACAAAGCAGATCATAGAATCAAGGGGATTACTAGAGCTAGTACGTTACATAAACGGAAACAAGTGAGCAACAAGCATACCCAGAGGTCACATGTGACCTTTATCACACAGTATACGAACAACAGTGCGAGTTTGTTCAATGTTCTCAAGAAACATTGGGGGCTATTATACGAGATACCAAACCTAAGGGAATTAGTAACGGCTACACCTAGAGTAACATTCCGTAGAGGGAAGACACTTCGTCAGCTACTATGTCCAAGTTACCCCAGACCTGTGATTCCAAAAACATGGTTACCTGCTGCTCCGAAAGGTTTTTTCACATGCCTAAACTGCAATATGTGTCCCTATGGGATTAACAAAATCAGGAGTTTCTTTTACAATACACCAAAGGAATATGAAATAAGACATTTAATAAATTGCAAAACCAACTATGTGGTGTATATAATCAGCTGCGAATGCAATAAGATCTATGTAGGCAGCACTGTAAGATCACTGAAATTCCGTATACAGGAGCATGTACGTGCTTTCAGAAACTATGATCTAAAATACCCCATGACGTATCACATGAGGGAACACCATGGAGATAATGGCAAAATATGGTTCCATGGCATTGATTTTGTACCAGCCCACCCTCGGGGGGGCAATAGAGAACTTACTTTACGCAAAAGGGAGGCCATGTGGATATGCCGCCTAAGATGTATAGAAATGGGGTATAATACCGATGATGAGATGCATTATCATTTATGAACAGGATCTGGGTATATGTATTTCTTCAATGTATTTTTTCAATTCATTTCTATCTGTGCCATCATTTATGTTGCCACACTTGTCAATCTTAGTTTGTGAAAGAGAAAGTATTTCCATCTTCATCATCTTACCTCCTTGTGGATTGGGTGATGGCACACTAATGGCCTAGGAATTATGTTTTTTATGTTCTTTGGTTCGCAATAGAAATGGTCTTATATGCATATATCAATTAGTCCGGTCGGACTTAGGCCTGTTGGCCTTACAAAATGGGATTTTGTATATATGTAAAAACCCACGGATCAACTTCTATTGTGGCGCTTAAACGGCTGTTTGGCGTTTAGTGTTATTTATATTGTTCTAACCACAGTGGGTTCTTTGACAGATTTTTCGTCTTTTATGTTATTTTTTTATTGTTTATACTGTTATCAATGTCTATGAATTCCCACTTTATCTGGCGTCTCGTATGGAATTCACGCTAATGAGAAGTATACATTTTCTGAAATGATCTGATAGCGCTTTGGGTTCTGACGGTAAGCTCCTCTTCCGTTGCGGTTACCATCTCTTTGAGGTGGTACCGATTATACCTTTTGGTTTATCTTTTGGCTGTTCCGAGCACATGCTTGTTATTTTGTTAATATTATTTGCCTGAAATCGATTTTAATATATCTAAATGAAACACAGTATAATACACATACCGATATTTTGGTAGTTTAACGCAGTAAAATACAGTGGCTGTCTGTTTGTAGTACAATATCATAATTATATTAAATGTCCTGCTCGAGATAGTTCTTAACTGAATACATATAGCGATGTTTTGACAATTTCACGCAGCAAAATATAGTGGCTGTTTACTTTTAGAAAAAAATCTCAATTATATAAAACGCTCTGCTCGACATAGTTTCCGAATGTATTTAGAGAAAACACCGTACAGATATATAGGTTTGGCCTGACCATTCAATACATTACAATATGGCCGCTATGTTATTTTAACTGCACCTCAATTATTGAATACGTCACACGCGCACATGGATGACGCGTACAAAGGTATTTAGAATGACTAGTTCCGCGTCCCGGGTTTCGAACCACGGGCGGGAACAGGAACGCCGGAGTACGAATCGGGCTGAATGGCCTTTAGTTATGGTAAAACTTAAACGATTTGATTATTTGCGTGTGGTTTGGGGGGAACCTTTTGTTTGGCTCTTCTGAACGCGGTCAAGCCGGGCAAGGATGAAACCTAAAGTCTATTGTGGCTATTCGTATTTGTTCGAATTAACTTTATCGATTACCACTTTGTAGAGTTAGTGCCTTCCAAACCCCTCGGGACTAACGGCTCCCCGAATGTTTTGTTTAGACACAATTACCTTCGGACGCTATCGTATATCAGGTTAGATTGTGGCTTTTGAAGTGACGATATATAAATGGGGTTTTATAGGTGGACCAAGAGGGTTTCCGTATTTGCTTTGACTGGCAGTAACCATATCATGGAACTGGTACTTTCCCCATAGCTGGATTCAAGGGCTCCAATGGCAGACACTTTCAGGGGCTGTTTTTCGGGGCTTCATATCCATATATACAGATGGTTTGTGTGGGTGGCCAATCCCTCTATGATATACTTTGAGGTTGCCCGCATGTGTTGTTGATGACACAGAGAGATGAGAAAATTAGTCATCCCTGTGGAGTACACTTGGTCTGACATTGTTTGGTCTTTTCAGGTATGGTGTATGCTGTGTCTTATATATCGTCGCTGGAATTACCCTAAATGATTATCATATCATTAAGCGACACTCGTTTTTAGAAATGACTGATATATACTTATGGCAGTAGAGAAACCAAGCGTAATACGCCGATTCCTAATGAATAGCGACGGTGACACACGGATGAGGTAGGCTCATTTGTGTTTTTGTGTGTTTTTTTGTGTTTTTTGTTATTGTTTTTGTATTTGTTTGCCTATGTATAATCCACAATGGCAAGACATCATGTTCTTTCTTGCATAACTCTATAATCATCATCCTAATCTTGGGCGTTTTACATTGTCCTTCTATTATATAGACATACGAGTACCATCTCTAAAGATTATATTACTGAGAAATACTGCTCTACGCATTCATAAACTAAGATTCTGACGGACACTCTTATCGGTATGTGTATATACGCCGTTTTGTTATGTGTTGTTTGTTGTTTGCTTTTTGAATTTCTTTTTCTGTTTCCCTGCAACAATTGAGGTGACAGTTTGTACTTATATATCATTGGGCTGCTTATGGCCCTTGAAGTATCTAGGTCCAGTATTTTTATATATGGTTTTGTGATACCAGTAATTGTGGTAGCGGTTCCCTGCATATGGGAATATACTGTAGGTGTGGTCACACACATTTATGTTATGTTGTCCATTCTACGGAATATGTTTGGAGGTTTTATTTGTCCAAAATAAGTGTACTAATGAGAAAGTCTATGGATGTGCTGTATACAATCCGTCTTGTTGTATATATGTGCCATGTCATATGTTGTACATATTGTCTGCATTATTGTTTGTAAATGTGTTATGTTGATATATGTGTTTTGTATGTGTTTTTTAAATTACAGCCCTGAAGAAGTTCTGCGTACACAACGAAACGCGTTGGCTGTGACCTTTTAAAGATTAATAAAGAAGCAACATCACACTTTACAACACGGATTGGACATTTTTTGACAAATGATATAATTGAATGTAACTGGACATTTGGTGCAGCTTTGATATGGTTTAAAGTTTCTAATTTACCCTGAGGTTAAGGGTGGTGCCTTTGGACAGAGGGCACTTTTAAAGCTTGCACAAAGAATTTGGTTGTAGTTTATATAAGATTGGCGATTTTCGGAAGGTGGTGCCCTTCTTAGGCTAATTGGTCCACTGTCCAAGTTTTTTGTATTTACTAGAGAGGCCAGTAGGTCTTGAAGGTCAGTCATGCGGGTCTTGTACTGTGTTCCGGCATGACGCCGCGTTGGTCTGGGTGGATCAATGTGGTCAATACTGGGCATAGTCTGCTAGCTAGGAGTTTAGCGAATATCTTGACCTCTTTAATGATCAAGGAAATGGGCCTATAGGAGTCACACTGATACACTGGGCTCCCTGGTTTAGGTATGACCACGATTGTGGCAGTGTCAATGTCTTGGAAAAATGTACTCCTTCCAGCCACATCCTGGTATAGATTGAGCTGATGTGGGTTAACTGGAGAGAACATCTACTGTAGTATTCCGCAGGGAAGCCGTCAGGGCCCTGTGTCCTACCAGAGTTAGGTCTGGGGAGCGCGTCCCCAATTTCGTCCTCTGTGATCTGGCAGTCTACCGGGGAAGCATAGTGAGCAGTATATTGTCAAGGATTGAGTGTTATCGTTCACAGTGTGGGTGTTCTCAGTGGGCATAAAGTGATTCAAAGTAGGAGGCATAAACTGTGGCTATAGCTGTAGCCATTGTAGGGGATGGAGATCATTAAGTATAGCAGGCACTATATGGGATGCCATACCCTTGGTAATTAGTCAGTATGGTAGTTTCCTTGATTTATCAGTGTTTATAGACCCGTTGTGTTGAGGCCATCCACATTAGTGTGCCTCTTCCATTGCAGTTTGTTGGAGGGTCTTTTCCGCTGCCATCAGCCGGCTGTGGAGGATCTCACTTGGTGGCTGTGGAGGATCTCACTTGCGTGCCTAGTGTATTGCTGTTCAAGGTCGAGAACACGAGTTTTGACGGCAGCCATGGTGCTTGCCCTCTCCTTTTCAGCTCGACTGAGATAGCCCTTGGCAAACCCCCTAATGGTGGCCTGGCCTGCTGCCCAGTGAATGCTTGGGGAGTCTACCGTACCCTCATTGAGTGTAAAATAGCGTTCTAATTCGGTGGAGAGGAGTTCTACACAGTTTTTATCCTAGAGGCACCAGGCATTGAGGCGCTATACCATTCACAGTGCCTCGCCGCCGCCCCCTAGTTCACCAACACTGGGGAGTGATTGGAAATACCCCTGAGGTGTATGTCCGCCGAAGTGACCTGCAGCATATATATCGCTGGGAGGAGGATCAAGCCAATGCATGAAGGTGATCTATGGGAGGCCAATGTGTGAGTACATTCTCTAGAACCATGCTAGGTTCTCCAGCTGTTACAGAGACCCAGGGCGTGCATCCAGTCTCCTAGTTTACCAGCCTGTGCCATGTGGGCTGCAGTAGGGTGGTCAGAGGTGTGCAAATCAGGCCTTGGGATAGCATTGAATTCTCATCTGATCACTGTTGTTCCATGCCGCATCCCAGACTTGTGTCAGGTTGGCTGCACTTCCTGGGTATAGATAGAGTGAAATGTATATGCTGAGAAGGTTATAGTCTTTCCCTTCCAAAAGACCCTCCCCCCTTATGTATCTGCCTAATGGGCCAGCAGTTGTGGCAGTCACGGTGAGAGGTAGGTTTTTATGAAGGAGGATAGCAACTCCCCACGAACTCTGGGAGAATCTTGCATGGAACACCATGTCATAGCCATAGCAACTGAGAAAGGGACAGTGCAATTCCAACAGGTGGGTTTCTTGAAGCATCAAGATGAGGGACTGGTAGCGTTTGGCATATTGTAGGACCGCCATTCTCTTAATTCGATCTAGGAGGCCATTCACATTCCAAGACATGATGTAAAGTCTCAGTTTTTAGGTCTATGCAGAAAAAAGAGGGGAGGACATGAGTGTGTAGATGGAACCATACAGGGGTGTTCGGGACCCTTCAGGCTTTGGTAGGCAGGATGTGGCCCTTGTCTCCAGGAGACGTCACGAGCTCAGTCGTGGGTGTAGACGGTGCTAATGAACATTAACCAAAAATAATATCCCATTTGCCACCAACTCACTCCTCCCCATACTTCCCTCCCAGAAGCATCTGTCACCCTAACATTCCAATTAGGAACCACAAAACAATCAAACCTTTGGGAAGCATGTGGATTGGACCTCCTCCCATGATGAGGATTTCGATGTGTATGACCTGTAAATGTTCGACAGTTCCTAGCTGCCTCAGGCCAGAACCACCCCCTCCGAAGCGTTTTCCTCTGGGTTCAAGTGTGGGTTTGGAGGCGGGGGGGGTCCCCATCCACAAAACAGACTTGTCATGGGTGTCGGATTCCAAGGATCCCCATGTCTTCCGTTTCAGATGCGTTCCGCCAGGAGTGCGATTTCTGAGGTATAACGGTCCCAGGCGTTGGCCTGCGGTCCCGCCGTCATCCAGTGGGGCTCCACTAGGTCTGCACCCTCAGCGATTGAGTCTCAGTGTTCCGACTCCCACTCCCATGCTGCCTCAGGAGTTTCGAAGAAATGTGTATGGTCTTGGAAAAGCACTTTGAGCCGCAAGGGATAGATCAACATGTATCGGATATTTAATGCTTGTAGTTTTTATGTTTATGTTTATGTTTAGGATTTGTAGAGTGCATGGCTGCCCGAAGGCTTCCCAGCTCTAGAGCGTTCTGTTTGTAAAGCAGTGAACCTACAAGTACTTAACGAGGTAACAGCCAAGTCTTTAAGTTTTTCCTGAAGGAGGTTTCATTCGGTAGGGCTCTAATTTCAAGTGGGAGGGCATTCCACAGCTTTGGTACCTGATGGGCAAATGATCTGCCTCTCTTATAATCTAGCCCTTTTGACTCTGATTGTCTTGAGGAGCTGTTGCTGGGAAGATCTTCGGTGTCTGGTCGGGGTGTACCTAGATATCAATATTCTAAGCTTTAGAGGACCTTTATTATTGATGGCCCTATATGCTATACAGAGGGTTTTGAACTTGATTCTGGCTTCGATAGGTAACCAGTGTAGCTGTTTGAGTGGTTCTTTGGTAGATACGCGGTTGGGAATTTTTAATAAGAGACTAGCTGCCGCGTTCTGTACCACCTGGAATCTCTTTGTTACATATTTGGGCGAGCCCAGATCAAGCGAATTGCCGTAGTCCAGGCGTGAGATTAAAAGGGACTGAATCACAGTTTTTTTCAGGTGCACAGGGATCACTTCAATAATCTTCCTTAACATTTTGAGGAGCGAGAAGCACATCCCTGATAATTTCCTAGATTGACAGTCCATTGTGAGTATATCCTCCAGCCAGATTCCCAGGTTTTTTATGGCTGGTTTAGGGGTAGGTGGGTCTCCCATACAGTGGGGCCACTGTGTCAGGGGTGCATGAATGGCAAGATTTCCCAATATAATAAGCTCTGTTTTCTCACAATTCAGCTTCAGACAACTGTTTGACATCCAATTTACCACTTTCTCAAGACAGTGGATCAGCTGATGGTTACTTGGGTTTGAGCCATTTGTCAGAGACGCTACCAGCTGGGTGTCATCAGCATATGACACCACTGATATGCCAAATTTCTGCGCTGCATTGGCAAGCTGTCGTACATAGATATTAAATAGAGTAGGGCTAAGGGATGAGCCCTGTGGGACACCACATGTAATTGGGAGGTGATCTGAGAAACAGTCCCTTTCCATCACTTGGAAGGTTCTATTCTCCAAGAAAGAGGCAAGCCAGTCCATGGCTTTGCCCTGTATTCCTACTTCCCTTAGTCTCTTTCTTAAGATGGTGTGATCTACTGTGTCAAATGCTGCACTGATATCCAGTAGGAGGATAGCAGCTGACCCACCCTCATCTAGTATCTCCTTTAGCTCCTCTGTGACCGCCAGTAATGCTGATGCTGTACTATGAGAGGCTCGGAAGCCCATCTGAGTGAGATGAGGGATGTCGTTGGTCTCTAAAAAATTGGCCAGTATGTGATTTACATGCTTCTCCAAGAGTTTGCTGAGATACGGCAAGAGGGAGATAGGACGCAGATTGTTGTATATAGTAGGGTCAAGATTGGCTTTTTTTTGTAATGGCCTGATGACCGCGTGCTTCCAAGATTTAGGGACCAGAGCCGTATCTAATGACAAGTTTAGTAGTTCCGTTACAGAAGGTAGAATGATCTCCAGTGCTTTAGCTAGGATATGTGGGGGTGCTGGATCAATAGGTGAGCTGGATTTGGTTGCTTTGATTACATTTCAGACATTCTCTTCCTCCAGTCTAGGGAATTGAGCTAATGTTGGGGAGAATATAGGACCTCTCATCTCGATTCCTTTATCTGGATCAGCTTTCCTGTTCCTCTGGAATTGATCATATATTTCTGTCACTTTTTATGAAAAAAATGCTGCTATGTCGTTGCATCTCTCTACTGATGTAGGGGGAATGTTGATGCTTTCATGGGGACTAGTCAAGGTTTTGACCACTCTAAGTAGTTCTTTAGGTGAGTTGGCTGACAGGGAGATTTTTTCCTCATAGTATTTAGCTTGGGCGCTCTTCATTTCATTATGATAAGTCCTGATTAACAGTTTGTATTTAAATTTGAGGGCGGGATCATACTTTTTTCTCCAGAGTTGCCCCAATTTCTTGCATTGTTTTTTCCGTGCGGAGAGCTGTTCATTATATCATGGAGCTATTCTGGGATGAGATTTACAATTTGTAGTTCTCTTCGGAGCACAAATGTCAGCTGACTGGGTGATCCAATTTTCCCATTGCTGGTATTTCTCCTACATTGGTCTCAACCGCCTCTTTGGACATTCGGATAGCCAAGAAGATAGCATTCATGTCTGCAGGAGCCATCGTCTGTGTAGGCCCCTCACTTGGGTCCCGTTGGCCCAGTCCGCAACATGGAGCTGCTGATTTGTCATCTTGGACTGGGTGTGGAGCGCTGTATCCTTGTCCTTCCTCATTTTGGTGCCAGAAAAAGAGGGGGAGACCCGGTGTACCCCTATATGAGAACAGTCATTTCACCCTTGGCGACAGCAGGAGCGGTCAGTTGTCCATCGGTAGCTGAGCGATGTCTGAGCATAGAGGTCACATTAGCCTCCAGGGTCACACCTCTGGCAAAACAATGTTGGGTGTCACCCCACTCCAGCCCACCCGCCAGGCAGCCTGCAGTGGGCAGCATGTACAGCTGGTCAGTGCCCTCCAGCAGTCCTGGGTGGAATCAGCACTCCTTTTTCAGCAGCCCGTGGCCGATGTCTTCTAGATGGCAGATGGATGGCAAGCAGAACCTCCAATGCCCCCCGGTCCTCTTATCCCCATGAGGTGGCAGCACAAGCAGCCAGGGGTGAGGCACCAGGCCTCGGGGTCGGGCTTAACCCGGTTGCGAGGAGTCAGCACCACCGTCCACTCTCCAGCAGGAGGGTCATCAGTTCAGTTTGGGGATAGGCAGTGGCAGCCACCTACTGCCTTAGCCACTTAGTGGCTCCCCCTGCCCCGACGAAGGTAGCTTCAGCCCTGCTTGCCTCACTGGGTGGGGCCCCAGTGACCAGGTCGGTGAGGGAAGTGTAGTGGAGGGGGGCTCACAGTAGGACCAAGCCCTTCAGGTCCTTAATTGGTCAGAGCCTCCTCCGCTCCTCCAGTGTGCTCTCTCCACGCAGACCACAGGAAGCACCAGCTCACAGCTGGGGCTGAGGCCCATACAGGCCAATGTCTTCTAGATGGCAGGCAGAACATCAAGTGCCCGCCGGCTGGCGTACTCCCCATTGGGGGGGGCACCACGAGCAGCCGGGGCAGATCACTAGGCCCCTGAGTCGTGCCCCACCAGATCGCAGGAATCCGCCGCCTGTTCTCCAGCGGGGGGACCCATCAGTTTACCTGGAGGGCAGGCAGTGGAATTGCCCCCCGATACCGTCATTCACCAGGTCCACTCAGCCCGACCGAGGTTGCTTCGGCCAAGACCTTGTGTGCCCCACGGGGTAGGGCCCTGGTGTTGCAGCGTAAATGTGTTGAGCCTCATGAATTATTTTAGTTGATCCAATTTATTTTATCTCAGAATATCCTCAGCTGCCACACTAATCCCATTAGGTCCTCTGATGGATCGTGTTCTGTGCTGAAAGGAACCAGAATACTTAGGGGATGAACAATTATCATATGAGGACCTGGCATAAAATAATTGTTAGTATTTGAAAAGTCAAAGTAAGCTTTCAAGTAATTTCTACCACCCAATTTGTTGATCATAGATCAGCTTAATTTAGCTCCAGCAAATAATGAAGAAGAACCAGCAGAGTATTTTATCTCGATTTGATGTTTTATCTAATTTCAAATGATTAACACACAATTTAGTTTAAATTGAACAGATTTAATAAGCATTTAACAAGCTGTGAAATCCAATTTTAAGGGAGCTATCTTCCTCCGCCGAGGGAGATTTTGTCCTAAGAAAGTAAATATTATAGGAAAATCAGTTGTCTCTCAATACAAACCCTATTACTTAAAGTTCAGTAAAAGTTTGAATGATCAGTTCCAGTTTATGGACAGGATTTTCTGTCCCTGTCTGTACTGCAGCGTCAATGCCACAGCTGTTTCTTGGAAACCTTCCAGCCAGAAAGATTCCACTACGCAAGCATACCAGCCGGCAGTAAGCACAGTATTTCGTCACAGTTAGTGTTGAATCTTGAAGTCCAAATCGTCAGTCTCTGTACCGCAAGATGGGTAGAGAGGAGATGGACAAGACAGGAACCGCCCCTGTTCAGAGTTTAGGCAATTATACTCCATTGATTTCTGTTTTACACCCCTTGACATCACCAAATTTGTCGGACCACTCTGTCCCATTGATCAGTTTCAGTAGGATGAGATGATATAGTAGGTAAAAGTATACAAATCGGGACGAATTAAGTAATCCATCACTTTGCATTTTCCTTATATCCACTGTATTTTAGTCATATGATTGGTGTGACATTTAGGAAATAAGCGAGATCATGTTCTTATCCTTTGTCAGTCCTCTCCCAAACATGTGCTCTAGGAAGTAACAATTTTGCAGCAATTCTAGTCAAGTAAGCTATAAACGTGAAAAGAATCATTGAGTGTAAGCGCACAAGTAGAACCTTTACTAAAGGTTCCCTTAGGCTTCAGACTATTCACTTCATCAATTCATACTAGGAAAGAAAAGCAAGTTTTGAGGCCTTCATGAAACACAGCTTGTGCACGATGAGTGTGTGCTAAAATATGAAACTTACATTATTCAAACAGTGCATTAGTTCTTCAATTAGACAGATTAATGATTTGTAATTATATCATGTAAGTATAAGGTACCCCTAAAAAATTTTTTTAACACTTCATTATTATTTCGCATATAATTTGTAAGTCTCTTTGCACGTTATAGGTTAATACATCATTCAGGATTTGAAGAGCACATTTAAAATAGACCTTTACATAGCACAAATTATAACATCTCTTGTATAGCAACTATTTCTCTCATCAATGTCAGTGCTCACATTACACATTCTTGAGTTTTTAACCGTTTTTCTAACACATAAACAGTTTTATTCTTATACAGAAATTTCTATGTTATTGTTTGTTTACTACTTTTATCTATGCAAAAAGAAAACATATATCAATATATTTGTTAAACTTTACATTAGCTTATTGGTGGTTAAGAGTCATCAGAAACCTACTTCTAACATTATGCATGCTTTTACGATGCAGTATCTAACCCAGACTTCATTTGTGTGTTTTCTTTAAACTCAATAACCTATCACACATTTGTCATTATTGTAAAATAATGTCACAAATCAGTTTTCCAGCGTAAAATTGTAGAGATAGAGGAAAGATAACATCTTTGCTCTATCACCGGCAACGGGGCCGGGTGAAGAAGTGTAGCGGTGGGGGCTTAAAATTGGACCAAGCCCCCCAGTTCCTTATTCGCTCGGCTCCTCCGCTCATCCACCAGCCCCAGGCAGGTCGCTCTTCCCGTGCAGATCGTGATTGGAGGAGGACCCAGCTCGCAGCTGGTGCTGTGGCCCATACAAGCCCCGCTGCCCCTCAGGGAGCAGGGGCGCAGATTGGCCTAGCACTGTAAACCTCATACCTGGATGTTGCTGTAAACCTTGGCGGCACACGGGAACATCCAGATCTCTCAGGGGAAAAAATCTGTCAGGTCCAGCCTCGTATGATGGAGGATGATGGAGGAGGATACGGAGCACAGCTAATGTTGGTCCACCATCTTGACCGGTCAGGCCACGCTCCGGATGCTAGTACGTTTATGGTGTATGTTGGTGTGGTTTACAAGTATGGTTGGTTTGTTTGTAATTTGCCATTTATGTTTAAAAAACTAATTATTCTTCATGCCAGAGATTATACGAGTGAGAAGTTAATGAGGGATTCCTGAAGAACAAGAGGTCAGCCTTGTAAGGATATATTCATAATACGAAAAACAGAGGGTAAGATTACAGTTTTTGGATCATCATTACCTGGCTAGAGGAGGTAAGATTGGCATAATTAGAGCATGATTTATAAATTACATTATATACTTTATAAATATCTTGTACAGATTAATCTGCAGTACATCTTACAAAAATCATTAACAGCTATGTCCCTTGTAATATTTTTGGTAACCTGCCTTTTGGTTATCAAGGTTGTTGTAGTGGTCCAGAATGTTCCTATAAGATTGATTAGAGGTGCCAGGTCTTGAAAGATTTGCAGAATTAGAACTGATCATCTATTTTGGTGATGTGTTTTAGAATTGAGTTCAACAGTTGGCAGTTTTGATGGAGAGGTTAATCTAAGAAGGTACCTGGTTTTGTAAATAGCATTTTTTGACTCTGATAAATTCAGGACCCGGTTTATGTATTGTGCTGTGGGTGACACATAGAGATTTAAAGGCTGTTTGTCATGTAACTGCTAGCCAGTTAAGAGGTTTTTGGGCTGGTGTGATGTGAGGGTTTCATGCGCAATATATGCCTTGGGGCTGAATTTTGTGCCCTTTGTAGTCAAGCCTAGAAAAGAAAATGGAAATGGCTGCACTGAAATTTTAAATCGCACAGGGAGGGACGAGGGCTTAATAGGTCCAGCATATGGGCCACAATCATAAGCTAAAGACAAAAGGTATGCTGTTCCTAGGGGGCTGGAGGGAGGAAAAGGGTGTCAGACCACGTCAGTAAAGGCAGTTATTAGTAGGTGTTAAGAAAGGGCAAGGTAGTTAGTGCTCGTCCAGGGATAGCTCCAATAAGGAGCAAGGGCCTTCACACACCCCAAGGGGTGTCATGCTTCATCATAGGGCAGCTTCTCATTGGGCCGGTGCTGCAATGCCCAGCGGGCCCCGCAGGGGGGCTCTCTCTTTGCCGGAGGTCTTCTCGGTTTTGCCATCGTGAAGCTAGATGGTATTATGTGAGAGTGGACCTATGTGAAGTGAGTAGAGGTGGGACTGTGTGGGTGTGATTTAAAAATGGGTCCTGGATTCTCCAAAAGGAGTTTATTCGAGGAGTACCTGGGCCATGAGTAAAAACAGACTGAAAAAGTCGTGAACTGAGAGGGGAAAATTAGACCTGTGTCAGTTCCAGTGAATTGTGCAAAAGGGTCAACATGTTTCTTGCCTATTCAAAAGTCCAACAGGATCTTGGCAATTCATCAGGACCTATAATCCTCTTCTACTCAAAAAGGGGGCGGCAAGTAGTGTGAGACAGAGATCAAAGTCACGTCCCCTTATGTCAGGATACCTTAGTCTTCCCAGTGTGTGAAGTAACAAATCATAAGTGAGGTACAAATATACCTTCCGGAAATTGGTGCACCGAGAGGATAAAAAGGTATGTCATACAGGAAGTTAGTACAGGATCAGACATGGCCTGGGTCACACTAAAAGGAAATATACATGAAATCATGAAAAGGAGGAGAGGAGTGGGCATGTATATTGCCCAGGTAGAAAAAAAGGGGGGGAAAATCAAACAGGCACCTGGAGAAAAAATGCATTAAAATTACAGGGTGTATATTTTAAAAGACAGAGTACATCTTCAATGCATGATTATGGCGACAAACGATGCCTCTCCATTGTGAGTGTCTCTGACGTAGCCGTCACTAGGTGCAGCTAAAGCGGTGTTGTGATACCTGGTGGTAGTTTTTAAGATAAGCATTATCAATATTCAAGACAACCAATAGGAAAGACAATTTGTAGAGAAAACAATTTGTGGAGAAAACACAGTACCACCATATCATCAAGTGGTCCCATACTTCATACATCAATTATCGTGGGTATGTGACCAAGCCACGTGGTGACACTATTGTTACAGGTTACTACTGTCGACCATGCAGTCTCTTACACTCTTTTTCCACTCAATGGAAAAGTAAGGTAATGATGCCCCAACAGGAACAAGCCGGTAAACTTGCTCAAGTTACGAGGGGGATCAATCTGCAAAAAGTAGTGTAAATGGTTATCATGGTCAAAGCGCGCTAATTATGAGGAGGTTCATGGTGTGTCTAGCTGGGGAACACGCGCCTGTGGGAATAGTGCCTTCTACAGAGAATGACGATTACAACTGGCACCGGGGTGCAGTAAATCACATGTCAAGTATGGGGGAATTGAGAGCCCCAATTCGAAAGGGTCCCAGTTGGGGGAGCAGTTCCGCTATGTGCTTATTGCTATGAGCAGTGTACTAGTGTTGCCCGTAGTACAGTGAAATTAATCATCTTATTCAGGAGGAAAGTGAGGGCTCAGGGTGGCCATGGACTGTAAACGAACAGATGGTAAATCCATGCCAAAACACCGAGGGGCTTATTTATGAGCCCTTGCGTCACTTTTACGCCGCCAGTGCGTCACTTTTTGTGACGCACCAGCAGTGTAAAAAATGCGCCATGTTGCGTCATATTTACAAAGTGACGCATCTCGGTAGATGCGTCACTTTGTAAACCCCTGCGCCACATTATACCTGCGCCAGGTATAATGTATGCGGGGGGGGGCGTTCCGACGCAAGTAAGCCTCGTAGAAGTGACGCAGTGAAATCTATGAGATTTCACTGCGTCAATTCTAGGACGCAAATGCGTCAATATCTTATGCCTGCCTCACAGCAGGCGTAAGACTGATGCAGGCACTATCAAAATGGGACTTGCCTATGTGAAATGAACCATTGCTGGAGTTGCGTCCCTTTTGTGACACACTCCAGCAATGCGTCATTTTTGCGCCTACAGATACGTCAGAAATAATGACGTATCTGTAACTCCTTGCAACATGATGCGTCATACTCTAAATATGACGCATCATTGGTGTCGCAAGGAGGGCGCAATGAAAAGTGACGCATTGCTGTTTTTTCGCAGCGATGCGTCACTTTTCATAAATGAGGCCCCAAGTGTCTCATGCTTAAGTCGCGCTTTAGAAAATGGAGTACTCAACAGATGTTATTTTCCTCTCGGTTTGTGCTGGCACACAGAAATGCCTGCGAGAGTCGTCAGAAATATCCTGCTAGCGGTAGAGATGCACTGAAATATCCGTGAGCCGCTCATACTAGAGACACGCTACACGCCTATACAACTTGAGAATCCTGAAATTCAAGCCGTTTGGGTCGCACTGCATTAGTGCAGAAAACGACAAGTAAACCCGGCTGCGCTGTGAAATGACCAGATCAGCGTGATCCATAGCCTCAGAGTGGCACTCACCGCTCAGCTCATGTTGCATTATGCATGTTTCAGGTGCTCGATCCCGGTCGCGCTGGCAGCGATACATGCCGGCGCAACTCGGGAACCATGAGCAACACTTACACCAGGCACGGTGTTTCGTGGGGCGAGGTGGTTGTAAACATGGTCAGATATCGCAGCGCAAGGGAAGCGTTTTGAAGAGATTACAAAAACCAGCATCGCAGGGAAATCAGTGAAACGATTGTAATAATACTAACATTAATATTAAATGCCAAAAACACGCCACGGTGTGCAAGGCAATTTGGGAGATAACAGTGTGCGTGTGTTGGAAAGTGACACACTCAGCACGTAGGGCACTCACTTGGATCCGTGAGGTGCCCAATGCGGGACCTACCCATAGTCAGCTGTTCCTGGGTGGCCTGAGAGAGTTGCCGAGATGGTTTATCAAGAGATAATGGATGGTGGCCCTGTAGGGTCAGGCTTGTTGCTACAGGGGCCATCTTTGAATGGTGTTAGGATCAAAAATGGCAGTGGCCATTTTGGAACAGGGTCACAATAAGGTGAAAATGCAGGGGCCATCTTAGAATAGAGTGTCCACGGTTAAATAGTGATGGATCCATGAGATTATAGTCCATCAAGAGAGGTGACAAGTAGACCAAATTGGTGGGCCAGATATACAATTACAGGGGTCTACAAGGAGTGAAGAGACTGCATGGATAGATCAGGTGGGGGCTATGTCTAAGGTGTATCAAACCCCTGGTGGAACAAAGTGACAGTCAGTTTTACCAAGTGTGTATGTTAGGGTCTTAGTCCCGTTATCTCTTAGACAGCAAATGGACCGGGGTGTCAGTGTGTCACCTCCCCCCATGGAATATCATCATTCAGGCCTGTCTGGTGTGTTTTTAATCGGAAAACCCAGCTTTGTTCCCCGACTAGAAGGGCATGAGAGGTCAGGGTAGCATTTGCTTCCAGGACTGTCCATTGGATGTCGTCAGGTGTATGTTGCTGTTCCATATAGTGTGTGAGCAGTTTTGTCATGCTTTTTTTACATCTTATGTTGCTTCGATGTTCAGTGATGCGCAATTTAATTGCCCGTGTGGTCATGCCAATGTAACGTGTCTGGCAAGTGCATGTAAGCATGTACACACAATTACATGTATTGCAGTTTGTATGGGTTCTCTGTATCCATGCGTCAATGGTTCCTATGTCCACCTGTTTGGATTGGCGTGTGAAGGGACACACACTGCATGACCCACATGGGTAATGCCCAGACATGGGAGGGAGCCCTCATACTGTTGGGGTGTAGGGAGTGGTCTCGTGTGTACAACCCTGTCCTTAATGTTGGCAGTTCGTTTAAAGGCAAAGCGAGGGGTAGCTGGTGACAATTCTCCAGTACACAGGATGGGCCAATGTTTTTTTATAATCTTTTGGATTTTATTGGACTGCGGGGTAAAGGAGGTGACGCAGTTGATAACATCCCTGTGGTTATTCCTGGCTCTTTTGTTGGCTTTTTGAACCACATTTTTGGGGTATCTGCGGGCCTCAAGGTCAGAGCTAAGGGATTCTGCTTGTCGTTTGTAATCCCTCACGTCACTACAGTTGCGTCGTAGGTGCAAAAACTGACCAATCGGGAGGTTGTCCCGTAGGTGTTTCGGATCATGGCTGTCATACCGAAGAAGGCTGTTAGTATCAGTAGGTTTTTTGTATGTCTTTGTGGTCAGCTTTCCTTCATGGAGGTTTACCACTAAGTCCAGGAAGGGTATCTCGGTGAGGGAAGTGGTCTTACTAAACTTGAGGAACTGGTCAAGTGTGTTCACCCAGTTGCAGAATTCAGTGCAGGAGTCAGTGGTGCCTTGCCACAGGATGAGTATATCGTCGATATACCTCCGCACAGTAGTATGTTCTCTCTGCAGGGGTTCGCGTTACTCTCTATATTTTTCCTCTCAAAGTCTGCCATGTATAAACATGCCGGACTTGGGGCAAAGGTACTGCCCATTGAGGTACCCTGCGTCTGGTGGTACAGTTGGTCCTCGAATTTGAAATAATTCTCTTTCAGGGCGAGAGTTGCACATTCCATGATGAAACCGATGGGGGTGAGGGAGGTCCATTCCTCATTCCTGAGGGCAGTTTCTATCACTTCCAAGATGCCACTCTGGAGCCCAACGAGGAGCTGCCCTATGATGAAGCATGACACCCCTCGGGGTGTGTGAGGGCCCTTGCTCCTTACTGGAGCTTTCCCTGGACGAGCACTAACTACCTTGCCCTTTGTTAACACCTACTAATAACTGCCTTTACTGACGTGCACTGAGATTTTGGCAGAGATCCAGGAAGGAGAGAGTCACTTTAGAGGTATGAGGTTAAAGAAAGACGTATTGGCAAGTTTGTTAATTTGAGGTGTAAATGAAAAGTCATCATTTATCAAAATATCCCGATTCTTTGACAGAATAGGGGAAAATGACTCCCCTTACAAAATCGGGAGATAAATCTAAAATTTCACATAGGCTGGTTCCTTCCCATATATATAAAAAAGGCCTCAGCATAAGTGGGGGTTAGTGGACCATGAGATATTGGACACTACAGGCGCCACTGAAGCATTTATTACACTCCTTTAAGTCAGACAGGGAGATGAAAGTACTGAATGCCTATTGCTTGTATTTCACAAGCTTAGGCCTTGTGTGTTTTCACCCTTCTGCCCGCAAAGGAGGGTGACATTTACAATATAGAAATATGGTGGATCCTTTAGAAGTGCAATAGTTCCTTCTATCAAACACTGGTCGATAGAGCTGAAAATGATGGCTAACACAGCTTAGAAACAGAATATGGACCAAGGAGTGTGGTTGCTGGTAGTGTAATTATTAGTGCAAATTTTGATGGTGCAAACAAGCTAATTCTTGGGTTTCAAAACAGCATCATTAGAGTGGAGGATTATGAACAACTGGGTTAACAGTTAAAGGGCATGACTATCCAAGTAAAATAAAAAAACACAGTCCTTCTCAGGGTGAAACACTAAAGTCACTAAAATAACCTAAGTCCACCCCCCTGCTAGCTATGGCACAAAGCAGACATGCTTAACTGAGAAGCAGTGTGTAAAGTATGTATGCAGTACCAAAACCGTAATAAAATGAAAACATAACCTAAGGAAAATCCCAAATCAATTTCGAAAAATAGAGCAAGTTATAATAAAAACAAAATGACACTAAAACAACAGAAATCCACTTCTTGGACCTGGAGATATGGATTTTTAAACTTAAATTAAAAATAGCGTCAAAAAGCGTTAAGATCCTACCGCATTTACTTGGTCATGGTAGACTGGGACCTAGGCGCAATTTGAGGCCAACTCCCATAGAGCACAGGTAGGATACAGCAACGAGGTTTGAACAGGTCAGAGGTTTTATCTTAGGACTGAGTTTCAAAAATGAAAGTCAAAAATCCTCATTGGAGCAAGCAGCAGGCTGTAGCCAAAGAGGGTCGCTAAGGCAGTATAGCCATTGGACGAGGTTTCAATGAAGCCATTGTTTATTTAGCCGGAAAGCCCAGAACATGAAAAATGTGATTTTCGTGTCCAGGAAAGGTCTCTAGCCAGATACTTTTGGCGCCATCGCCCGCTAAAGATGTCTTCCTTCACACGTAGTCACTTTAAAAAAAAAAAAGATTTTTATTGCAATGCATTCAAACAACAGGATTACAGAATACAAGTGAACGCATTTTCTGATTAGTTTTGGTTTACATTTAAGAGGTTCCGGTAATACATTAGTAATCCAGATATAGAGGCAACAGAATCTCTCTACTCCCTACCCTCTCATAACACTCTATAGCACTGCAAGTTCCCACAAATCTTTTCCCATTACTTCGGGCATCCTCTAGTCAGATAAATTGTACACTCAGCTTGCTTGCACCAGTCGAGATCGTTTTCCCTGTCTATCACTTTAGGCAGGGGTGGGACCCCCAATATCTCACAATATTTCATTTTGCAAATACTGCAGCCAGAGCCAGCCATAACTTTGTATATTTAGGCCAGGCTTCATCTCCCGGAATCAACAGCAGGAGCCACTTCGGCTCTATTGGGACCTCCACCTCTGAAACCTCCTCCATAATTCTCCCAACTGCCTTCCAATAGTCTTGTATTGCCGGGCATACCCATAGCAGATGATAATAGTCCGCAGATGTCCGCACCCTCGCTGAGACAGTGCATTGCTCACGTGGCCTAATCAATGTAGAAGCGTTCAGGGGGGAATATATTCGGTGAAATATGTTTAGTAGAATGAGACGGAATTGGGACCGTATCGCCACTTCTCTGGGGCCCTGCATGGCGTCTATCCATTCATCGTCTTCAATGTGGCCTATATATTTCTCCCACGCTGTTCTCAAGGGACACAGGGGGTCTGGGGCATTGTTTACTAATTTCTTATATATTAACGATATAGCCGTTTTTTCAATGGGTTCCATTAATAACCGGATTGCCAGGGGTGATGCTTCTGCCAGTTCCTCCCCCTCTCGGATGTAGGTACATAGTGCATGACCTAACTGTATATATCTCAGCCACTCACCTTTCCCCATCTCATATTCCCTTTGTAGGGTGTCGAACGTGACATATGCCTGTCCTCTCCAGACGTCACCTAGGTACTCCAATCGAATAAGCTCCCATTTACTAGTACTATATAACCCACTCACTTTGTTAAGTTTCTCCCTGTCCCAGAGCGTGGTCATTGCCGTTAACTTATTGTCCCAGCCTATGTATTTTGTGGCTGCTCTCCATGCACCAATCGCTGATATTGTATGTGTCGGAAGGCCTTTCTCTACTTTCCTATTGTATAGCAGTGGTAGGTGACCTCTGGCTCCCATGACGGCTCTGTCTACATTATATGCTGGCTCCAGTTGGTCCCCGAACACCCACCCATTCACAGTAACAAGTTGGGAGGCCCAGTAATATAGCTTGACATCGGGTATCACCAGCCCCCACTCCTATACCCCTCTTTGCAACTTACGCAGGGCGATATGAGGCGCACCTCCACCCCAGATCAGGGCTTGCATTTTTTGGAAGAAAAGTGGTGGGACCTGATAGAGCATGTCCTGCAAGACGTATAACATGCGGGCAGAGTCATCACCTTGAACAGGGCCTCATGGCCCATCAGGGTGATTGGAAGCACCTGCCAATGCTGGGCATCGCTAATGAATTTCTCTAGTTGCGTTATCAAATTCCGTTCAAGGAACTCTTGCGGTTTTCTTGATATGTATATCCCTGGGAATGTGAACCCCTTCATCTCTAATGGGACGTGACACCTAGAGGTTAGTTTTGGGGGGGTCGCCAACTAGCAGCAACAACAGGGATTTGTCCCAATTTTGTCGATACCCAGAGTATTCTCCAAAAATATGAAAGATCTGTAAAATCCTGTTGATAGATTGCCTGGGCTTCCTCACGTATAACAAAATGTCGTCCGCATATACAGAGATACGCTCGTCCCACTCACCCCCAACCGAGATACCCCATATCAGAGGGTCTCGTCGGACCCACGCCGCCAGTGGCTACAAATCCAGAACTAATAGTAATGGGGACAGTGAGCAACCATGCCTTGTCCCTTTGTGTAAAGGAAATACCCGGGATACTGTTGCATTTACTCTCACCTGCGCTAATGGCTGCTCGTACAACAGCTTTACCCGTCCAATAAATTTAGGTCCAAAACCTAGGCGGTTCAGGACCGCCCATAAATAAGGCCATTCCACGCTATCGAAGGCCATAGTGACATCCAGCGATAGGAGGGCTGCTGGCTCTGCGGTGTCAATCCCTGTAACATGCAATATTCCAAATAATCTGCGTAATTTCAGCCTGGTTCCCCTGTGTGGCATAAAGCCGGATTGGTCCGGGTTGATGAGGGTGGCGATCACTGTGCAAAGGCGTATAGACAAAGCTTTTGCTAATACCTTTACTTTGTAATTGAGGAGAGAGTTCGGTCTATATGACCCACAGTTCCCTGGTGGCTTCCCCTCCTTTGGTATTACCACAATCACTGCAGTTCTCTGATCTGGTGGCAACACCCCTACTGATTTGGCTTCTTTAAACATGTCTAGGAGGTGTGGTGTAGTTTTGTCTAACGTACACTTGAATAATTCTACAGGCAGACCGTTTGGTCCCATGGCCTTCCCCGATTGTAGAGCTTGAACTGCCGAGCTAATCTCCTCTACAGTCAGATCGTCCTCTAGTCTGTTTCTCTCTTCTGTGGAGAGATGCAGCATGTCTATGTCCTGCAGGAAGTCACCACAGTCTGTTTCGGAGTTCTCTGTCGAGGACGAGGATAGTGCTTCGTAATATGTTGCAAATGCTTCTCCTGTCTGTGCCCCTCTGTCTAGACGTGCCCCCTCTTTATCTATTATCCCAGGGACCCATTTATTCATTGACACTTTTTTCTCTAACCACGCTAATAGCTTATTGACTTTGTCCCCCACTTCATATAATCTGTGTTGGGTGGCCATGCCTGCGCCCTAGCACTGTTTTCCAGTAGGTCCTGCAGTTCCTTCTGATGTAGCCTTAAACGGTGTTCCACCTCTGTTGGGGCTCCCACTCCCCTCCCTGTTTGGTCTTCTAGTTCCTGTATAATCTGTTCAATGGAGTGGTAGTGCCTAGTCCTTCTTCTGCGTGCCTATTTGTGCCTGGGTGTGACCCCGTATTACGGCTTTGAACTCCTCCCAAATTGTTACCCTGGAATCCACTGACCCCAAGTTTTCTATGAAGAACTGTTCCGCTCTAAGCCTTTTGTTGTCCTTAAGCTGTGTGTCTTTTAAACACCATGAGCCGATCGTTGGTGGCAATACATGGTCTCTCTCTAGACCTATCAACGGCGCCTCACCGGGGGATGGTCTGAGATGCCCAGCACAACGTGCACGACTGCCCTAAAGTTTCCCAGGCAATTAGACTGTGTGATCAGATAGTTTAGTCTGGAGAATCCTCCGTGAGCTGCTGACATATGTGTGTATTGTTTAAGAATCGGGTGGTGATGGCGCTATACATCACCCAAACCCATATCATCTAAGAAGCCACCCAGGGCTCCCACCCTTCGTCCTAAGGCTGACTCCCCTGTACGTCAATGTCCGCTGAGAGTATGTCGTTCATGTCTCCCCCTAGTATCAATTGTCTCTCCGAGAGTTCCAGGAGTAGTGCACCTAGATCATAAAACGCTGGTGTTCGCAGCTTAGGTGGGAGATAGACCGAACAGAAGTAAAGCGACCATCCCTCCCAATGACTGCCCACCACCACAAATCTCCCCATATGATCCATATGAGTTTTCTGAGGCACGAAGGGGAGTGTCTTTCTGCATAATATCCCCACCCCTCTAAAGCCTGTTGTATACCCTGCATGTCCTAATAGCGTATATCCCAACCTATCTAGTGCTTTGCAGTGGTTGCCTTGTAGGTGTGTTTCCTGAAGTAGGACAATATCTCGGGCATGTTTTTTTATGAAGTGCCATCACTATTGAGCACTTAATTTTGCCATTGAGGCCATTAACGTTCCAGGACCAAACTTTCAGCCTTTGCTTCTGTCGGCCAACCATAATAGTGCATGCCTACTAACCTCCTCGTCTTTCACCTGCATGTTAGCTAGAGACAGTTTACCTCTACCCCCATTGTCTCTATCCTGATCTCCCATACTACTCTGCGTCCGAACACTGCATTTGCCAACAAAAAACATTGTAGAACTATTCTCCTTTCCCCAACACATCCCCCCACCCTGCTAAATTGGTTGTGTGTCCACCAACTACCCAACCTGCAGAGCGTCTGTCGCCCATACCAGAACATTGAATAACAACAATAAGGGGTGTCTCGGCCACTACAGGACTCTCAGTTGTTATTTAACTCTTTTCAATCCCTGCCAGTAAAGAATCCCTCTGTGTCGTCCCCAAAAGTTCCAGGCCGTGAGTATGTGAGCCGGGTGGGTTGACTCTCTCACACAGTTCCCATTTGTCTGTTTGAGTCGTTCCTCTCCATTTGGTGCCCTCCTCCCCTTTGGTATACTATCACTGTCTTTCCTTATTACCTTTTGAGTGGCCCTGTGTCTCAGTTTTCTTCACCCCCATCAGCCCCCAGTAGGTCCGATGGATCAGTCTGTGGTATATGCCCCACCTGCAATTCAACTGTTTCTGATCTCTGCTCTGGGTTCCCACGGCTTCATCTTGGTCCTTGGAATCACTTTCTGTCCACCATGCTCCACCCATCCAGCCACTCCCACGCTTCCTCGGGTGATGTAAAGTGCCAGGGTTTGTCTACTGCAATTACTCGGAGCTTTGCTGGGAAGAGCATCGTGTATTTGATTTCCGTCTCTCTCCGTTCTCTCTTTACCATTTCAAAGCTCCTCCATTGATGTAGAACTTGTAATGTGAAGTCAGGAAAAAACAGATCCAGGCGTTCTCGTACTGTATATCACCTTTTATCTTGCCGATTGGAGGACTGCGTCTCGGTCCCGGTAGTCAAAGATTCTTGCTATTATAGTACATGGGTGGGCCCCCGGTTTAGGCCTGAGTTTAGGGGCTCTGTTCGCCCTTTCCACTGAGAACATTTTTGATAGTCTTTTGGGCTTTAATGTGTTCATAATGAGATCCTCCACAAATAGGTCCACACTGGGTCCTTTCGCACCCTCTGGTACCCCCACCACCCTGATGTTGTTCCTTCTTGCTCTTCCTTCTTGATCCTCCAACTTTACAGCCATTGTCGAGGTCTTTTGTGTCAGTGTTAGCACCTGCGCCTCAAGTCGCTTCGTTGTGGACTGGAGTTGGGATATGTGCATTTCTGCTTCAGAACCTTATCGCTTAACTTGTGAAGGTTCGTCCTGATCAGGTTGACTTCCACCGTCACTGTGCCAATCTTGGGCTCCAGAGTGCCTTTGACATCTTTAATCGCCGCCATATTTGCCCATTGTGAGGGTTCTCCAGCCCCATCCCCTTCCATCTGTTCTGTTGATTTGGGGATGGCATAGTTATCCATCTTGTTGGATTGCAGTGTTCCCGTAACCTTTGGCTTCACCATCATTAGATTGTTTTTGGGTGGGGGTGGGGTGCCTCCGGTTGCTCACAACTCCCCCTTCGGAGCCTTCGGCCCGGGTCTCGTCTGTATCTCGGTCTGCTCTCCCCCAACCCTAGTATAGGCCTCTCAGCTGATGCTGCCACTCACTGGTCCTTGATCACAGCCCTGTGGCGGGTTCGTTGCCGTTCTTGGTCACCTCCCTGCTGAGTGCCGCCAGTTCACATGCCCACTTCAGCCCATGCACCGGGAGGCCCGTGATCCTGGTCCTTACTTTGAGTGTCTCTTGGCACCACCAGTTCAATCAGCGCCCTTCGATTCAGAATGTTACTCTATAGGCAGGCTGGGGGAGCCCCTGAGATGTGGTCCACCCCACCACTCGCGCCGGACCTCCCACCACCGCAAGGGCTGCCGATCACAGCCGACCTTCGGATTGCTTGCACTCCTTTGTTGTTTGGCTGCCGACCCGGTTCCCTCGATATGCTCCAGAGCGGGGACTGGGTATCCAAGGCAGTCCCCCAGTGTTTTCACCTTATTGGTCTCCCCTCTGAGCCTCGGGACACACGCCCTGTTCATTGCCCACAGCCCGCGGCCTAAACTCCCACCAATAGCCCCTGAGGAGAGAGGGGGCACCCGGGCAGGATCTGCTTCCCCACCTCCACGGCAGGAATAACTGCCCTCCTTGTAGTCACCTGGAGCAGTCGTATTCTTATTCCTTTGCTGTTGGGCTGCCAACCCGTCCCCCTCGGTAGGCCCCAGAGGGGGGACGGAGTCTCTAAGGCAGACCGCCGGTGTTCCTCTTTATTGGCTGCCCCTCCGGGCCCTGGGGCGCAGGCCCTGAATGCTTTCAACCGCCACGGCCCAAACCTCCACTGCCAGCCCCCTAGAAGAGAAGGGGCACCAGGGCAGGATTGACTTCTCCGCCTCAGGGGCCGGAGTAACGGCCTCTCCTCTTCTCTCCAAGAGGCACGATCAACAGCAGCAGGCCTCCTCTCCATCCCAACACGTATTCGTGGTGTGTCAAACTGATGGCAGCCGTCAAAGTCCTCGCTACCTCAGATTACCATTCCGGATTTCACCATGAGGGCCTCAGAAAGGGCTTGTCGCGCTACCCCACTCTTCCCGGCTCAGGATATTGCTTGGGGATAGTGTATGGTAGGTGGATATTGGGGTTTACTGAGTGCTAGCTCGGAACTCCGCTAGAGTGAGGCCATTCCTGTTTGTGGCCAAGCCATGCCCCCTTGTCACTTTTTTAGATCTCACATTCCTCCAGTGAGTCAAGGTTGCAGCTGTATCTTAAGAGGTCTCCACAAGGACGGAAACCGTCTCCATGAGGTGTCATTGATAAGGATTTGCTGTGGCAAAAATCTCAGAGTGGGGAAAACTAGAATCTTCAGTCCAGCAGAAATTCACGTTGGTCAGATCAGCTTGCAAGGTTTGTCTTGTCCTCTGGAGGTCTTTGGAGCCAAAATGTGTCTAAGTCCCAGGTTTCCTGCATTTGTTGGAGAAGCCCCGCCAGACACAGCCAAAGGTTTCAGGACTTCAGTCACAGCACTTAGGGTCAGGACTCACTCCAGCAGAGGCCAATAGCAGGGTCCAGGGCAGGCCCAGTTTCAACTGGTCAGTTAGGCAGTTGCAGGAGAGGCTTGTTATGTCACTGTAGCTTGAACTAGAGGTCAGTCTTGTGACTCTTGCAGTCCACGTCTTTGTCCGGGTTACAAGAGAGAACAGATCCAGTCCTTCAGGGCTCTTCTCAGGTCTCAGGCAGCAGGTTAAATCCTCTTCTGATCTTCCTCTGGTCCAGAATTGTTTTGAAGAGGGTACTGAGGATGCCACATTTATGCCTGGCACTCACTTATGGGTGGGGGTAACTCTTGGCTCCACCCTAACTAATGGGGTAACAGTTCCTTGGGTCTACCCTGCCCATTTTTGCAGCATTTCCTTTGTGCCCTACTGCAAAGAATCCCACACATTCTCTATTTGTCTAAATCTAAGATGGGGAACCCCTTCTCCCCTAGTGAAGAGCCTGTGTGTTCACTCCAGAGGCGTGGCCAGGGAAATGAGCAACCCCTACTCTGTGGTACCTTCAAATTAGTTCTGGGGGCAGCTCCCTCCCCACTGGGATTGATGCTTGCCTGATATGGGGAACAGAAGAAAAGACCAGGACAGGTGTCATATGACATCTGCCTGTGACAGGGGAGGCCCCTTTGAAGTATATTAAGTTTCTGGGTACTGCCCAAATGGCCACCTGCCACCCAGGCCTTTGTCTCTGCTCTGGGAACAGTTTGCACACCGCATTCAGGGCTTGAGCACTCAAAGGGCTGCAGCTGCAGGCCATCACAAATTAGCCTCAAGAGGGTCTAAGCAAGGACAAGGTAACTTTCAAAAAGTACATTTTCCTCAATATTTATTACAATTCCAACCTTGCTACTACATTGGGCTTTTATTAAATATTACATATAGTCCAAGAATGAAATTTTGAGCGGTTACCTAGCCAAGACAGCATGATTAAATGTATTATTGCATCTCACTGTTCCTCTATGGAACAGCTGCCAGCCTTGCTACAGTGAAAATAATATTTGTGTGATAGTCATTGTAAGGGCATGCTTAACTTTCTACATGTCCTACTTTTAAATATCATACTCCCTGCCTTATGGGTTATAAGGCTCACTTAGAATGACTTATTAACATGTAAAAGGAAAGTGTAGACCTGTCAAAAGAATTTATTTTGACAGGTTAAGTTGTAGTTTTTACACTACTGCTGTCAGGCTACAATGGTCGGCCTGAAGTCATGTTTACACTGCCACAGTAGTGGATGTCACAATAGGTGCAGCAGTCTATTAGTGGCATTTGTGCTTACAGGCCCTAGATACACCTTGTACCATATACTGGGAACTTGTAGGTAAGTTAAAAATGCCATTTAGGAATATACCAATTCAGCCATGTTAAAAGGGGGAGCACAGACATTTTACTACTGGTTAGCAGGGGCAAAGTGAACAGAGATTTCAATTGAGGGCTAGGGCAAAAAAGAAAGAAAGCGCACCTAACACTATCTCCTATTGTCAAAGCAAAATTAGTAAACAAGAGAAAATAAAACATCAGACAAAGCCCCACACTGCAAGCATTCAGGAAGAGCCTCAAGACCTGGCTATTCGGATGACCAGAGCTGCCCGAGACGCCCCCTCCGCCCAGGGCCTTGAGACCCTCACGGGTGAGTAGTGCACTCTGCAAATCCCTGATTGATTGATTGAATATATATATGTCAAGAATCACCACTGTACTGCCAAGGCTGCCATTATGCAATGGGTGGCCATCCAAGTGCCATGGATGTGAACATTGTATTGGGAATGATCACCATTTTGCAGAGGGCAAACAGTAAGCCATGGCTGCAGTTGATATCCAAAATATGCCACAAATTACAAACAAGCGTGAGCCAGCATTTTATTAAGAGAGGCAACATGCATGCCCACACGTTGATAACAATTACCACTGTTGTTCCAAGGATGGAGTTTTTCAAGGGGCTTGGATCATGCCACATAGATTCCCACAATGTTCCATGAATTACCACCATTATGTGTGGGTCAGCAGTACAATGGATGAGCAATAGACATCCTCAAATGGATGCTAATAGGTTAACAACAATTATCTCCACTGTACCTCAGCAAGCTTTCTACCAGGGAGGAAATGGACATAATACCATGGGTACCCACAAGCTGCCAAAACGTTCTGTCATTGTGCCGGTGTCAGCATTTTACAAGAGGCAGGCATAATTCCATGGATGCCCTCGAGTTGGAAAGAATTGCCAGCATTTAGTGAGAAAGCAAAAGACACACAATTGATGGACGGAATGCAGAACAAATCAAAACATTCACCCCCAGTCAAGAGATCTGGGTTAAATCCATCATTCTTTTGCTCACCATGCCACCCCAGTTTAGACCTAGCCATATGCAAATCAGTCTTGACCCTGTGCCTCATGGAAACAGTCCAGCCCGAACTGCCAAGCCAGGTCCTCACTGGACCGGAAGCAAGCATCCTAGGACCGGTTTCGGGGTTTCACCCCTCATCAGCCAGGATAGCTTGAATTCAGTGGCACAGTGAGCCCTGGACCCACGTCTGGGCATACCCGGCGCACTTAGGGCGAGAAAGCAAAAGACACACAATTGATGGACGGAATGCAGAACAAATCAAAACATTCACCCCCAGTCAAGAGATCTGGGTTAAATCCATCATTCTTTTGCTCACCATGCCACCCCAGTTTAGACCTGGCCATATGCAAATCAGTCTTGACCCTGTGCCTCATGGGAACAGTCCAGCCCGAACTGCCAAGCCAGGTCCTCACTGGACCGGAAGCAAGCATCCTAGGACCGGTTTCGGGGTTTCACCGGCTGGACTGTTCCCATTGGGTGCAGGGTCAAGACTGATTTGCATATGGCTGGGTCCAAACTGGAATGGCATGGTGAGCAAAAAAACAATGGATTTAGGCCCAGATCTCTGTACTGGGGTGAATCTATGACATTGTTCTGCATTCTGTCCATCAATTGTTCTTTTTGCATTTGTCACCCCGAGTGGGACGGGTATGCCCAGACGTGGGTCCCGTGCTCTCCATGCCACTGGAGTCAAGCTATCCTGGCTGATGAGGTCTGAAAGCCCGAAACCGGTCCTAGGAGGCTTGTTTCCAGTCCAGGGAGGACCTGGCCTGGCAGTTCGGGCTGGACTGTTCCCATTGGGTGCAGGGTCAAGACTGATTTGCATATGGCTGGGTCCAAACTGGAATGGCATGGTGAGCAAAAAAACAATGGATTTAGGCCCAGATCTCTGTACTGGGGTGAATGTATGACATTGTTCTGCATTCTGTCCATCAATTGTTCTTTTTGCATTTGTCACCCCAAGTGGGACGGGTATGCCCAGACGTGGGTCCCGTGCTCTCCATGCCACTGGAGTCAAGCTATCCTGGCTGATGAGGCCTGAAAGCCCGAAACCGGTCCTAGGATGCTTGTTTCCAGTCCAGGGAGGACCTGGCCTGGCAGTTCGGGCTGGACTGTTCCCATTGGGTGCAGGGTCGAGACTGATTTGCATATGGCTGGGTCCAAACTGGAATGGCATGGTGAGCAAAAAAACAATGGATTTAGGCCCAGATCTCTGTACTGGGGTGAATGTATGACATTGTTCTGCATTCTGTCCATCAATTGTTCTTTTTGCATTTGTCACCCCGAGTGGGACGGGTATGCCCAGATGTGGGTCCCGTGCTCTCCATGCCACTGGAGTCAAGCAATCCTGGCTGATGAAGGCTAAAAGCCCGAAACCGGTCCTAGGATGCTTGTTTCCAGTCCAGGGAGGACCTGGCCTGGCAGTTCGGGCTGGACTGTTCCCATTGGGTGCAGGGTCAAGACTGATTTGCATATGTCTGGGTCCAAACTGGAATGGCATGGTGAGCAAAAAAACGATGGATTTAGGCCCAGATCTCTGTACTGGGGTGAATGTATGACATTGTTCTGCATTCTGTCCATCAATTGTGCTTTTAGCATTTAGTGAGAGACAGCCTATTACAATGAGTGGACAATGGACATCATCCCATGTATGCCTACAACTAGCTGAGGATTGCCACCATTGTGCCACAGTCAGCATTTTACATGGGTGGATAGTAGGAACAATACTTATATATTCCTTGTGCTTGCAAACACGCTCAAAAACTCAAACAGTTATACTTTCATGCACACAAACACTTAGACATGCATGAGTGCACACAGACACACAACCACACTCTTAGACAAAGACATTTGCTGACACTCACACACTGGGCAGGGGGAAATGGAGCAAGGAGGAGTTCTAGGGGATAGGTATGCAAGGGGGAGTTGTAGTAAAGTGAAGTAAACCATATGCAGGTTTAAGAAGATTCTTTATGACAGAGCATCTCATCATCTATATACTATGTTTAACATGCCTATTTTTTCTGCTTTCTATGCTCAATAAAAAATTATCAAATAAAAAAAAAGAGAGAGCATCTCATCCATAAACCAGTAGTATCCAAGACCAGCTGCAACTGATGTCTGGAACTAAAGCATTACACATCACAAGAATGGAATCCCACTACATTCTACCTTCTCTCTCCTGTATCTAGCATCAGGAGCGGCTGGTGACCTTTCAAAGTGGTGGGGCAAGCGAAGTGCCACACCACCTCCAAAAACACAAGAACACATTCTCCCATACTAAAAAAACCCTCCCTCAAAAGCCTAAATAAAAACCCTCCCTTCCTCCAAAATAAAACAAACTACATACATTACACTCATTAAATAAAACTAAAGTGTACTTACCCGCAAGCTCCTTGTCCTCATTGCTGTCCTTCGAAGCCTGTAGAAAACTCTCCCTAACCAGTCCTGGAGCTGCTCTCATGCTGGATGAGAGCAGCACCAGAATTGGATGGAGTGGGTTGGCCAAACGCTCCTTCAGGCCCTAAAGACCTGTGCTTGGTCTCCACCCAGCTGTCTAAGACATCTGGGTGGATGGGGAGCTTCACTTTGGCCGGAGCAAGACCAGCGGCCAAAGTGACATGCGCACTTTTAAGTGCACGGCCACCACTACTCCAGTCCTCCTGCTGCCAATCGGCAGCAGAGGACACAACCTCCTGGCTCGGGGGCAGGCTGGAGGCTGCGGTGCGCCTTGGTTAAAAATAAAATGGCAATCAAATAATTTCATTGTCATTTTATTTTTAACACTTTGTGCGCCACACAGCGGGCGGGGGGAGATGCTCCCCCACCCTCATAAACAAACGGCCGCTGTCTAGCATCCTAGGAAGGAAACACAGCAATGCTTGATACCATACACCTCCCTCCTTTACAAACACTAGAGACAATACATGAAAACCATACAACGATGTATATAGAACAGAAACTATTAGACCAAACCTTATAATACAACTTAAAACTCCAGACGAAGAAGAATCCCCCTGTAATTTTCAACCCTATTAAGGTTCCAGACTCTACCATCTTCCACCTTAACAGCGTTGCAGAATAGTTTGATGATACACTGTGGACCCATAAACCTGGACTCAGCTTTTGACAACACTGGTTTCTTTATTAATGCAAGATCACCCACAGCAAACATCAAACTCTTGGCACCTTTACAAATGTCATAATTCACCTTATGCTTTTCCACACACACTTTTCCTTATCAGTTCCTTCTGTCATCAACCCCGAGGACACATGGTCATCTTTACCCCAATGTAACCATCCAGGAGACAAAACGATGTTGGCCTTCCTTCTGGTGAATAATTCAAAAGGAACCTCCCCAGCTGTAAAATGTGGCGAAAACCTGTGGGCAAACAGAAACTTCTTCAGACCTTCCTTCCAACACCTCCCTGCATTTCTCTCTAGTTGGATACATTCTTTAATAGCTCTGTAAAATTTCTCAACAGTGCCATTCTCTTCAGGATGATATAATAAACTCTTCTTGTGCCTTATGCCCTTCATGTGCAAAAGTTCCTCCATCTCCACTGACACAAACTGAGGGCCATTATCCGTCAGGATAGCATTGTGTAGACCCTCTTGCCTGAAAATCTCATTCAAAAATTCAATTTCCCTCCTGACCTCAACGCTGCTAACAACTCCAATCTCTACCGAATGTGAGAACTGATCTACGAGTACAAGCAAATAATTGGACACTTCCCTAGTATGCAATGGTCCAATAATGTCTTGCGATACTACATCCCATGGCTTGGAATGCTGATCCCTATACTCCATGGGGGAGGGTGTCCTGACCTTCTGCACCGTCTCACTATGCCTACAATCAGGACACTCCCTGAGCAATCTTTCTATCATCAGGTCCATAGCAGGCCACCAGTAATCAAGACGAATTCTAGTCTAGGTCTTGCTCATTCCCTGGTGTCCCTCATGTCTCAAACTCATAATCTTTTCCCTCAAAGACGCAGGCACCACAAGCCTCAATCCACACAGTAAAATACCACCATCAGACGATAACTCACTCTTGACCTTCCAGAATCCCTCCAACAAGAAAATGTCATCATTTCTGACTTCCACCCATTGAACATGGCATCACTTACTTCCTGGAAGACAGGATCAGCCGAGACAGCACTGACCCAATCCTCCTGCGTCACACATCCTTCTGTGACACTGCAAACCTTCATCTGCTCATCTATCTCAAATTCACCTTCCTCTTTCATGGAACTGAGTCTTGACAGACAGTCCACGAGTCTGTTTCGCTGATCCAGAAAATAGTGCACTTCAAAACAAAACTCCTGAAGACCCACTATCCACTTACAGATGTGCATAGAAATCATGTCCAGCCCCTTTCATGAGAGCAATTCAAACAATGGTTTGTGATCCAGGCAAATGACAAATCTCTTGCCCCAAATTAAATTCCTGAACTTCTTCACAGACCAATAAACACCAAAATCCTCCCTTCAATAGTGGAGTACTTTCAGCCTCAACTCACCATCTTCTGTCCCCTTTTGCATCAGGACAGCACCAATACCTTTTGTGCTTGCATCTGTCATAATAAAACACTCCTTAAATGGATCAAAAAAGCTTAGACTTCTAGCATCTGTAAGTTCTTTTTTTATCTCCACAAACTCCTCACAATCCTGACTCCACACGTACTCAACCCCCTTTTTTTAGCAACATTCTCATGTTCACAATCTTAGAGGCCAAATTAGGCAAAAATTCTGTAGGAAACTCCACCATTCCCAAGAATGAAAGCAATACATATTTGTTATCTGGGCGACAAAAAGTTAATATGTTTGCAACCAACTCTTTCTTTGGATGAACTCCCTCAGCATTAAATCCATGACCCAAATACTTAATCTCAGTTCTTCCAGATGCACATTTAGCCACCATGATAGTAAGACCATTCTCCTTCAAGATACTCAACACTTGCTTGACCCTTACATCATGTAGTTCCTTGGTATTGACAAAAATCAGAATATCATCCGGAAAGCATTTGATCCCATGCACCTCACCAAACAAACGATACATCACAAGCTGAAAGACAGCAGCAGCTGAAACCAATCCAAAAGGCATCCACATGTAGTGGAAGGTCCCACACGGTGTCACAAAAGTGGTGTAGTCCTTGGAATCAGGATGCTGTCTTATTTGATGATACACCGTTGTTAGATCCAAAGTGGTAAATTACTTGGTGCCATGCAGCAGAGAAACCATTTCCGTAGTGTTAGATAGAGTAAAATGGTCACTTATCACGCAGCTGTTGAGAACTCTCAAGTCCACACACAACCTGATATCCCTAGAATGTTCCTGAGCAACTACAATGGGGGCAACCCATTCTGAGCTCTCAACAGGTTTGATTATGCCTTTCTCACACAGTTTCATAACCTCACCGTTAACAGCTTCTCTCATGGAAATAGGTATGGCATGTGCCTTCACAACCATTGCCACAGCCTCAGGTTTAAGCCTTATTTGAGATATAGCCCTTAAGTCAACCCATTTATTTCCTGAAGACTTCAGGGAACTCAGCACAGAACATTTCAGCGTCCCCCCACTGCTTAGGTTTAAGATCCTGTACAGAGCAATACTGCAACTCCTTAAGATAGTCGTCTCTTATCCTGACAGGAGTAGATGATTTGGGATCAAGTATCATCCCAAGGTCTCTTTGATGCAGGCAACTTAAGACTATGTCTCCTTTCACAGGAACATACACCTTCCCATGAATTATGCTCATTTTGAACATTATAGAGCAACTGGTTTGTTGTAAGCACATACTTTACACACATTGTAAACTGTGTACACTGTGCATTTAAATTGAACAGGAGATCATACATAAATTAAACATCAGAAATTGAGTCGTGTAAGTTAAGCTATATTTCGATGCTACAATAGTCATGCATTTTCGTACTTTCTAAATTTAAGCTAGATCCTGAGCTGTTCCCAGGTGTTATTTTTACCATTTCCCTACCAGGAATTTTAAGTAAAGCATGCATGATTATCCAATCAATTCAAACACAATTCGCATTAGCCCTTCCAACCATTACTTCATCTCTTTCCTTCATTACAATTAATGACACTACATCTCCCCCTCTGTTAAATACATTTTTTAAACTTTTTATAAAATAGACATATATAGACATGTACAATTCAATCTCTTCAATCAATCTTTTTGGCACTTTAATTGTTCAACCTGATTTTGTTCTTGGAAACTAGCAACTGTCACCACTGTCCAGGATCTTTGTCAATGGTATAGAGGCAACGTCAGTCACTGATGTTTCACACCCAGTCTCTCCTTCAGCAGTTAGACATGATGAACGATTAGTTAAGTGCCTGAAATGTGAAGAGCTCCTGGTAATAGACTTCCCAGGGCTCTGGGCAATCACCATGTGCCCTTTAGCAGGCAACACTTGAAAGGTTCTGCATCAAATGGAGCATCAGATTTTCTTCTCCGAATTTGTTGTGTAAGCATGGGAATTCCTTTCATAAAGACGATGTTTTTCGCATGTTGTCTTTTGTCAGCATACACTTTTATCTTTTGTTTGTTAGCCAAGTCCTTCTCATGAGTTGTTGTCTCATCTTTCTTTCTCTGATTTGTCAATTGAGGTAACTTGGTGCTCACTGTTCTCCCAAACATCAATTTTGCAGGACTTTTACCTGTGATCAAGTAGGTTGTAAGAAAAGCTCTCAAGGTAGAATTCAACATAGTTTTCAGAACGAGCTTCTCAAGAGTAGCACGCTGTATTTCTTTCTTTAACGTACTCCTAAAATGCTCAACAAGTCCATTGGCCTGCGGCCAAAAAGGTGTGATATTCTGATGCTTTACATTCAAATGCTCCAAGAAATCTTTAATCTCTCGACTGTTGAAAGGTGAGCCATTGTCAAACTTCACTATGGCTGGAACAACCCATGTCGCAAAGATGCCATCTAGTCTTTCAATGACTTGCTGTTGAGTAGTACATGAAAGATCTTCAATTAATGGAAATCATGAGTATTCATCCATAATAATCTGACAGGTGATGTCCATTGTTGAGTGGATCAAAAAGTCAATGGTTATTCTCTCCCATGCATACTTTAGTAGTTCTGACATGTTCAAGGTGTGGTGAATAGTATTTGTAGAAAGGCAGTTGCATAGATGACAGGTCTTTAAATACCTTTCAACCCTGTCGTCAGAATAAGGAAACCAGACTCAGTCTCGGACAGCTCGTTTTGAGACAACGATTCCACAATGTCCTTATTTTCTGTCACACACTCTCCAGGATCAGAATTCTTGACCCTCATAGTATAACTCCTTCCTGTGTTATGGACATCCTTGTCGTTTTTGTATTTAAGATATTCACCATCACTGGTGAGCGGTCAGGTGTTTTGATTCCATGACTGATGTGTAATGATATCCTTCAGTTTTACACTATCATGGCTTGTGGCTGTGATAATCTGGGCTAAAAATGACAGCTGGTTTGATTGATTTTACTATGAAGTTAATATATGCCTCATCCATCTTGGATGGAGTACCGTTTGTTTGTGTAGGCACTCTGGAAAAGTAATCCACAGGGTTCTGATCCTTCCCTAGATGATGTACAATGGTATAATTATACTCTTGTAACCGTTGTCCCCATCGTTCAATGCGAAGAGGCATTTTGGCCTTTGGATTTCCAAATATAGTCAGTAAAGCTTGATGATCAGTTACCAACGTAAAAGGTTTTCAATACATGGAAATCTTCACAAGCCCTTACCATGGCTAAACTTTCTTTTTCTGGTTGTGAGTAAGCATGTTCTGTTTAGGACAAACTTCTACTTGTATATGCCACAATATGCCTTTGAGCATTCAGGTGTCCATTGTGCTGTGCAAGTATAGCGCCTAACTTGATTGTCTAGCATCAAAAACAACCTCGGATTGAAGTTTGTCATTTCAGTAGCATCCTTAATGGCCTGTTTGATGTTCTTAAATCTTTTCTCACATTCATATGACCAATGAAATTAAACATTCTTTTTCGTCAAGTCTCTCAATGGAGCACTTACAGTGGCAAAGACTTATATGTATCTGGAACAGTACTGGCATGTCAAGAAATAAACACATCATAGAAATATCTTGTGGGGGATCAGCATTTGACAACGCGTGTACTTTAGCAGTATCTAGAATCAAACCCCCATCAGAAAAGATATGGCCAAAGAATTTTAGCTTTGTCTTATGGAACTCAACCTTGTCTGCATTTAAAGTCAAACCTGCTTCGGCAAGTAAATGACATACTTGTGTAAGAGATTTATCGTGTTCTTTTTGTGTAGCTTCGAAACCAATATGTCATCACTGCAATTGAACACATTCATGACAGGCTGTATGATACGTCGAATGACGTCTTGAAACAGTTCTACAGCGGATGACACACCAAAACTCAGTCTTTTATATCGAAACAGACTAACATCTGTAGAAAAGGTTGTAGTATACCTGTAATCTTCTTCGAGTTCCAACTGATGATAACATTAATTTAAATTAAGGCGAGAGAAGACCTTTGCATCATTTAGTTGCGTTATCATGTCAGCATTGTGTTGACCTGGATGGCATTCTCGTTTAATTGCCTTGTTTGCCTGATGCATGTCAATGCATATGCGTGCAGCTCCTTCACTGTCCTTTTTAGGCACTACTACTATGGGAGAAACCCATGGTGTTGGTCCAGTAGAACGCTTGATAATATCATGCTTAAGTAACGATTCAAATTCTTTTTCAACAACTTCTTGCAGATGAAAAGCAATTTGTCTCTATCTCTGAACAACAGGATCAACGTCCTCATTAATATGCAACTTTACTTTCATTGTCTTAAGCTTTAACAAACCATGAAATAACCTGGAGTCGGACACAGGCGAGCAGGAGGGAAGACGCGTGACCCGGCGGCAAGGTACGTTTTATTTTTGAGCAGCCCGCTTCTCCCCCCCCACCCACGAGTCATGCCGGCCGCTCCTGTGTATAATTACAATTGGTACTGACAACCTACCTGTAAGTCCCTTTTACATGGTAGGGCATGTAGATTAGAGTCCGAGTAGATTTAATGCACTTAAGTGTGCGCTACAGTGGTCTTTTAAAAGCCAGCCCTGCCTGCTTTTAAAGTAGAATTACATGCAAATTCAACTTTTGGAATTAACAGCTCTTCCAAAGTAGTAAATTATTTTCACATATAAATATCCCTAAGGTCTCCCCTAGGTGACTCAGGGGTAGGGCGCCTTGTAAATATAAGCAGGGACATTATAAAATATGTTTTATATGCCCTGGTGAGGAAAAACCGCCAATTTTGTTTTTCCCCTTTGTAAACCATTGGCTCTATAGGCTAACATGGGAATACTTTAATAAAGTATAACTATTGGCAGAAAGGAGTTAAAAATATAATTCAAGAACTTAAAAGAATAGTTATGATGAATCCAACAACTTGCCATTGTTAGATTTGTTATAACTATTACAGAAAAAGTTATAGAAGTGTCCTTTCAGTGAGCCGAAATCCAGTCTTCTAGCAGCCCTTCTCTGATTGTCCAGCCTCTGCCAGCTGTCTTGAAGAGGTGTGAAGTGACCTGACTAGAGACAAAGGATTTCCTGTGGGAGGAGAACTAGAACCTGCAGAGCAAAAGACAGGAAGGGGGTGGAGGGGCAAAACTGGTCTTTGAAGAGGGAATGACAGTTTGAACAGGACACATCCTCATCCCCACATCCTGCACCCCCAGCCAAACAGGAGCCCCAGTAATTAGGTTAGTGAGGGGGCTGGAAGAGAAGTATTAGGGAAACTTAGCCACACTATTGGGATGGCTTAGCTTGATCTAACCCTTCAGGAGAAAGTTTCTCCATCTTGGATTTTGGAAGAAAGACTATGCCACACTTTGGAGGAAGTGGTCATACACCTAGGTGGCACCCCATTGCCCCCCTGCTTGATGTCCAGGAACTCTGAATAAATATGGGAGCACTGTCAAGCAACTCAGATCTGCTGCCTGAAACAACAAAGAGAAGGACTGCCCTGCTGGACTCCTGAACTGCACCCAAAGCACTGCAATCTGAAGGACGGCATCTGATGCACAATCTGATACTACAGCCCTAAGGACTTTGCCTGGCTTCACAAGGATTAAGTAGTGGACTCCCTGAGAGCTACAGATTAACAGAGCCCACCTGTATCATCTCCACTAAGAAGATCCCATCCTTGAGTGCGTCCAGTGGACTTTTGACTTTTAAGGATTTGGCCAGGTGTATTTTGGGAATTGTAGTCCCAACATCCCAAGGACCATTTGAGAGCTTCTTAACCCTTGGATTTGAGTTTTGACACTTTGAACCCACAAGAGGAACTTCAGAAAGAAGTACCAGAAGTTTGGAGCAACGTTTGTAAAAAGCTCCATAAGTTGACCAAGTGCATTTTAGGAGTTGTAGTCTCATATCCCAAGAGGCAAATCAGAGCATCTGAACTCTCAGCTGTTGCTTTGGACCACTTTTCTGCATCAAGAAACACTTCTAGAAGTAAATGTTGTAGGAAAGTAGGATCTGCTTCTTATGGTTACACCCACTTTTTGCTTGATGTCTCACTGTTTTTGACTAGTCTGACTGGGATCCTGCTAATCAGGACCCCAGTCTCTCTGCTTTCTCCCTTAAATTGACATACATGTACTTTGGTACATTCCAGATTGGATACTGGGGTACCCTTATAAGTCCCTAGTATATGGTACCCAGGTACCCAGGGCATAGGTACCCCAGAGGCCTCCCATGGGCTGAAGCATGTATTATGCCACCCATGAGAAGCCATGCAAAATGGAACTCCAGGTCTGCTACAGCAGCCTGTGTAAGATGGTGCTTGCACCACTTACTTTAGATATAGGTTCACTATATCTATAGGTCACTACACTTAAAACTTATGTCACCCCTATAGCAGGCCTTATCAATCCTGAAGGCAGGGTGCTGGGTTTTTAGTGAGAGGGTGCCCCTGCATGAGCAGGGCCCCTCTGCAGCCTTCGGAGAACATTCTCCCGGGTTGTCTGTGACTCAGCCGGGCATATAGGCAGAGGTGCATTATAACCTCGTGGTAAATGCTATCTCGAAAACAGCTGCATAGAAACATATCGTGTTTGGTATCAAGCACCTTGGAATCATACCTCCACACCAGTAACTGGTGTGGGAGGTATGATTCCACCCTTCAGAAGCGAGCTTCGTGGGGTCACTGGTCTAACCGGTGCCAGCCTTCTCGACCCGAAACAGCACAAAATGGATGCTGCCGACCAGAGACACATTTCTGCCCTCCTGCTGCTGAGCCAAGCTCGAGCAGAGGAAGGCAGCACAATAGGCATTCTGTCACAGGGAGGTGTGACCTCCTCCCAGTCAGGGTTTAGTGTATTGGGGCTGGGTGGGTGCACTCTGAGAGTGCCTGAAAGTCTGCACCTGGGGCATATTTGGTGTCCCTGTGCATAGTCTAGTTCAAACCAGTTCTGGGAGCCAGTAGCTCCTGCTCTGGCACGAAACTGGACAAAGGACATGGGTGTAACCACCCCTAGGAGGGTCCCCTGAATCTGTCCAACCCTCTCCCGTGGGTACAAAAGGGCTTACCTGGCTGTAAGACTTTAGATTTTACGTGGACAAGATTCTGCAAGAAGAAACCACTGACTTTCGACCGTCTGGACACTCTGGACTTCGACTGGGCCCGACTTCGTCTCCCTCTCTGTCCAAAGCTTTGTCTGTGCCCGTGCTCCATACAGACTCCGTGCAGGACCTGTGGTGCTCCCAAAGACAACTGAAGAATCTCCCTTGGGGTGAAGGAGTCACTCCCCTGCTTCGCAGGCATCTAAGCGCAACTGACCGGTCGGCTGCTCCTGAGCTCCTGGGGACTCCGAAGATTTCAGCAACACAGGAGGTGGGTTTCCGAAAGTCCATGAGGTTGAGCTACCCTCTCACCGAGTTTGAGGCCAGCATCCCTCGTGGGGACTGCGTGACCCGAACCCCTGTTCACCGCGTCCACTTGCAAGTGCATATGCTTGTTGGCGATTCCCGAGCTTGTGCGTTGGACTCCATGTAGTCCTGACTCTGAGCAGTATTTGCACCAAAGAACTCCAGCCTCCTCGCACCGAGTGCTCCGTGGGCTGGCACTTTGCAATCTCGCTTGAGGTCCCCTTGCGACTCCTGGTCATTCGGCCTGTGGGTCCTCCTGAGGGTCATCTTGATTTCTGTTGGGCTGTCCTGGTTGCTCCAGACGTTCCCTGACTCCCCATTGCTTGGTGAGTCCCCTGGAGCTTGCTGGTTCACACCGTAACCTTCTTGACCTTCCTGCTTGGGTTGCTTTTGCCAAGGCTTGTTGGTGCTCCAGCCAGACACCGACCCCTCAGCACTCGACATCCTTCGTGGGACAGCTCACCTCTGGCTCCTGGTCATCCTCAACATCTCCTGGTCCTCGTGACTGCAGAGTAAAGCATCCCTTATTCGCACCTGAAGCACCCGACATCGGTGGGCATTCCTCTACCGAGCCCCTGGTCACTCTGAAGTGATCCAGACTCTGTCCCCTCTGCTTTCAGGTTCCATCTTCCTCGAATCCAGGCTTGGATTCCACCGGACCCTTTTCACCTTCACGGCAGCAGTACTTCTTTGCGGCTCTCTATTGAGAACAACAGCAGTTTCCGACGCCACTTCAGACCTATGCACCCGGCTCCTCTGGGATAGGTAACTCGGGTACTACAGTATCCACGGGTCGGGTGGCTCTTCAAACTCTTAAGTTCCAACTGGTTTGCTCGAAGTCCTCCTAGAAGGGTCCTTAACCTTCAAAAGTGTAACCGCGACTTCCCCATAGAATTGTACAGAGCCCGCGGTCGTGTTCTCACACTGCACCCGGCCTCCGTGGGGTCCCTGTCTACTCACCTTGGGTGGTGCCTTGGGGTTCCAGCGATTCTACGTGCTCCAGACCTTATCTTGCTCTCAGTCGTGACTGTTATACCACTATTTTAGTATATGGTTTGGTCTCCCCCTTCGGCCCACTGTGTATTGTGCTACTTACAACTGTTCTATTGATCTTGTGTTGTGTGCTTTGTGTTCTATCCTCGTGTAGAGGATAGTAGAGAGTGTTATATTAATAAATACATATTTTTATATAACTACTGTGTGGTTCTCCTTTTATTTAGTCATTCAGGAGGTGATGTTATGGTAAAACAAGCTTCTTTACATTCCTTCAAGATTAAGCCTGATGGCTGCTCTCCATAGCTACCACTAGGATAGCTTTCTAAAGGTTATCTTTGACCTTTGACATCATAAGGGTCGTTTGGACTGGTGCAAGGTGCCCACTTTAATTAGTGGACAGCATATACCAGGCCAACTTCTCACATTGGTGTGCAGCGGTTGGGATTCAAGCTTGCTATTGTTTTACCAGATAAATCTCATTGAGTGATTAACTGAAAACCACTAATGTATTAGGCACATATCAATCAATCAATCAATCGGGGGTTTATAAAGCCGCTACTCACCCGAGAGGGTCTCAAGGCGCTAGGGGGTGGGGGGGTGCAGCTCCGGATCAGTCGAAGAGCCAGGTCTTGAGGCACTTCCTGAAGGTGTGCAGAGTGGGGGAGCGTCTGATGTTGACAGGGAGCTCGTTCCAGATCTTTGCTGCGACGTAGGAGAAGGCTCTTCTGCCTGCTCTGGTTCTGCGGATGCGTGGGGTCTCTGCCAGGGCGAGGTTGGCGGAGCGGAGGTACTTTTTGAATACGTGGAAGGAGACTCATTCGTTGTGGTATTTGGCTCCGATGCTGTGGAGGGATTTGTAGGCGTGGGTGAGTAGCTTGAAGGTTTCTCTTTTCTCGGTGGGGAGCCAGTGGATGTTTCGTAGGTGCTGGGTCATGTGCTCGTGTCGTGGTGTTCCGAGAACGAGTCTGGCTGCGGTGTTCTGTATGGTTTGGATCTTGTGTAGCAGGGTTTTGTTGATTCCGGCGTAGAGGGCGTTGCCGTAGTCCAGTCTGCTGGTTATGAGTGCGTGGGTAACAGTCTTTCTGCATTCGGGGGGGATCCACTGGAAAGTCTTCCGGAGGATGCAGAGGGAGTTGAAACAGGTGGAGGCGACGGCGTTGATCTGGCGGGTCAGGGTGAGGGAGGAGTCTAGGATGATGCCGTGGTTCCGGGCGTGGTCCGTCGGGGTTGGTGGGTGTCCGAGGGCAGGGGGCCACCAGGAGCTGTCCCACGCAGTGGGGGAGGGTCCGAGGATGAGGACCTCTGTCTTCTCCGAGTTCAGTTTTAGGCAGCTGTTGTCATCCAGGCTGTGACATCTTTCATTCCTTCTTGGAAGCTGAGTCTGGTATCGTCGGGGTTGTTCGTGAGAGAGATGATGAGCTGGGTGTCGTCGGTATAGGATACTATGCAGAGCCCATGCTGTCTGACGATGGCGGCGAGGGAGGCCATGTAGATGTTGAAGAGTGTGGGGCTGAGCGAGGATCCTTGGGGTACTCCACAGTTGATCTCAGTAGGTTCGGAGAGGAAGGGAGGGAGTCTGATCCTTTGGGTTCTGTCGGAGAGAAAGGAGCGGATCCAATCGAGGGCGTTACCCTGTATACCGGCGTCGTGGAGTCTGGCTGCAAGAGTCCGGTGGGAGACCGTGTCGAAGGCTGCGGAGAGGTCTAGTAGGATGAGTGCCGCAGTGTGGCCCTGGTCGAGTAGCATGCAGATGTCATCGGTGGCGGCAAGGAGGGCGGTCTCGGTGCTGTGGTTGCTGCGAAATCCGGACTGGGAGGGGTCAAGGATGGTGTTCTCTTCGATGAAGGTGGCCAGTTGGGTGTTGATGAATCTCTGGGTGACTTTGGCTGCGGAGGGAAGGAGAGAGATGGGCCGGTAGTTTTTCAGGTCCGTCGGGTCGGCCGAGGGCTTCTTGAGGAGGGGCTTGACCTCTGCCCGCTTCCAGTCGTCAGGGAAGATGCCGGAATCGAGGGAGGCATTGATGGTCCGGCCTAGCTCGGGTGCTATGGCGGCGGCTATGTGGTAGATGTGCGGCGGGCAGGGGTCCGTGGGGGCTCCTGAGTGGGTGTTCTTCATGGTCGTGGGGGTGTCTTCGGTGGTGGCAGGTTTACAGGATGTGATGGTCGTCTGGTTGCCGGTGGTGGGGACGGGCGCGGTGTCCGGAGTCTGTTTGCTGAAGTTGTCGTAGAGGGCTTTGATTTTCAGGTGGAAGTAGGAGCTGAGCTTGTTGCACAGGTCCTGAGAAGGTGTGATGTCTGTGGCTTCACTAGGGGAGTTTGGTGAACTGCTGAATGACGTTGAAGAGTTCTTTTACGTTGTTATATAAATACTTCAAGATTAGAATAAGTAAGCTCTACTGAACTTGGGGTTGGGTAAGTCAAGGGTCTAGCAGACCCTTTCTCCAACCTACTAGAGTTTAGTTTCTACTAGGTTAGGTAGGTGCATACACCACACCACACTTAGTATGTCTTCTAAAGGAGAAGCCAGTGGCTCTCTGCCTTCTAGGTACAATGGTCTTACATTCCAGGAATTGAAAGCCATGTGTGTTTCTAGGATGCTGAAGACAGGGAGAAATGCAAACACCCAACGTCTCATTGAGGTGTTACTCTTGGATAACCTTAGGAAGACCCCAGGGTCAGATGAGGTAGAAAGAGTGGGTGGGGCAGGGAATGAGGACAGGCCAGGAAGTGAAACCTTCTTTGACTTGGAATCAAACCCTGACCAGGAGGTTCAAAATGATTCCCACCTGGACAACTTAGATCGTCTAGGAAGTGGGGGAGAAGGCCCCAGTGGCCCTCTCTTCACTCCTCCAGGAAGAGTGCCGAGTTTACCAAGGAGATCTAGATCTCCCGCTGCTGAATCTCACCATTCAGGAACTTCAATAGGGACTTCCATATCTCATAAGAGAGATAGCTCTTATGACAGAGAGTGCCAATTTCTAGAGCTTGAGAAAGTCAAGCTTAGCCTCAGGCAAGAGCAATTGGCACTAGATAGGGAATCCCTAGAGCTCCAGAAGGCTAAGAAGAAATTGGGACTAGAGTCCCATGGTGGCAGCAACAGTGTCCCTAGGATTAAGGAGTATACTTATGATCATAGGAACCTGAGCAAGATAGTCCCTCCCTACCATGGTGGGGATGACATCCACAAATGGATAACTGCTTTGGAGAGGGCCTGTAAGGTACAGAGGGTCCCTCAAGAGCAGTGGGCAGCTATCTTGTGGCTCTCCTTTGCTGACAAAGGTAGAGATAAGCTCCTCACTGTTAGAGAAGAGGATGCTGACAATTATTCAGTCCTGAAGAGTGCTCTCATTGATGGGTTTGGCTTAACCACTGAACAATACAGGATTAAGTTCAGAGACACCCAGAAGGCACAGACTCAGGACTGGGTAGACTTTGTAGATTGTGCTACTAAGGCTCTGGAAGGCTGGTTACTTGGCAGCAAAGTGAATGATTTCAAGGGATTGTACAATTTGATTATGAGGGAGCAGATCCTTAATAATTGCCAAAATCAGTTGTTGCATCAATACCTGGTTGACTCTGATCTGACTTCTCCCCAAGAATTGGGAAAGAAGGCAGATAGGTGGGTCAGAACCAGGGTGAAGCAGAAAAATCAGAACCAAGGTGGTGACCAGAAAAAGCAGGATGCTAAACCTACAGATAAGGGTGGGGAGAAGGGTAAAGACCAGAAGTCTTCTTCAGGGCCCCAAAAACCTGCATCTGAGGGTGGGTCACAATCCAACAAGGGAAAAGGCAGAAAGAAGCCTTGGTGTTTCCTGTGTAAGGAAAAGACACATTGGCCTAGGGATGCCAATTGTGCCAAAGCCAAGGATCCTCCTACCACCACCACTGCCCCTAAGGCAACTGTTCCCCCTAGTTCAGCTCCAAGTGGTGGTACAGGGAACAAGGGTATAGTAGGGTTAACCCTGGGTTCTGAGATGGGTTCTGGCCTAGTCAGAACTCCAGCTCAGGCTGTTTTAGTCTGTGATGGAGGCATGGATATTGCCTCCCTATTTGTTAGTCCCAGTAACCTGGGCAAATACAGACAACAGCCCTTAATAAATGGTAAGGAGGCCATGGCATACAGGGACACAGGAGCCAGTGTCACAATGGTCACTAAGGATCTTTTGAGCCCTGACCAGATCATACTTGGAGAGATGTACCAAGTGACCAATGCTAACAATGTCAGGACAGACCATTCCTTGGCAGTTGTGAATTTCAGCTGGGGAGGGGTAACTGGCCCTAAGAAGGTTGTGGTTAGCTCAGACCTCCCTGTGGAATGCTTGTTGGGCAATGATTTGGAAACTTCAGCTTGGGCTGAAGTGGAACTCAGGACACATGCAGCAATGTTGGGCATCTCTGCAGATGTGTTTGCTGTGACCAGGTCACAGGCAAAAATGTCTTCCACTGAACAGGCCCTGGATCCTGGAAAAATAGACCAGGTGCCTTCCAAGAGAAGGAGCAGTAGGGTTAAGGCAGTGTCTTCCCCCCAGGCTCAGAGTGAGGATCAGTCTCCTGAGGAAGATGATCCCAGTCCCTGTGAAGGAACTGTCTCAGATGAACTTGAACCTGACCAGGTTGAGTTCTTGGGGACAGGGGGCCTTTCCAGGGCAGATCTGAGTCAGGAGCAGCAAAGCTGCCCCTCTCTTGAACCCCTCAGACAGCAGGCTGCTGCTGAGGCTGCTGGGAGAGCCAGTGGGTCCCAAAGGATCTACTGGGAGGAAGGACTCCTTTACTCAGAGGGTAGGGACCCCAAGCCTGGTGCTACCAGGAGGTTGGTTATACCTCTGAAGTTTAGGGGTTTCCTACTGACACTGGCACATGATATCCCTTTAGCAGGACACCTAGGCCAAAGCAAGACTTGGGACAGGCTTGTCCCTCACTTTCACTGGCCCTCATATGTCAGAGGACACAAAGGAGTTTTGTCGCTCCTGTACCACCTGTCAAGCCAGTGGTAAGGCAGGTGGTACCACAAAGGCCCCCCTGATTCCACTACCTGTGGTGGGAGTTCCCTTTGAGAGGGTTGGGATTGACATTGTTGGTCCCATGGATCCTCCAACTGCATCTGGGCACAGATTTATTCTAGTGGTGGTGGACCATGCCACTAGATATCCAGAAGCTATACCCCTTAGAACCACCACAGCTCCTGTGGTGGCCAGGGCCCTCCTGGGAATTTTTTCCAGAGTGGGTTTCCCTAAGGAGGTTTTAACTGACAGAGGTGCAAACTTCATGTCCAGTTATATCACTGCTATGTGGAAGGAGTGTGGAGTGAATTACAAATTCACCACACCCTATCACCCACAATGCAATGGGTTGGTTGAAAGGTTCAACAAAACCCTGAAGGGCATTATCAAAGGTCTGCCAGAACAGCTTAGGCGAAAATGGGATGTCCTCTTGCCCTGCCTTCTCTTTGCCTACAGAGAGGTTCCTCAGAAGGGAGTTGGCTACAGCCCTTTTGAACTTCTGTTTGGACATCCAGTTAGGGGTCCCTTGTGTTTAGTTAAGGAGGGATGTGAGTTACCTCTCAAACCACCTAAACAAGACATAGTGGACTATGTACTTGGTCTCCGCTCCAGGATGGCTGAGTACATGAAGTAGGCATCCAAAAACCTTGAGGCTAGCCAGGAATTACAGAAGGCTTGGTATGACCAAAAGGCTGTTCTGACTGTGTACCAGCCAGGACAGAAGGAATGGGTGTTGGAGCCTGTGGCCCCAGCAGCTCTCCAGGACAAGTGGAGTGGACCCCATACCATAATTGAGCAGAAGGGAGAGGTCACCTACCTGGTGGACCTTGGAACTCCCAGGAGCCCCCACAGGGTGCTCCATGTGAACAGGCTCAAGCCATATGCTGACAGGGCAGACATGGGCTTGCTCATGGCTAGTGATGAGGGACAGGAGAAAGAGAGTGACCCACTCCCTGACCTCCTCTCACATATATGGTGTAGCCTTGGCAGGCAGCCTCTCTGAACAGCAACAGACTGATTGTAGGAAGGTCCTCAATCAGTACAGATATATGTTTTCACTGACTCCTAGTCAGACTACCTGGTGTACCCATGAAGTGGACACAGGTGGCAGTCTGCCTTTTAAAAATAAGATTTACAGGCAACCTGACCATGTCAGGGACTGCATCAGGACTGAGGTCCAGAAGATGTTGGAATTGAGAGTAATTGAGCCCTCAGATAGCCCTTGGGCTAGTCCAGTAGTCTTAGTACCAAACCTCACACCCAGGGTGGTAAGAGAGAGAGATGAGGTTCTGTGTTGACTACAGGGGACTCAATACAGTCACTAGGATTGATGCTCATCCTATTCCAAGGGCAGATGAGCTCATTGATACCTTGGCCTCAGCCAAGTTCTTGAGTACATTTGACCTCACAGCTGGATATTGGCAAATCAGACTAGCTGAGGATGTCAAACCCAAAACAGCATTTTCAACCCCTAGTGGGCACTATCAATTTGTGGTAATGCCCTTTGGCTTGAAAAATGCACCTGCCACATTTCAAAGGTTGGTGAATAAAGTTCTCACAGGCCTGGAAGACTATAGTGTTGTATTCCGCTTTAGGTACCCGTATATAGGTTTTCCTGAATCATGCCCTTATATAGGCACAATTCGCCATGCCCTTATATAGGCATACAAATCCCTGTCCTTATTTAGGCATTAACCATGCACTCCAAATACAGGCATGGTCACCGACATCCACCACCCTACCGTCACAACGAGTTCTTAGAAACCAGACCCTTAAGCTTCGGGAGTTCCCCTAGCACAGGACTATTGATTTCTCCAAGAACTCATCTATTATGTATGAACCGTTATACCTTAAGGGTTCATTCCTGACGTCTTCCTCTGTCCGACCTCACGTCAATGCTAACATTCCTCGACACCTACCCGGTATAAAAATACCTTCCCTTGCCCAAGCAAGTTAGAGGAGACCTCGACTTCAGAGGAGCCCGTATCCCGGCCTGACGCACTGAGAAGACGCTGTCATCCGTGCACGCAGAGAATCCAGCTATCCAGCTTCCAGTGTTCTGATTCCCCTTGCGGGGTGTTAGAGTTCCAAGATCCGGCAGGAGATTCCCACCTCTCTCATTCTCAAGGTATGGAGCTGACTAGAACCTAGAGGGACTCTTGGCATACTAGACTTAACATACCCTTATGATAATAAACAACCATCAATCACGGCATTTATAGAGCGCGCTACTCACCCGGGAGGGTCTCAAGGCGCTGGGGGAGGGGGTAAGTTACTGCTCGAACAGCCAGGTCTTGAGCTGCTTCCTGAAGGAGAGATGGTCCTGGGTTCGCCAAAGGTGAGTGGGGAGGGAGTTCCAGGTCTTGGCTGCCAGGTAGGAGAAGGATCTTCCTCCGGCGGTGGTTCTGCGGATGCGTGGTACGGTGGCAAGGGCGTGGCTGGTTGATCGTAGCTGGCGTGTGGGCGTGTAGAAGGTCATGCGGTCGTTGAGGTACTTTGGGCCCAGGTCGTGGAGGGCCTTGTGTGCGTGGGTGAGGAGTCTGAACGTGATTCTCTTGCTGACGGGGAGCCAGTGCAGGTCTTTCAGGTGTCCGGTGATGTGGCTGTGTCGGGGGATGTCCAGGATGAGTCGTGCGGAGGCGTTCTGGATGCGCTGGAGTCTCTTTTGAAGTTTGGCTGTGGTTCCGGTGTAGAGGGTGTTCCCATAGTCCAGTCGGCTGGTGACGAGTGCCTGGGTGACGGTCTTCCTGGTTTCAGTGGGGATCCATCTGAAGATCTTGCGGAGCATGCGCAGGGTGTTGAAGCATGAAGATGAGACGGCGTTGACTTGTCTGGTCATCGACAGGGAGGAGTCCAGGATGAAGCCCAGGTTGCGTGCGTGGTCCGTTGGCTTGGGCGCGGTGCCCAGGGCCGGGGGCCACCAGGAGTCGTCCCGGGCGGAGGGTGATGAGCCCAGGATGAGGACTTCCGTCTTGTCTGAGTTCAGTTTAAGGCGGCTGTTCCTCATCCAGTCGGCGACGTCTCTCATCCCGTCATGTAGGTTGGCTCTGGCGGTGGTGGGGTCGTTGGTGAGGGAGAGGATCAGCTGGGTGTCGTCGGCGTAGGAGATGATGTTGAGGTTGTGTCGGCGTGCGATGGCTGCGAGGGGGCTCATGTAGACATTGAAGAGGGTTGGGCTGAGTGAGGATCCTTGTGGAACGCCGCAGATGACTTCGGTGGCTTCGGATCTGAACGGGGGGAGGCGGACTCTCTGGGTTCTTCCGGCGAGGAACGAGATGATCCATTCCAGTGCTTTCTCTCGGATTCCGATGTTGCTGAGGCGCTTCACTAGGGTGCGGTGGCAACGAGAGAGTGTGCCTTGTAATAACAAAATAAAGCACAACAAAAGAAACCCAGTAGGTTCTTAATAAAGCCCTCACTCACCAGCCTAGTTGGTGACATGCTTCATCATCGGGCCCCACCAGGAGCGGCCGAATGCCACCCCGGTGTGCTGCAACGCCAGAATTACTGCGGAGCTGGTTTAAAAATCCAGTGTGAAGTGAAAGTGATAATTTAAAAATGGCTGACTGTGTCAAACAATAAATTTTATTAGAAGCCAATCAGACATGAGTAAAAACAAAGAGTGGGACACCAAAGCCAAATAAATTGTTCAGCACGGTCCACTATGATGTGGTCAACATGTTTCTGCCTATGTGTAGTTATTTAACAGGCATTCGTCAGGACCAAAAGAAACGTGTGAAACCCCGGCGGTGTGAGCGCACTACGGCCCACCCTAACCTGAGGTTTTAAGTGTGAAAAAGTAAAAATATACTTCTAAAATTCCTCGTGTTGAGAGGAACCGAGTTTATTCTGATTGAGAAAAAACATACAACATAAAGAAAGGGAGACAAACGTATATAGGTTAGACATCTTAAAATAAATTTGTCAGTATTGAAAATACATATAGTTGTGCTCTATATGATGCGCTTAATCGATAACTTAGATCATACGTGCTACTAGATAGAGAAAAGAACATTCAAAATGAACCATCAACCTCTCTAGATCTTAGAGGGAAATTTAAATAATGCCCAACGTGATCTTTATCACTACTTAAAGAAGTGTATAAACAAACACTAAGCGTGATAACTATCGAACACATTCTAGCTGAGCGATATAAAATCAAAAGGAAATAAATCTCACATGGGGTGTCATCATTAATAACACCATGGGTCTCGGGAAGGGGGGTGGTAGCAATAATGGCACACCCTAAAAGTAAAGAAGGAGAGAAAGAAAGAGGTGTGATCAGAATAATCACAGAGGAAAACAGGTGGTTAACAAACACTGGAGTATCCTTACGAGCAATGGTCGGAATTGGAATAAACCCCTTTTTCGTTTAAAAAGGGACAGAGCCTTAAGGATACCCTAGTACATACACGCCCCAGAGAAAATCCTGGGAGAGATCTAACCATCACTGAAGCATGGGGCCTACCCAAGGTCAAAGGGCATTTTCCCTGCACTACTTGCAGTATTTGTCATCTTACGAAACATACCAAAGTGCTTGACCTTGAAGTAGGAAAAACTTGGACACAGCTAGCCCACACTAATTGTAACTCAACAAATGTGATCTATTTGATCACGTGCCCGTGTGGGTTACGCTATGTGGGCATGACCACGCGAAAAATAAAATTGCGTGTGGGAGAGCACAGAAGTAACATCCGTTGTGGTCGGATTACAACTAAATTGAGTGAGCATTTTTACAGTATAAACACTCTGCCAATGATCTTAGGTGGACAGTTATAGAGCAAGTACAATCAACACGTAATATCCAGAAAGTTCTCTTTGAGAAAGAACAGAGGTGGTGTACCGGCTGGACACTCATAATCATGGATTAAATGACAATATTCCTTGGTCGACAGTACTGTACCATTGAGTTTGTCCGGTTCCTGTTCTGTAGCATAAAAACAATTTTTTCCTCTTCTCCCCTTGGGCATCCTAGTGGCTTTTTACTCTGGTAAAAATCACCGGCTTTATGCAAAAACACCCCCCCTCCCCTTTTCCCTTCCTTTCTCGAATAAACCCCCCCCCCTCCCCTTCCCCTCCCCTTTCTTTCTTTCTTTCCCTTTCCTTCCCTTTCCTTCCCCCCTCCCCCAACCCCCCCCCTCTCCCTCCCTCGTTTGTCTGTTTATATCTGTCGTTTTTGTTTACTAAACTTTATAGGGCATCTAATATCCCCTATCAAAATTAACATTGATCAACAATCGCCAAGTAATCCTAATATGTGTTTTTTTGTTTGTCGGCTACTTGCCTATTTCGATTGTAATTAGTCTTTCTTTTCTCTTATTACTGTGTGATACTCACAACAAACAGTCTTTTCTCAGTGCCTTTCCTTTGATTGGCAACGGAGTACCAACTAGGAATGCTACGTTTTACAACCTTTAGATGGCGCTTGAGATCGCGATGTTTACGCGATGACGTAGCTCTCCCCTTTTTTGTTTCTTTTTTTGTCTCCCTTCGGCTTTCAGTGCGTAATATCCTGACGCCTATGTTATGACGCGCTCTTATGCGCCCTGTCCCAATCCTTTCAAAAACAAACCGGAGGAAGCTGGCTCCCACCATCGGGGTCCGCGTTTGGAGGGAATGCCTAGGTATACTGCGGGTGCCTAGCAGTGCGGGCGTAAGTCCCTTTGCCTTCGAAATTAAGATAAGTACTGGGGTCTTCCCTGTTTTCCTCTGTGATTATTCTGATCACACCTCTTTCTTTCTCTCCTTCTTTACTTTTAGGGTGTGCCATTATTGCTACCACCCCCCTTCCCGAGACCCATGGTGTTATTAATGATAACACCCCATGTGAGATTTATTTCCTTTTGATTTTATATCGCTCAGCTAGAATGTGTTCGATAGTTATCACGCTTAGTGTTTGTTTATACACTTCTTTAAGTAGTGATAAAGATCACGTTGGGCATTATTTAAATTTCCCTCTAAGATCTAGAGAGGTTGATGGTTCATTTTGAATGTTCTTTTCTCTATCTAGTAGCACGTATGATCTAAGTTATCGATTAAGCGCATCATATAGAGCACAACTATATGTATTTTCAATACTGACAAATTTATTTTAAGATGTCTAACCTATATACGTTTGTCTCCCTTTCTTTATGTTGTATGTTTTTTCTCAATCAGAATAAACTCGGTTCCTCTCACCACGAGGAATTTTAGAAGTATATTTTTTACTTTTTCACACTTAAAACCTCAGGTTAGGGTGGGCCGTAGTGCGCTCACACCGCCGGGGTTTCACACGTTTCTTTTGGTCCTGACGAATGCCTGTTAAATAACTACACATAGGCAGAAACATGTTGACCACATCATAGTGGACCGTGCTGAACAATTTATTTGGCTTTGGTGTCCCACTCTTTGTTTTTACTCATGTCTGATTGGCTTCTAATAAAATTTATTGTTTGACACAGTCAGCCATTTTTAAATTATCACTTTCACTTCACACTGGATTTTTAAACCAGCTCCGCAGTAATTCTGGCGTTGCAGCACACCGGGGTGGCATTCGGCCGCTCCTGGTGGGGCCCGATGATGAAGCATGTCACCAACTAGGCTGGTGAGTGAGGGCTTTATTAAGAACCTACTGGGTTTCTTTTGTTGTGCTTTATTTTGTTATTACAAGGCACACTCTCTCGTTGTTTATTATCATATTTACCCTGGGGGATTGAGAGTGGTTCTTACTTTCAGATTCCCTCCCTCTCTTGTTGTTTTCAGCTTAACATACCCTTAGTCTACCATACTAGAAAATACTCCACCTACTTCTACTCTTCCTGTGAGAAGTTGGCCTGGTATATGCTGTCCACTAATTATAGTGGGCACCTTGCACCAGTCCAAACAACCCCTTATTGGAGATAGGTTAAAGACAACCTTTATTGAAAGTTATCCTAGTGGTAGCTATGGAGAGCAGCCTTCAGGCTAAGTCTTGAAGGAATGTAAAGCAGCTTGTTTTACCAGTCTATAATCTCTTGAGTGACCAAATGAAAGAGGACCACACCAGGTATATATTCAAAATATATGTATTTATTGCTAAACACACCCCTCTAGTCTCTTTATGAGGCTAGAGTTCGAAGTACATAAGTTATAAGTTAGTTATCAACAGTAATAGCACAAATACACGTTTGAGCCCTAGGGGCGTACTAAACCATATACCAATAAAGTGGTATAAGAACCACGACTGAGCTAGACACAGGGCCTAGAGCCTGTAGAAGTGCTTGGACCACAAGGAACCACCCAAGGTAGTGACACAGGGGACCCACGGGGGACGCGTGCAGTGTAAGAACACAGCCGCGAATCGCCGTTGACTTCTATGGGGAAAGTCGCGGTTGGAATTTTAAAGAAAAGGGACACTTAGAGGAGGACTTGGAGCAAACCCCTATAGAACTGGGTTGTTCTAGAGTCTATACCCACGGGAGCACCGGAGTACTCGAGTTACCTCACCCAGGGAAGCCGGGTGCATAGATGTCTTTCGGGGTCGGGTTTCGTCGTCGTTTTCAATGGCGATCTGCTGCAAAGTGCTGCTGGCGGCCAAGTCGAAAGTGTTCGGGTGGATCCAAAGGTGGATCGGAGATCTGAAGAACCTGAAAGCAGAGGGGACAGAGTCTGGGTCACTAGCCAGTGACCAGGAGGGCGATGAGCGGATGCCCACCGATGTCGAGTGCTTCAGGTAGGTTGACGGTTGTCTTGACTCTTCAGCCACGAGGTCCAGGAGGCGTCGACAACAACCAGGAGCTGGATTCGAGCTGTCCCACAACGTCTGCCGATTGCAGGGGTGTTGGCGACCAGATTGGACCCAACAGGCCTTGGCAACGGCAAGTCTCGTGGAAATAGAAGAAGGACGGTGGTGCAGACCAACAAGGTCTGAGGGACTCACTCAGCGAGGGTAAGTCAGGGCACGCCTGGAGCAACCAGGGAGCCCAAGCAGAAGAAGATTGGCCTTCGGGAGGGCCTACTAGCCAACGGACTAGCAACCGCAAAGGAGCCTCGAGTGGACGCACTTGGAGCTGGCTCACAGGACACTCGTGGAGTGGAGGCCAGTGATCTTCAGTGCAGTCGGTGCTGGAGGGTGGGGCTACTCGGAGCCCAAAGCACAACTTCGTGGGAGACCCAGAAGAGGATGCACTTACAAAAGTACACGGTGTCCAGGGGTCATGGTTCCACGTTACCCATGATAGCCACAGGCCTCAGCTTTGCTGGGGACTCAGTGTAGCCTCGGGGAAGTCTGGAAATCCACCTCTGGTGATGCAAAGACTTCGGCGTCCGGCAGGAGCTTCAGCGATGCAGACTGGACAATTGCTTCGTTGGTGCCTGCCAAGCAGGGGAGTCACTCCTTGACCCCAAGGGAGATTCTTCAGTCCTCTAATCTTGAAGTAGAGCGTCGAAGGTCCAGGATTCTGTGTCAGAGTTTCGTCCAGGTAAATCTAAAGTCCTAAGGACTACGGTCCCATACTTATACCAAGTTAGGGGGTTGGACATACTCTGGGGACCCACCTATGGGAGGGTCAGGGCAGAGGGGTGGTTACACCCCTTTCCCTTTGTCCAGTTTCGCGCCAGAGCAGGGGCTGGAAGCCCCTGAGCCGGTTTAAACTGGGGTATGCACAGGGACACCAAGTGTGCCCCCAGTGCAGGACTTCAAAGCACCAGAGAGTGCTCCCGCCCAGCCCCAATACACACTATCCTGTCTGGGGAGGTGGTTACACCTCCCTGGGACAGGAAACCTATTTTCCAGGCCTCCCCTGCCAGAGTTTCAGTCAGCAGCAGGAGGCCAGACTCGTGTCTGTGGCAGCGGCATCCATTTTGTGATGCCAGGGCTTGGAAAGAAGTTACCGGGCAGGCCGGTGTGTACATGTCTCTCCCTCTAGAAGGGTGGAATGCTACCCCCGCCGCCAGAACTGGCGGGGGGTAGTATTCCAAGATGTTTGACACCAAACACGACATGTTTCCGTGCAGCCATCCCAAAGTTAGCATTTAACGCGAGGTTATAATGCGCTTAAGAGTATATGGTCAGGCTGCACTACAAACAGCCTCAGAGAAGGGTCTCCAAACGCTGCAGAGGGGTTCTGCTCATGCAGGGGCCCCCTCTCACATAGGAACCAAGCACTCTGCCTTCAGGATTGACAAGGCCTGCCATAGGAGTGACTTATAGGTTTATATGTGTGTATGTATGTAGTGATATAGGTAACCTATATCACAGTAAGGGGTGCATGCACCACCTTACCCAGGCTGCAGTAGCAGACCTGTGGTGTCCTTTGGCTGGCCTTCCAGGGGTGGCATAATACATGCTTCAGCCCCTGGCAGGCCTCTGAGGTACCTATGCCCTGGGTACATAGTATACCATATACTAGGGACTTACAAGGGCACTCCAGATTCCAATTAGAGATGTGCCTAAGGCACATGGAAACCATTTTAGAGAGGAAGCAGCTAGGCTGGGGTTCTGATTAGCAGGGCCCCAGCCAGACTAAAGTCGAAAAACAGTGAAGCATCAGCAAAAAGTGGGGGCACCCATGTGAAGCAGATCCTACTCTCCTACACTTCCCTACACCTAGACTAGGTTAGGTACACTGGGGTAGAACTAGCTTAGAGACGCATCGTATGAGTACTCGCATTTTTAGCTCATGTTATTTATGTACGTGAATATATGCTAACAGATAATGCTAGCGCAGTATTATTTATTTCTACTGCTCACGCTGTACATTTTTTATCCTGCATACTGTCTTGTGATCGTAACAGCACATATCTCGTACACGAGAAACAAGACTGTTCAATAAAACCCTTTTATTGAAACGCCCGTCTTTCCTTTCTGTGTAACTCTGCAGAAACTAAGCATGCACGATTGAATGAGTGAAACTGTTATCTATTGTTTCCACGATTCTGAGACATGTTCCGCTTCTAAAGGGAAACAAAGTAGTCATGTTTTTCGGTTGCCAGAAACTACTCCCTTCTTGTTCTCAAGGAGTTTCTAGTGGCCTCTGAGCTAGCTGGCACAGGTAATTAAGTTTAATATAATCGATAGGGACATACCGACCTTAGTCCTATGTCAAACCTATAGGTTATATTATTCCAATGCGCAGAGCCTATTAGGGAAATAGGAACTACACTACATGGTGCCCAACGGTTTGGTAAGGCAGTAATTTAACGCTAGATACTGAGTAACTCATTCGTGCTTTTCTCAGAGACCCCTACTCACATACTCCTTAAGACGTCTGGAGTGGGTAGGGTTAAATATCCGCCATAACTAAATAGGGAAGCACCCTATATATTAGTTGTTTGGTTTGTTCAACGTTGAAGGATACAGTGTTCCAAAAATATTGTGCACCTTATCTTTTGTTTCCTTGAAACTTGTTCTACATTTTTCAAAAAACAAATGTCCATAAATGGGGACGATGCCACCGGAAACGGTGGAGCTGCGGCTAACCCAGCCATAGCAGTTTTTAACTTTACAGGTTTAAATGAACCTGAGGAGGGTGTCATAGACATCAATCCAAACTTAAGAAGAGCCATCACTTTAAAACTTATAAAACATGGCCTACCACCAAGAGGTGGTAGAGCAGTTTTCGTGATAGAGGCACACAAATCCTTTCAGACAGAGGTATTCTATTCATGGGTAATATTTCCTGAATCAAATTCAGTAACAAGACTGTTTCACTTCTACAAAGAAGATGAACCACCAGAGGAATATATTCCTTTCGAGGATATAGAAATTCCACTAACATACCAGGAGCATCAGCTTGGTTTAAAGGCGCCCTAAAACATCACAAAAACATTATCAGGCTCGGTCCACTAGGTAGACCAGGAGCAACATGGCCGATTCTAGCCGGCTACACACCTCATCCTGACATTGAAGAGATGTCAGACGAGGAACTACTTACTCAACTTACAGAGTTAATAAAAATATACAGACAATTGGTCCAATATGTCATGCAGACTTTTACAGTCCAACCACCATTAACACTTCCAAATCAAACCCCTCACCAGGGGAATGCACTAAAAATTACACCACAGACTCTATACGCAGTCATGGGAAAAATGCCCACAAAACGTGAGCAAATTCCATTTTGGATAGCTCAAAAAATTACTCAAATTGAAGCAGTATTTCCAAATACTAGCCCGTTTGAGAAACACAGAATCCTAACCATCTGTTTACCGATGGGGATCACACCACAACTGGAAGACTGCACCACTTGGGGCTCAGTCTTTGCTGCCATCTATACTAAAACACATGGTATTCCATCAATTGCGGTAATACCTGATGTCCTAAAACAAATTCAAAACGAATACGGGGCAGAGCCTGCTCTGAATTTAGGTATGAAATTACTGAAAAATTTCGACCAGGTCTCAACAATAATATTATCTAAGATTAAAGGGGAGGCAGCAGCAGTGGCGATCCGCCAAAAATTAAGGGAATTCGATGTTACAGAACATCAAACAGAGCTACCCAGAATAATAGAACAATCATATGCTGAATTAGGCAGAGATAGTTTGGGTGGAAGACCAGTGAAGCCAAAACTATCTGAAAGACCTGAGAAGGACTCTATTAAACAAACTCCTACATCTTCTAAAAAGAAGTGGGAGACTACTAAACAAAATTCAAACGAAAAACGTTCTCAAACCCGAGGTAGGTCACCTCAAAAGGAGCCCTCTGAAAGGAGGTATAACCTCAGGAATAGGGATAATTTGAAAAAACCTGACAGATATCAAGACACTGATACACGTTCCTCTGGTACCTTTCAGATCTCGTCACAGACATCGGAAAGAAGAGGACGGTCAGAACATAGAGAAGAACGCGTGAAATCGAAAGACGACAAACACGTTCCGAAAAATAAATCAAAACCTCAATTCTCAAAGAAGAAGGTAGCAGGTCTGAAGATCAGACATGCCGAGGATACTGAGAACACAACTCAAGAACGGAGAATGGGCTCTGACAATGCTGGACAGTGCAGCAAAAGTCACAATAGCTCGCCAGAACCTGAAGGAACTTCTGGAGATAGTGGACTTGAATGAGTACATTACAGTTGAGACTGTAGACACCAGGGTTAGTACTCCACAAAAGTTATATGAAATAACACTCCGGATGGAGGGAGACATACCTAGACGGGTGAAAGCACTCTTTTGAGAACGACTATCAAGGGGCTATGACATACTTCTAGCAGAAAAAGACTGGCCACCACAATTTGTCAGGGAGTGCCCACATGGCGAGGACATTATCATGCCTGCCTTCTCTAACCATATTCCAATTCATTTAAAATATACTTATGCCAGGAAATGGGCAGTGGCCCAGGCCCCAGCATTATACAAAAATCATGTAGGATGGGATGAGGATTCACCTCATCACAAAATACAGTTAAAAAATGAACCTACTGCACAAAGGCAGTACCCAATAAAGCAAGAAGCTAAAAAACAGGTCAGGGAGATCTTAGATCAACTTGAATACCAAGGGGTGATTGAAACATGCATCTCATCAATGAACAATCCTTTGTTTCCTGTCTCCAAACCAGACAATTCATATCGTCTAGTTTTGGACTACAGACACTTAAACACCTGTTCTATAACTTTTGCAGTACAAAATGCACATAGTACAGCATTAATGAATAACATTGTGCGTAAAAAATATAAAACCATATTAGATATCTCAAATGGTTTCTTTTGTCAAAACATAGCACCTGAAAGCAGGTACTTAACAGCTTTCTCAATAATGGGGACCCAGCGTCAATTTTGTCGACTCCCACAAGGGTTCAAGAACAGCCCGGGGTTATTCTCAGTGAGAGTAACAGAGTTACTACAAAATTATGATAATGAGGCATTGTCATATGTCGATGACATCTATCTGACAGACGATGACCTGGAAAAACACTTGAACAGAGTGAGCACCATTATACTGGGCTTCGCTTCTGAGGGCTACAAATTCAACTTTAAAAAGTCCAGAATTGCCCATCTCAATGTCCTGTTTCTAGGATATGAGCTTTCAAGTGAAGGCAAGAGCTTGACAGCCAACTTTTTAGAAAGGTGTGCGCTGCTCCAACCTCCTAAAACGCTGAAAAATTTACAATCCATTCTGGGTTTCCTCAATTTTGGAAGAACTTACATTCTAAATTACGCAGAAAGGGTTAAACCTCTCTATGCATTAATAAAACCTGATTTTTCAATCAAAAATTGGACACAGGAACATACAGAGATCCTGCGTTCACTCCAAGCTAACATGTTAGCAACAAATCACTTACAGACATGCGTAAGTCAATGCAATTTAGTGATCCGAATAATTTCGGGTCAATGCGGTTTCACCTACTTAACATTTAACGAAGGTGAAAAAATACCAATTGCATACAAATCACACTTGTATACACAAGCAGAAATGCACTTCACTTCAACAGAAAAAATTCTGACAGCAGTTCAAACTGCAGTAGCAAAAGAAAGAGCTCTAGCCCAAGGGAAACGCATTATTGTCGTAACCCCTGTTCCGGCCTTAGAGGCGGTAACAAAAGCAAGCATTCCAAATGCTAAAGCATTACATCCGAGATGGATACAATGGGTTAATTCTCTTGCTGCAACAGATGTTGAATATGTTTTTGACCCAGATCTAAAAACACAAGCATTCCTGCAATATGAACATGAATGTCCTCTGCCTACTGAGATTCTGCCTCTCGATCAGTACGAATTCATAATTTACACTGACGGATCCGCACAACCCGCAACAGGTAGTAAGAAAGCTTACAGTGCAGCATGTGCAATCGTTAAAGGTCGCATGCGCGATGGCAAATTCAGACCTATGGTCACACAAACTCAATCTCTAGGAGATTGCACAGCTCAGCGAGCTGAACTACAAGCATTCAAACTGGCACTTGAAAGTACAGATCGAGAATTCCCCACACTCATAGTGTGCGATTCTTTCTACTGTGTGCAGTCGTATAATGAATATATACAAACTTGGCTTGAAAATGGGTTCAAAGATGCAAAAGGTGGCACAATAAAGCATAAAAAGCTTTGGGAACAAGTAGTTCAGTTAAAAAATGAACTACCAAAGGCTCACGTGATCCATACACTGAGTCATCAACGTGATGGCGTTCACGTTGCAGGGAATTCATTGGCTCACGAAGCCGCAAAGGGGGCTGTTCAGACGGCTTCCGTAGCTGCGATCACTCGTTCAAAAACAAAAATAGACGGTGAGATAATGTTGGCTGTCAATGCTTCAAGCAAAGGCAGTAGTGCAGCGTTACCAAAAAAGTTTCCACTCAAGTACTCTTATGTAATTGATGCGAACAACGTTCCTTTTGCTCGAATCCCTGGAGTGGGGGATAGGGTAATTCCAAACATGGAACGTAGAGCAGCTTTGATTTATGAAGCACATTTGGGGGTGGGTCTGTCACATCAAGGGATCTCTAAAACAATATTAACATTAAAAGAGATATGCTGGTGGCCTGGAATGAATACACATATTCACATTTTTATCAATGACTGCATAGACTGTAAGGTACAGCGTAGTGCAGAATGCCACCGGACACCATGCTACAAATGTAGCTGCCCAGTACAGACACCATTGTTAGACAGCATTAGACTATCTATGCGCAGGCGTCCCTCTGGACAAATGCAATCCCACAAATACTGAATCAAAGTTCCCATGGATATGGCCTCAGCGCTCGGCTGACGCTCGACCTGTTATAAAAGATTTGCGAGTCTTTACCGGCACATACGCAATAGGCAAGCTACATTCTGACCAGGGCCCTGCGTTTAGCTCTCGAGCTTACAAAGACGCCATGGCCAGTCTGGGTGTTGCATTGGGGTACTCCTCTCCATTCCATCCTGAGGGAAATTCTGTTGTGGAAAGGAAAAACCAGGACATAAAGCAATCTATAACAGCTAGGGTATTAGGTTCGGGTGATGGGTGGGTCAGACATCTTTATGGGGTCCAACGCTCATTAAATAACTTGCCAAGAAGTTCTCTAGGGGGGGGTCACTCCATATGAGGTTCTATTTGGGACAAGAATGTGGGTGCCTGATCTGGAAAGCAGTGGCACAGTGGTGGAAAATAAACCCTTTGATATCAAAGATTGTTTGGCTGTTTTACAGGACTTAAATTAAGAACGAAACAAAGCAACGTATTCTGCAGCCAACCACCACTGGGGAAAAACCGGCAGTCCCAGCAAGGCCTGTCTGGATTCCAAAAGTTGGGGATCTAGTCAGAGAGAAAATTGCGGACAAGAAGGAATTTGGACCTTCTTACAGACAACCAGTACCTGTCCTAGCCATTCACGGAACAAGAACAGTACTTCTGCCGCCCCTTGCTGGAAAAAAGGAGAAAAGATTTGTGTCCATCGACCTTATCAAACCACAGTATGTGGCCAATACTAAGTAGTAGGCCTCGTGGACTCCGACCTAGTAGCAGACACACTCCTCTCGCTACTATCCAAGAGGTTCAGACTGAAAGACTAATAACAATTGGGAATTCAGCAGTAACTGATGAAGGACTAAGCAACAATGCCATGGAACTCATGCCTCTTGAAAATCAAGTATCAGTTTGTCCAAATACACCTGTCTACACCAACGTAGCACATGATCAACTGGTTCCATCCATTTCTACGAATCCTGATGCAATTCCAACAATTGACAGGACTGCTTCTGGCTACTTCATTAACTTTGATACGTTTTCTGAGGATCCGAGTGAGCCCGAGACGTCGCCAGCAACAACAACTATTAAACAGCAAGTTCAAGACTTTTTGCAATTTTTGAAAAAGACTTATCTAGTTTCACCATGGATTGAACTTTGGGTTATTTCTGGAATATTTTTCTTCCTGCTTTGGCTAGCTTTGGTTATGACTATGAGCATGCTTATAAATGGAAGATACATCCATTTGGACATTGAAAGAAAAAAAGTGAACTTACTTTTGAAACCTCACAAATCATCCCATCGTGAAACAAGAGACTTGTCTGCAGTGAACATCACAGCCGTTCCTATACAGGATGGTATAGTGTGGGATAAAACAGATTTCGATATCTTTGGCCCGACGGAACATTTGAACATTCCACATTTATTCAAGATCTCACTAAGTGATTTTGTTTTATCCAGTACCTTTTCTGATGATTGGGACTTTGAAACTGTAAACAATATAATGTTTGACCTAGAAAAGACTGCTGCATTTTCTAATAATGAATATTTAGAGGGTTCATCAGACTATGAACAGCTGTATTGCTATAACCACTATGGTCATCATTTTTTGCATAAATCTGCAATGCCTAGGAATGTGTTTATGTTTAACCAATGGGAGCATTGTCCTACACCACCAAAAGGTAGTTCAAAAACATTTGCTAAAAAGTTTCCATATTTTTCAGGATATAATACATCTGATCCAGAAACATTTTACTATAGAAATGTCAACAAAACAGGACTGAAAACTATGTTAACAAATACAAAACAGATTTACTCTGCAGCATTTATTGCCCAACTGTCTAGACAGGGTTTCGACTTATGGAAAGACACAATAGACACAAAATCTGTCTGGGGTACTAAAGATTGGCAAGTGCAGGGGATAGATGCTTTATTTAGAGCCTGTATCGTCCCTCAACAAATAATGTTTTTGAATGACACTGTCCAACAAACGTCTTGCCTTGGGTTAGCCAAGATCAAAGACATGAAAAATCCTTCTGTACCAACACCTGCAAGTGATAACAATACACAGGCAGCGGTTACAGTTGACACCATACTACAACTCAACAGAACAAATTCTGATTGGAGAAAATGGTTGATCTGGCCCACAGACACCAACAACTGTCAAGATAGATTCCTGAAAAAAACACAGGGGCTTACTATTCATAGGCCAGACCCAAGATACGTCCAAAGACAACATCCGGGGGTAGTAACAACATACAATGTAGGAAAATTATGCCTCGACTGGCTGCAAAAATCTACACTTAAGGATGTGAAACAACACTTATCTTTACTTAAAGAAGATGCAGACCTTAGGGAATTCTTGCTTGGACCAAGAAAACCGCGTCAAAAACGTTTCATAGATGCCGGCATCTATGCTGTTTATAATGAAGCATGGAAGGTGTCACAGATGGAGGCCGCAGAACGAATACGTGAACTTGATCGTATTAATCTAGAGAAAACTCTCTCTGTGGTCGACAATGGGTTAACAACTTTGTCCTCCAGAATTTATTCATTGGACAGTATTGCATCCTCTGCTATCGACATACTGGAACAAGATTTAGCCATGTTACAGCAAGGCCAGTCTCAATTACGTTCTATTATGTTATTAAGCTGGACGCTGCAATCTTTGCGTGCGGGCTATGTGCCTTGGCGTTTTATCAACACGTCGGCTCTGTTTGCAGAATACAATCTAACTGATAAACAGATCGAACTGGCACAAAGGGGAGCAAAGTATACAGTACTGAGCATTGAAAAACTTGAAAAATTACCATTCACAGTGGCAGAAAAACCAGCTACAGAATGGATTATTCATGGCAAAATTAGTCTACCTGTGACTACTTTTCAATTTCAGTATTGCCTTCAACAGATGCAAGCAGGCAAATATGAAAGGTTGGGTAAAGAATACATTAAGACATCCTGGAATTTACCTTACACACATAGATGTTGGAGTGGGGATCGTGAAGTGTTTCTAAGCGGTACACACTGTGAAAATGCACTAAGCGGTTCACTGATTTGTCAGGACATTTCTTTACACGGGGCTTGGAATGGTTCTGTGGCAAACTTGTCCTGCCACCAGCAAGGTACACCAGCTGCTGTGATTAATCCAGCGTTTGGACAGCTTTCTAATGGGAGTTACCTCATGTTGAATGATCAGAGTTGCTGTGGTATGTTGCCAGGCATCCCATATCTAGTAACAGTCAACTCCAGGGTCACTTGTTGTATGCAAGTATTGTTTCCCCCAATAGACACAGTCAGGGAGTCGCCTCTATGGCCTTCGTTGAATGTCTCTTTTATTTGATTTGATACTTTAAGCAGAATGAAAGCCATGCTTATACAACAATCAGTGCCTTTGACGTCGGCCAAAGAAACCTATGATCTACAAGTTGCAAGGACTTCGGCTGAGATACAAGCTTTAATTAGTACAAACTGCCCTATACATTTCGTAGAAATGATAGGACGTATCTTTAACATGTCAGATACAAGCGGAATTGTACATGTATTTAAGACCATCTGTTCAGGACTATTAGCACCTTTCCAGGCTGTCCTCGGAATCATCCCAAACTTCGCACATTCGGTGTTTGGTGGTGTGCCGCTAATTCTAGCACTTGTTGCAGGAATTCTGTTTCTATTCCTCCTACTACGCTATGGCAAGCCTCTTCGCCCAACATCACTCCGAGCGATGTGGAGAGAGCCCTCCTTGAAAGGAAATGCCGTGAGCGAATAGTACAGCTTTTTGGCATGCCTCGCCTACGGGAACTTAATACAACGTGGTTCCTGTCGTTCAGACCAATCTGGCAGAATTGCATCTTACCTGTTCTACGCTGCCTGTTTTGCGGTGAAGAATGCATGCTAGACATCTGTCTAACACTCCCATCAGTCATGCCAACGGATATCGATACTCTGCTGGACCCGATAACGGCCCATGCTGTGTGTTGTCCCCAAAGGCTTCCAATCCTGATGGCGGCATTCATTGAGATCTCACAGACGCTTCCGGCTGCTGCTGAGGTACGAGATGGATCTACGGGCACACAGGTAACAACAGACGCGGACATTGCTGTGGCATCCAATGTTGACAGCGATGCTTCCCATCTTTGTGCAATTAATCTTCTACACGAAGTGTTCCAACTATCACCAACTTCGATGGATGATGTTTTGGCTACTGACATAGATGAGCTAATGTTTACGCCAGACCCGTACACTGACTTTGATTTGGCTCCCAGTGTACCAGGGCATCAATGAAAATTTGGCCTTCATATTTCTCAAAACTTGGAACTTTTCCCAGAATTGAACTTTTTCAAATGACATGGCAAAAGAACAATCTGCTTACAGTAGAACTAGTCTTATAAAACGGACTTCTTTGAATACTTCCAGGGACACAATGTCACCTTACTTGTCTAGACACAATTTCATTAGATTCCATGATATGCAATGGCTTTGATTATAAGAACATATCGACCATTTCATCCTATGTATATATTACTGTTTCATTCACGTTGCATTTTACTTCCGTTATATGCTTTGAATGAAAAGCTATGCTTTCAATGTACAGTACATATTGCATTTTAACAATTTTGAGCTTCTTTTTAAATGCTTTTAGAACTGTTTTTAGCAATATGTGGTACTCAATTTTATGTTTAGCATTTAAAATGTTTAGCATTTAGTATTATCGTTCATTCGAAGATGGAGTGGGTGTTGTACTCCGCTTTAGGTACCCGTATATAGGTTTTCCTGAATCATGCCCTTATATAGGCACAATTCGCCATGCCCTTATATAGGCATAAAATCCCTGTCCTTATTTAGGCATTAACTGTGCACTCCTAATACAGGCATGGTCACCGACATCCGTCCACCCTAACGTCACAACGAGTTCTTAGAAACCAGACCCTTAAGCTTCGGGAGTTCCACTAGCACAGGACTATTGATTTCTCCAAGAACTCATCTATTATATATGAACCGTTATACCTTAAGGGTTCATTCCTGACGTCTTCCTCTGTCCGACCTCACGTCAATGCTAACATTCCTCGACACCTACCAGGTATAAATATACCTTCCCTTGCCCAAGCAAGTTAGAGGAGACCTCGACACACTGAGAAGAAGCTGTCATCCCTGCACGCAGAGAATCCAGCTATCCAGCTTCCAGTGTTCTGATTCCCCTTGCGGAGTGTTAGAGTTCCAAGATCCGGCAGGAGATTCCCACCTCTCTCATTCTCAAGGTATGGAGCTGACTAGAACCTAGAGGGACTCTTGGCATACTAGACTTAACATACTCTTAGTCTACCATACTAGAGAATACTCCACCTACTTCTACTCTTCCCTACACCTAGACTAGGTTAGGTACACTGGGGTAGAACTAGCTTAGAGACGCATCGTATGAGTACTCGCATTGTTAGCTCATATTATTTATGTACGTGAATATATGCTAAAAGATAATGCTAGCGCAGTATTATTTATTTCTACTGCTCACGCTGTACATTATTTATCTTGCATACTGTCTTGTGATCGTAACAGCACGTATCTCGTACACGAGAAACAAGACTGTTCAATAAAACCCTTTTATTGAAACGCCCGTCTTTCCTTTCTGTGTAACTCTGCAGAAACTAAGCATGCACGATTGAATGAGTGAAACTGTTATCTATTGTTTCCACGATTCTGAGACATGTTCCGCTTCTAAAGGGAAACAAAGTAGTCATGTTTTTCGGTTGCCAGAAACTACTCCCTTCTTGTTCTCAAGGAGTTTCTAGTGGCCTCTGAGCTACCTGGCACAGGTAATTAAGTTTAATATAATCGATAGGGACATACCAACCTTAGTCCTATGTCAAACCTATAGGTTATATTATTCCAATGCGCAGAGCCTATTAGGGAAATAGGAACTACACTACAATAGTGCAGCTTATCTTGATGATATTGCTGTCTTTAGTTCCACCTGGGAGGATCACCTGGTCCACCTAAGAAATGTTCTGGAGGCCCTGCAAAAAGCAGGCCTCACTATCAAGGCCGCTAAGTGCCAGATAGGGCAGAGTAAGGTTGTTTACCTGGGCCACCTTGTGTTTGGAGGTCAGGTTCAACCATTGCAGAGCAAAATCCAGACCATCATGGACTGGGTTGCTCCAACTACCCAGACTCAGGTCTGAGCTTTCTTGTGCCTGACTGGGTACTACAGGAGGTTTGTTAAAGGTTATGGATCCATAGTGACCCCTTTAAATGATCTGACCTCTAAGAAAATGCCTAAGAAAGTTCAGTGGACAGTTTGCTGTCAAAAGGCATTTGATGACCTGAAGCAGGCCATGTGTACTGCTCCCATTCTGCAAAGTCCTGACTATTCCAAACAATTCATTGTTCAAACTGATGCATCTGAGTTGGGGGTAGGGGCTGGGTTATCACAACTGAATGAAGAGGGTCAGGATCAGCCAGTAGCTTTTATAAGCAGAAGGCTGACCCCAGAGAGAAACGTTGGTCAGCTATTGAGAGGGAAGCCTTTGCTGTGGTTTGGGCTCTGAAGAAGTTGAGGCCATAATTGTTGTTTGGCACTCACTTCATTGTTCAGACAGACCATAAGCCCCTCTTATGGCTAAAACAGATGAAGGGTGAAAACCCCAAACTTTCGAGGTGGTCCATTTCCCTACAGGGGATGGACTATTCAGTGGAACATAGACCTGGGAGTAACCATGCCAATGCAGATGGACTCTCCAGATATTTCCACTTAGAAAATGAAGACTCAACTGGTCAAGGTTAGTCTCATGTCCTTTCGTTTGGGGGGGTTGTGTAGGAAAGTAGGATCTGCTTCTTATGGTTACCCCCACTTTTTGCTTGATGTCTCACTGTTTCTGACTAGTCTGACTGGGATCCTGCAAATCAGGACCCCATTCTCTCTGCTTTCTCCCTTAAATTGACATACATGTACTTTGGTACCCTCCAGATTGGACACTGGGGTACCCTTATAAGTCCCTAGTATATGGTACCCAGGTACCCAGGGCATAGGTACCCCAGAGGCCTCCCATGGGCTGAAGCATGTATTATGCCACCCATGAGAGGCCATGCAAAATGGAACTCCAGGTCTACTACAGCAGCCTGTGTAAGATGGTGCTTGCACCACTTACTTTAGATATAGGTTCACTATATCTATAGGTCACTACACTTAAAACTTATGTCACCCCTATAGCAGGCCTTATCAATCCTGAAGGCAGGGTGCTGGGTTTTTAGTGAGAGGGTGCCCCTGTATGAGCATGGCCCCTCTGCAGCCTTCGGAGACCATTCTCCCAGGTTGTCTGTGACTCATCCGGACATATAGGTAGAGTTGCATTATAACCTCGCGGTAAATGCTATTTCGAAAACGGCTGCATAGAAACATATCGTGTTCGGTATCAAACACCTTGGAATCATACCTCCACACCAGTAACTGGTGTGGGAGGTATGATTCCACCCTTCAGAAGCGAGCTTCGTGGGGTCACTGGTCTAACCGGTGCCAGCCTTCTCGACCCGGACAGCACAAAATGGATGCTGCCGACCAGAGACACATTTCTGCCCTCCTGCTGCTGAGCCAAGCTCGATCAGAGGAAGGCAGTACAATAGGCATCCTGTCACAGGGAGGTGTGACCACCTCCTAGACAGGGTTTAGTGTATTGGGGCTGGGTGGGTGCACTCTGAGAGTGCCTGAAAGTCTGCATCTGGGGCACATTTGGTGTCCCTGTGCATAGTCCAGTTCAAACCAGTTCTGGGAGCCAGTGGCTCCTGCTCTGGTGCGAAACTGGACAAAGGACATGGGTGAAACCACCCCTCTGTCCTGACCCTCCCCTAGGAGGGTCCCCTGAATATGTCCAACCCTCTCCTGTGGGTACAAAAGGGCTTACCTGGCTGTAAGACTTTAGATTTTACGTGGACAAGATTATGCAAGAAGAAACCACTGACCTTCGACCTTCTGGACACTATGGACTTCGCTGGACTTTGACTGGGCCCGACTTCGTCTCCCTCTCTGTCCAAAGCTTTGTCTGTGCCCGTGCTCCATACAGGCTCCATGCAGGACCTGTGGTGCTCCCAAAGACAACTGAAGAATCTTCCTTGGGGTGAAGGAGTCACTCCCCTGCTTCGCAGGCACCTAAGCGCAACTGGCCAGTTGGCTGCTCCTGAGCTCCTGCGGACTCCGAAGATTTCAACAACACAGGAGGTGGGTTTCGGAAGGTCCCTGAGGTCGAGCTGACCTCTCACTGAGTTTGAGGCCAGTATCCCTCGTGGGGTCTGCGTGACCCGAACCCCTGTGCACCGCATCCATTTGCAAGTGCATATGCTTGTTGGCAATTCCCATGCTTGAGCATTAGACTCTGTGTAGTCCTAACCCTGAGCAGTATTTGCACCAAAGAACTCCAGCCTCCTCACACCGAGTGCTCCATGGGCTGGTACTTTGTAATCTTGCTTGAGGTCCCCTCGCGACTCCTGGTCATTCGGCCTGTGGGTCCTCCTGAGGGTCATCTTGATTTCTGTTGGGCTTTTCTGGTTGCTCCAGACGTGCCCTGACTTCCCATTGCTTGGTGAGTACCCTGGACCTTGCTGGTCCACACCGTAACCTGCTTGACCTTCCTGCGTAGGTTGCTTTTGCCAAGGCTTGTTGGTGCTCCAGACGGACACCGACCCCTCAGCACTCGACATCCTTTATGGGACAGCTCACCTCCGGCTCCTGGTCATCCTCGACATCTCCTGGTCCTCGTGGCTGCAGAGTCAAGCATCCCTTCTTCGCACCTGAAGCACCCGACATCGGTGGGCATTCGTCTACCGAGCCCTTGGTCACTCTGAAGTGACCCAGACTCTGTCCCCTCTGCTTTCAGGTTCCATCTTCCTCAAATCCAGGCTTGGATTCCACCGGACCCTTTTCACCTTCACGGCAGCAGTACTTCTTTGCGGCTCTCCATTGAGAACGACGGCAGTTTCCGACGCCACTTCAGACCTATGCACCCGGCTCCTCTGGGATAGGTAACTCGGGTACTACGGTATCCACGGGTGGGGTGGCTCTTCAAACTCTTAAGTTCCAACTGGTTTGCTCGAAGTCCTCCTAGAAGGGTCCTTAAACTTTAAAAGTGTTCACGCGACTTCCCCATAGAATTGTACCGAGCCCTCGGTCGTGTTCTCACACTGCACCCGGCCTCCGTGGGGTCCCTGTCTACTCACCTTTGGTGGTTCCTTGGGGTCCCAGCGATTCTACGTGCTCCAGACCTTGTCTTGATCACAGTCGTGACTGTTATACCACTATTTTAGTATATGGTTTGATCTCCCCCTTCGGCCCACTGTGTATTGTGCTACTTACAACTGTTCTATTGATCTCGTGTTGTGTGCTTTGTGTTCTATCCTCATGTAGAGGATAGTAGAGAGTGTTATATTAATAAATACATATTTTTATATAACTACTGTGTGGTTCTCCTTTCATTTAGTCATTCAGGAGGTGATGTTCTGGTAAAACAAGCTGCTTTACATTCCTTTAAGATTAAGCCTGAAGGCTGCTCTCCACAGCTACCACGAGGATAGCTTTCTAAAGGTTATCTTTGACCTTTGACATCATAAGGGTCGTTTGGACTGGTGCAAGGTGCCCACTTTAATTAGTGGACAGCATATACCAGGCCAACTTCTCACAAATGTAAAAGTGTTACATCATGGGTAGCCTGAACTCTGGACTTGGTCCCGGTCCAGCGTGACCTTTTTAAACCCTTTGAGTGCTATTTGCTTCTAGGCGCTAGTTTTACTTTTAATCTTTAAAAATTCATATCTTTGGTTCCCTACATTGGAATTTTGCAATTTTGGTGTCTATTTGTTCATAGAAATATAACCTATTGTTATAAATTGCTGTTGAGCAAGAGAATAATTTATTAAGACCTTGACTGAACCTTTTAGTGTATTATGGTGTACTATTACTAGTGGTAGGTCCCTACTTATCACTATTGATTAACCACTTTCCAACACACAGCATATTCTCTAGGAGAGAACTGTCGTTCTTCGGGTTACTTATCCCCTAACTCCTCGCTAGTTGTAGCATCATACCCAGCCTGGGTACCCGCCAATGACTACGCCACACATGGAGCTGGAGGGTTTGAGCCGGAAATGTCCCAACAATCACCATGTTGTATCCAAATAAAGATGCTAATGTACATGCTGACGTTACTCATTTATGCTTGCAACTCTAGAGTTTATGAGCCAAAAAGGACATTATTTTAGTTTTCTGCTGTCTAAAATATCCTCCATTTCACTCTAGGTTAATGGAGAAATTAAAATACTATTTTTTTTTTTTTTAAATCTCCTTCATAATTGGTCTCAATGGTTGTCATGTAAATGCAAAGAACAGGGGGTGAGGATTTAGAAGCATTCAGAGAGTAGAGGTTTAGTTGGTGTTAATGGACATCAGTGGGAGGGATAACAATATTTCGAAAAATAACGCCATTCTTGAAGACCTTCAAATAAAGCAAACATTGAGCTACCACTACAAGTAAAAGCTTCAGAAGGTAGAAAATCTGACTTTGAATTTTTTGGTCCCAAATTTAGCATTGGTGGAGAGTAGCCGTATTCTCCTTCCACCCAAGTTCCAGCAGCCATCACTTATCCTTTTTTTCCATGTCAGAAGCAGGGATATCTCCAATCAGATTGTGATAGCCTTGTCTCCACCACTGGCCTCATAATGCCAGACATTAATCAGATGATGATAGTAAGAAGCTGATTTTTACATGTCCTAGCAGTATGGAAGGACAGCGGTGGGAAATCAAAGAACGAGAGCATGATAGCCATCTCCTCACTCTACCTGGGCTCACAGAAACCCAGAGGATTTCTAACTGGCCAGCTGAGCATGTGCAGTAATCTTGTTGCTCAAAATGTGGACCCTGTGAAAACACCATTAACATCTACCATTAACATCTGGGGCCATATTATGATAAGTGTGCAAGGGCAAAGTGCACCCTATTATGTTGAATGAGCTGCCCTCGGGGCTGCCGCAAACTCGCACTGTCCTGGTGGCAGTGCATTTAACTGAATTACAGAGCAGCTGTTTCAAAGCCTCTCTGTGTTTCACAGTGCAGGCAGCAACCCAACTGCATGATCAAGAGGGATTAGAGATCCCCCTGCAACCCCCCCCTTCCCTCTCCCCAGCGCCTTGAGACCCTTGCGGGTAAGTAGTGCGCTCTACAAATTCTGTGATTGATTGATTGATTGACTGCACCCACCTGAAAGAGGATGTCCCGGGGTCCCTGGCCCCTCCTTTCATTCCTCGGGAGGGCTTCCCTTAGGGGGCGCACTGAAAGTGTGCCAACCTTTTGTGGCACACTTTTAGTGTGCCTCCTGACAGCTTCTCTGCATTTGCGTCTGTGCCCATAATATGGTGCGGATGCAGAGGCAAAGAGATTCCTTCATTTGCAAGGGGATATGCTCCCATGCAAGTGAGGAAATGCTCTCCTGCAATAGCACTGGTGCTACATGTGCGCCAACACTATCAGTATTACAGAAGGGGCTGCACAAGAGTCTGCAGTCCCCTTCTGTAATGCCAATGTGCCCCGGGGTGCACAAAGCAGGTTCACATGCCCGTTGCATCCTGCACTCTCTGTCAATGTCACCAGATTGTCTAGTCTCTCCTGCTTGGACCCTGTTTGAAAGCTGTGTCCTAGATGATCCACAATAGTCTCATTTTGTTTGCAGTACTTCAGCCGCTGCTGCACCCGCCTCAGCCAACAATTTCTGGGCCACTTCAGTGCTTCAAAGACTGACATTCTGGTCTTCGAAGGCTTCTGCCATAACATCAAAACATTGTACCTCTTAAAATGAATTGATAGACTGTGTATATATAAGACTCCATGGTTCCAGGTGCCATTACATTTAGAAGATATCTTTCATTTCTGGTCCTTCTGCCCTGAAGAAGTTGAATTAATATATTTGCCAATGAAACATGCCTACTTTCTCTTTCTAAATGGTCTCAACATGTCCTAATGTTTTTAACATGTACATGTACAGACGATGAATAATTGAAATCTCCCATTTTATTGATACATTTTTTGACACTCAATGTCAATGTTACAGTTCTAATTGTAAGGACACACATTAGTTGACCAATTAGATAACCCTGTGTCCCTAATAAGATATATGGCCACATGTATCAAAAATCCATTATGCATTCCTTAAATAGTGAATTTTAGGTAATCGCTATTTAAGGAATGCAAAATGGTATGTAAGAAAACAGCGATGACCTAATGGCGATTCCTAAAGATTAACAATCGCAATAAGTAATCTCTATTAGGTAATAGTACTCCATTCGTTCCTATGGGCCTAAAGGGACATAGATGTGAATGGTTTTGCATTTGCTAATTTGTGATTACCTGATTGGTAATCTCAAATTAGGTAATGCAAAACCAAGGGTGCCCGGGGTCCTAAGGACCCCCTGATGCACCCTCCTAAAAAATGTGAACATGTCAAGTGCAGTTTGCAATTAGAAAATGCTAGGTACATGTGCTTACAGAATTGCAAATTGCAATTCCCTATTTGCATTCACAATTTTAGTTAATCGCAAAAATCTGTGATTACCTAAAATTGCGACTACAAAGCCTTTCATACATTTTGAAAGACCAAACGGGCGAATTTAGCAAAATGGTTTGCCCATAGTCTCAAGGTGAGTTATCAGTAAGCTGCCCCTTTTCCCTATAGATGAGGGTGTGTGGAGGGTGTTCTACAATGGCTCAGAGCTCTTTTACTCTTTAGGCTTTTATCAATGTAGACACAAAATGGATGATCAGATGCCCGACACACAGTAGACCTTGTATCCGTTCTCCTGACTCTGTACCTAACTTTATCAACATTTTTCCTCCTATGCTGGCACTGAGTGTCCATTCAAATTGAGCTGCATTACCAGGATCTAACTTTATTAGTAGTTGATCCTGTTTGCAGAAGGAGATTATTGCCTTCTCTGGCATTTATATCTTCCAATGAGACAGCAGCTTCCTGATTGGGGTTTTATCGTGCCTGTGGAAGGAGGGTCCCTCAAACAGATATCATCCCCCTTGACTTCTGTTTTTTACATGAGTACATGGAATTGAGGTTCATGGAGTAGAAGATAACTCGCATAACCCCTGTGGGATGGCATCAAGGTAGTTCCATAAACTACCTTCCTGGGGTGTGCAGGCACATGTGCTCTATGGGCAAGGGGATTCCACTTTTGTCAACGGTGCTTGGGCAAATCAGCGTTCTTGGAAAGTAATTATTGAGCTTAAGATGGTGTCTTGGAACCCCAGGTTTCTCCCTGCACTGACTTATGTATTCTGCCAGGTACAGTTTCCATCGAACAGCCCTGCAAGGCCATCAGACAAACACAGGTATCAGCAGCTTGCACAGCCATCTAATGTCTGCAATTACCCTACTGTTCTCCTGCCATAGCCCACTTAGTTTGCCTAACATGGCGCACATTTCCTGCAACTGAGTGCAATTACTGTCAGTGGATGTGGCGAGGGACTGGCAGGGTTGTGATATCTGCCCAGATCTAAATTAAGGCCTTTAACACCCACAGTTTACATGCTTCAGCCCCTTTGAGAGTCTTCTGCAGTGGTCTGTAATAAACACGCAGAACAAAGGAACCGATACCAGTGAGATGGCTTAATGGAAGAAGGCACCTATTGCGCTAATGTGTGTGAGTGTGCGTGTGTGTGTAATTTGATATTATTTTAGTTTTATGTTAGGTTTTTCATATCTTGTGAACTTAGATTTATATTTTTCTGTAAAGAAGAACATCTCATATTTAAGGGGCTTCAATATTATTGCATTTTGCATAGTGGCCTATTCAAACCAGATTACAAACAAAATGATTTGATGACAAGTTGTGGGATAGCATTATGTAGGGACAACACCATGCAATATGGTCTCTATGTGGATTAACTGCTCCCTTTGTTTCCCCCTCCTGCTGTGTAGTTGTGGGGGTGGCTAATCTAAAACAACACTTCCACTGTGAAGAGTGTACAGTGCTTCTGATGTTAATTGAAATCTGACACGGCCACTATCACTGAGAGTCCTTGGACCCAACTACCAATTAGAGAATGCATTTATTTGTGTGTTTGGGGAGACTCGTGTAGACCCCTGACACTAACTGATGGAGAGGGGACAAGTATCCACTATATTATATACACTTATGGAACAACACGTTCATTAAATCTAAAATTATACCAGAGCACAAAAACTACATTTAGAAAAATATAATAGAACAATACAACAAGTAGTCAGTATTTTCAGTGTGACCAAACTCAGTGCAAATTACAAAGAAACAAAATGCAGTCCTTGATCTCTTCCTTAAAAAGTAAATACATAGCATCCCTTATATTTATAAATTGGACATAAAATCCTCTTCCTTATTTACCCAATGAAGGACATGTAAGAGCAAAATGTTCTTATTATAACGAGGTTCAAAACAAAAGACATGTGAGGACAAACTTCTGTGAGCTTTAATGTGTATGCAAACTGCAAGCACCAAGAGAAGAGTTTTCACACAGTGGTGGGCCACAAAGACAATATATTGGACGCAAGCATTATCCTACAAGAATACCTATAGTGCCTCCGCCCAGGTCAGTGGGTCTAGAAAACACTCTATGTGCCCGATTACGAGACTGGTGGTCCATGGACAGCTAGACTTGTGGGGGCGCGGCGGTGGAGGTCTCCCAACAGCTCTATTATGAGTCGGGAGGTCAGACCGCCACAGCCCCTCTGCAGCTGCCAGGGAACCACCATTCCCTGGCAGTGTTGCAGCCGTCACTGCCGGGGGTGTCATGGAGGTTCCGTGGCAGAGGGGGAATAAAGGGAGCCCTTCAGGGCCCCCTGTGCCTCCTCCGCATGTGAATGCACAGAGGGGGGGGGGGCGTGTGCATGCACACCATTTCCTGCATGGCATGGACATTTTAGTCCATGTCGTGCAGGATCTGTTTTTGGCGTTCCCATTTCGGTGCCCATTTTCAGGGATCGTCAAAAACAAAGCCCACCAGACAGGAGGAAACTACTGATCTGGAAGGTGGCCTGACCACAGCTTTGGCGGTTTGGGGCAGACCCAATGTTGCACCTCAAAAGTTATAATCAGGCCCTATGTGAGTTGCATAAAAGTGAATAAATCACACTGCTGACTCCCTACACTTAGGGGCCGATTCCGATCTCGGTCGGAGGCGTACCCAACACCATTCGGTCGGGAAAAAAGCCATGCGAAAGCCTGTTTCCCGACCGATCCGTACAGCACACCGAACGAGAAAGTACGATGCGCACAACAGCAAAGAATCCGGCCGAGCCGTACTCACCCAAACCAGGTCCTGTTCCCCGACCGAGGCGAATCCGGAAACGCTGAATCGAGTCGCACGGAAGGGAAAATGCAGCTCCGTCCGGCCGAACGAGTACGATGCGCTTTCCGTACGGGCCGAAGCCGTCGCTACGCACGGCACGTCAAAGCATCCGGGAGAGGCGCACATAAGCTCCGATTCGCGCCACAACACGATCCACGGCTACGAGACGAACACGCCAGCGACGAGGACGACGCGAAGCGACGAGGACGAGGCGAAGCGACGAGGACGACGCGAAGCAACGAGAAGGACGAACGACACGAACCAACCATGAATCCCTTCGTCCCGATCATACCAATATTCTACATTTACTACCGGAACAGGCACGGACGCGTACGGCGCAGAAGGTAAGCCAGACACCAACCACAAAACACATACAACACGTACACGACACATCACACACACACAGAGGGATGCAGAATATACTTACACCAGCAACAGCAGCACCATAGGGGCGGGATGCCCATCACCAATGCCACATATGCACACAGGGGACTGAATGCGCACCACCACCCCTACCCAGGGGGGGCTGGATGCCTACCACCACCCTTAGCCAGGGGGGTCTGGATGCCTACCACCACTACCACCCTCACCCAGGGGGGGCAGGATGCCTACCACTACTACCACCCTTAGCCAGGGGGGGCTGGATGCCTACCACTACTACCACCCTCGCCCAGGGGGGCTGGATGCCTACCACTACTACCACCCTCACCCAGGGGGGCTGGATGCCTACCACTACTACCACCCTTAGCCAGGGGGGCAGGATGCCTACCACTACTACCACCCTCACCCAGGGGGGCAGGATGCCTACCACTACTACCACCCTTACCCAGGGGGGCAGGATGCCTACCACTACTACCACCCTTACCCAGGGGGGCAGGATGCCTACCACCACCCTTAGCCAGGGGGGCTGGATGCCTACCACTACTACCACCCTTAGCCAGGGGGGCTGGATGCCTACCACCACTACCACCCTCACCCAGGGGGGCAGGATGCCTACCACTACTACCACCCTTACCCAGGGGGGCAGGATGCCTACCACTACTACCACCCTTACCCAGGGGGCAGGATGCCTACCACTACTACCACCCTTAGCCAGGGGGGGCAGGATGCCTACCACTACTACCACCCTCACCCAGGGGGGGCAGGATGCCTACCACTACTACCACCCTTACCCATGGGGGGCAGGATGCCTACCACTACTACCACCCTTACCCAGGGGGGGCAGGATGCCTACCACTACTACCACCCTTACCCAGGGGGGGCTGGATGCCTACCACCACCCTTAGCCAGGGGGGCTGGATGCCTACCACTACTACCACCCTTAGCCAGGGGGGCTGGATGCCTACCACTACTACCACCCTGAGCCAGGGGGCTGGATGCCTACCACTACTACCACCCTCACCCAGGGTGGGCAGGATGCCTACCACTACTACCACCCTTACCCATGGGGGCAGAGATGCCTACCACTACTACCACCCTTACCCAGGGGGGCAGGATGCCTACCACTACTACCACCCTTACCCAGGGGGCAGGATGCCTACCACTACTACCACCATCACCCAGGGGGCTGGATGCCTACCACCACCCTTAGCCAGGGGGCTGGATGCCTACCACTACTACCACCCTGAGCCAGGGGGGCTGGATGCCTACCACCACCCTTAGCCAGGGGGCTGGATGCCTACCACTACTACCACCCTTAGCCAGGGGGGCTGGATGCCTACCACTACTACCACCCTTACCCAGGGGGCAGGATGCCTACCACTACTACCACCCTTAGCCAGGGGGGCAGGATGCCTACCACTACTACCACCCTCACCCAGGGGGGCTGGATGCCTACCACCACCCTTACCCAGGGGGCTGGATGCCTACCACTACTACCACCCCCACTCATAGGATGGACAATGCATGACACAACCAGCACACCACAACCTAGGGAATGCAAGAAGAAGACATCCCCCAACACCATGACAAGCGTGTGTATACTGTGTCAAATGCCTACAACACCGAACATGACTTTGAACATACAATGTGACCCCCTAGCACATGTGCCACACATATATGTGTGTGGCACCCACAATGCAAGCAGGCCATGACCATTGTGGCAATGGGGTCCAAACCCCCATCATCACAGTGACCAAAATGTAAGTGTGGGGTCCATAGCTGAAGCACACTTTGAACAATGTGGCAATGGGGTCCAAACCCCCATCATCACAGTGACCAAAAGGTAAGTGTGGGGTCCATAGCTGAAGCACACTTTGAACATTGTGGCAATGGGTTCCAAACCCCATCATCACAGTGACCAAAATGTAAGTGTGGGGTCCATAGCTGAAGCACATTTCGAACATTGTGGCAATGGGGTCCAAACCCCCATCATCACAGTGACCAAAATGTAAGTGTGGGGTCCATAGCTGAAGCACACTTTGAACATTGTGGCAATGGGGTCCAAACCCCCATCATCACAGTGACCAAAATGTAAGTGTGGGGTCCATAGCTGAAGCACACTTTGAACATTGTGGCAATGGGTTCCAAACCCCCATCATCACAGTGACCAAAAGGTAAGTGTGGGGTCCATAGCTGAAGCACATTTTGAACATTGTGGCAATGGGGTCCAAACCCCCATCATCACAGTGACCAAAATGTAAGTGTGGGGTCCATAGCTGAAGCACATTTCGAACATTGTGGCAATGGGGTCCAAACCCCCATCATCACAGTGACCAAAAGGTAAGTGTTGACAAAGAAAGAGGTGCAACTGCCAAACTGCATGGATGATTCCTGGTCACAGAACAACAAACACATCAGTGGCAAAGTAGTGTATGTGTCCGATTGCAACATAAATTGGGGGAGCCAAATCCTGCAGTGCAAATAAGACATACCTTTGGCCATGTGCAGACAAACAGCACCCATGGGGGCTGACACCGTCAACAATCATCAATGACACAATGACAGAAGTGACCATCAGAATGCAGACCCACATATTTGCACCAATGGGCACACACATGCAGATACCCTGTGGAGACTGCAGATGTGAAGTGAACAGATACCATACCATGGCAGCAATGGGACACACAAACCATGATCATTGTGCTGACCGATGACCTATGAGTCCCAGGGACAGCAGGGGAAACCCACCAAACTACATACAGCCAATGGCACACCCAAGATATGCCAATGCAGTGGTGCAGATGCACAAACACAAACAGGCAGACCCACACTGCACATCATACACAACAGGTGAGGGGGGTGCCAGTGTCCCCAGGCAACCACACAACACATGAGGAGACCTGAATACCAATCATACAGATGTGCATACAGTGCCACACAAAGGTAACTCATGGATCCAAATCCCCTATGTGGGTAAGCAGGCATTGTCAGATGAGAGGGAGCACAAATCACACATGTCACACAGGCACGTAGGGACAGCAACTGACACAGCAAGACACAGACACACCACAGCACCACCCCCAGGGCCCCCACAATGTGGTGACCCTGGGCTGCATTACAATCTTACTGTGATGACAAAGCTAAATGTGGTTCACACTGTGAACCACAGTCATGTGTACTGAGCAACTAACTACCATCACACCTACACAAGCACAAATCAAACAGCATGGCCAGTAAGCCAAGGCCAACATGGAGGCAGGGGCCTAGCCGGGCAACAACTCTCATCTGCACACACTCAACACCACACCCCTCGACCTCCAACAATGTGCAGCAGTGAAGCACACATGCACTGGTGACATTGCACATGCACCCATGACTATTCCAGGGTGGTGGGTGGGAACCAAGGTGCAGAAACACATCACACATGGACACTCAACAAGACTCCTGAATGTCTGACACACTGCACACTACGCTGTACATGGACATGACGGCAATACCACACCAACCAATGGGATCACAGCCACAGTCACACACCAATGAAGAAGCCAAGGTCACCCACAAAGAACACACATAGACAACAACCAACATTGCAGCCCGGACCCTGAGGAGTGCCAGCAGTCACACACACAACGTGTCACAATCACTGAAAGATAACACAAACTGGAAATCACATGACAGGGGCAAACAACAAGTGCCAAGGGGAAACCTGACTGTGACCCATCTGCGTCTGCACACAAACTCAGCCCTGACAGCAAACACACCTATGGGTGACACCCTGATGACCAGTAATGTGCCATGCACCCACATCACAGAGAACCCAGGGAGAAGACTTTGGGGGAACATAGCTCAACTCAGCTAGCATCACAAACAGGTACAACACTAGGGATCACAGCATGCACAGCTAAACGGAAGTGAACACACAGACATGCACATACAACACACACCTTGGGCGCAGGCAATGTCACAGGAGTACACACTGCCATGAGGGGACTCCACTCCTGTGTGAGGAAAGCTGTGCCATATGTTGCCTCAGTAGGGCCCCATCATGTCAGCTGAGCACTTGGTCACACAATCAACAATTAGCACCAAATGAGGGCTCCCGTCACATCAGCCTGGTCATGGAAGTGCCAACGGAATCATCAGCACAGATCCAACACACTTGTATAGCAATGTTGCACTGACAACACAGATGAGTCCTTCCCCATTGATGCCCAAACCTGCATGTCCACTGGAGATGGCCACACGGTCAGGGAAGTAGACGAATTGAACAATGGCAGGCACAACAGATGTGCAGGGGTGGAAGCCACAGATGTGAAATTGCCAATCTAAGTAGGAAATCCCATTGCCAAATACTGAACACATGACACCCTCAGATGCTGCTATGGATGACATGGATACACCACAGGATAGGACACATTCCCCCTGGACCACATGGGTTCCTGCACAGTAACACTTCATTATCATGAGACCAAATATCACCATCACTGCAGCAAGGGCATGGTTAGCATCATCAACATCATGTACATCAGAAGCAAAAGCACTAGAGAACAGAAAGTTGCTTTATTCAGCATATGTGGCATTAAAAGTAGAAGTCCGGTAGAACATAAACAAAGGCCAATGGCCAGTCCATCAACAAAGTCACAAGTGGGTGACAGTGGCAGATGCCACCCTACACATGCCTGCACAAAACCAGGGACAATCCACTAGGAGGGGCAACCGGAGGGGTAGGCCAGGCACCGCAGGGACAGGATCAGGGCTCACCAGGAGGAAGCAGGGAAGGGGTGGTGGGTGCTGGAGAGCCACTGACAACTGCAGTGGAGGTGTCTGACATGGTGTGTGCCGGCACAACTGGGGGGCATGGCTCAGATGTTGTGGGTGCCGGCACGACTGCAGTGGACCCTGCAGATGGAGTGGACAGGTCCGCCACTGCAGTGCCCAAGTCAGACAGGGTGGTAGTGGACTCCACTGCAGTGCCTACCACCAGGGGAGGAGAATGGGGAACAGGCAAGGTGGGCTGGACAGAGGGGGAGGACACCCTCACCACATCAGTGGCACAGACAAGCGCATCAGGGGTGTGGTGCCGGGAGAGCAAGTGGCAGGGGGAGAAGGCCGGAGCCTCTTGGGGATGGTATATCTGTGGGTGGGGAACCTGGGGCAGGGTGTGGTGGGGGCACCTGTGGAGTGGGGGCCTGAGGGATGGAGGAAGGAGACCTGGTGCTTGAGCTGCAGGGCGGCGGCGGGGTCTTGCTCTTACCACTCCGGGGGACTTGCGGGTGGGGGCCTCAGTCTGTCTGTGCCTGGGGGAGGGTGTCCGGGGGCGAGGGGCACTCTGCTCCGTGTGGGGGGCTTCCTCTTCACCCTGGATGCTGGAGCAGCTGGATCGGAGGGGAAGAGGCCGAGGTCACTGAGGAAGAGGCGCTGGGTCTTTGGGGTTGCAGGTGAGGCAAGGGAGGGTGCTTTGGAGGGAGAGGCAACTGAGGACTGCGCAGTGCCCATGGATGCGTGTGTGTGTACCAGGGCCCCATCCCCTGTGAGTCTGGTTTCAGTCCCCTGACTGTGCGTGCGTGTGCGTTTTGTTTGTGGCGTGTGTGTCTGTGTGCTGGACGTGTGTGTGCTGGTGTGTGCCTGTGCCGGTGTGTGTGTGCTTGGGACGGGTAAGGTGCTGGGGAGTGTGGATGGAGCAGAGGCAGGAGGGGTGAGGGACTGTCTGAGGAGGGACACTGCTGCCGTCAGGGAGGAGTCCATGGACCTATTGCCCCTCTGTAGGTCAGACATGCCCGATGAGATGCCCTCCATGAACGACACCAGCTGAGTCAACAGTGCGGTGTGCGCTTGGAGGACACTCAGCATGGCTGTCTGCCCTACATGGAGCTGGCGAAGGAGGTACACAGACTCCTCACTCAGGGCAGCAGGGGACACAGGGGCAGGGGTGCGGTGCCTGGCCCAAAGGAGACACGCTCCCGAACATGGGAGCCTCCACGGACCTGGGGAATGGGAGCCGATGGGAGGGCAGTGGTGGTGCTGATGGTGGCGGGGACAGCAACACTAGCTGGGGTGTGGTGGCTGCTGACACCCGCCTCCACAAGGGAGTCATCCTCCGAGTTGCTCTGGTCCTCAGCTGAGGTGGATGGTGCTGAGGACTCCTCAGTGTGGCTCCCCTCGCCCTCCGTGCCACTGGGTCCCTCCGACCACTCCTCGGCTGCTGACCCAGTCTGGCTCTCTGGCTCCTCCTGGTCCGTGGAGCTGTCCCCTTCCGTGGCCGTGGATGTATCTGCAAACAATGGGGAAACAGACAGACATCAGTCACCTGCACCAAACTGCACACACCACTGTGAGCACAGCACATTACAGAGCAAGCCCTGGCATCATTAGTTGTACATTGCTAAAAGTGCCCTAACTGAACAGGAGAAGCCAATTGTCAGTCTGATGCCAAGCATGGCACTCACATCCCACATGGCCTTGCACCCATCTGTCTGGTGTCTGTTGGATTGCAACACCCCAGTGTGGACACATGCACCAAGTACACAGTAGTTGGACAGTGCAGAGGACACGGTGTGGCATGTGGACATGCACACATCACAGCTCTTGCCACTGAGTCAGTACAGGTTTCCGGATGAAAGGGATGCCCAGAGTCAAATAGGAAATGCATGTGATGCATACCAGCGACAGACACCATGATGCACCCATGTCCTGATAGCCATCGCCACAATGGTGTGCATGTAGCACATGTCACTCCCCTGCAGGACCACCAATAAGTTGACACATGCCATGGCAGAGGCATGACTGCTAAGTCATACATCACTGTCTCAGTGATGTATGACTTGGCAGCCAGACAACAACACTATGCACTGTGTCACAATAGTAGGTCATGGGGAATGCAAGTCCTGGAGCTGCACAAGTGCACATGTACATCCCCCACACAACACATCATCTTAACCCTCATCTGTCCAGGTCATACCTATTGGACATATGGGAGACCTGTGACACTACCCTTTGAACCTGAGCCCCTCACAATTTGCTGTGAATGGGGAACAGCTGCCTGAACTTCACATTCGCATACCCCAGTCTGCACGGGCAGCTGATCAAACACCTATGTGACACACAAGTATCGTCTCCTATGGTCACATCTCCAGGGGCATGCTGAGCCCCTACCAAGAAACACCCCAGCAGTCCTGGCAACTAATCCACAGCACACTGACACAGAGGCAGACACCTGAGGGGTCAAATCACTGTGCACAATGTGTCAGCTGATACACGGGAGTGGGAGTACAGAGTGCATTGCATGGCCTGGAGTAGGCATGACTGTCCTGCTCCACATGAATGAGGGATGTGCCCTGGACAGTGGATAGCTGGCTATGTATGTGTGACACACGTAATCTGCACACTCCTGGGGCCCAAACATTGTTCCCACCCGCTGCATGGGCGTGTGCCACATACCCCAGGCACATGTGGTGGCTCAGCTCAGCAAGTGGACCGCATATCAAAGCAACACGCAGATCACATGTCCAAACACACGCGTTGTGTGAACAATGGACCCACCCATGATGCCCACAACAGAGTTAGGGAAACAGATGCTGTCCCCCACCTTTAGTGAAGCAAACTGCAAGGACACAGTCCCAAGTGACACAATTCCCTGAATGTAAGGGCCACACCTGGATATCAGATGAGCAGTGGGCAGTGCACAATAGAGGGACATGGCTCCTGGACAACATGACTGCTGCACTGTGGCAGTTGAACCAGGCCAGAGGAGGGCACAAAGCATGTAATACAGAGTTCACAGTGCAGTCTTTGACTCACCCCCTCCTTGCTGCTGTCTGGCCTTCAGCTGCCCATCCAGGTCTGGAAACACCACCGCCAGGATCCGGAGCATGTGGGGGGTCAGGGTCCGTGTTCCGCCCCTCCTGCGAGGAGGCGACAGCTTCAGCTGGACCCGTGCAATCCTCCGGGTCCAGCCCCGAAGGTCCTGCCACCTCTTCTGGCAGTTGCGGATCCGGCGCTTGTAGACCCCCACGGACCGGACGGCCCGGACGATGTCCTTCCAGATCTCCTGCTTCCGATGGGCATTAACCTGTCAGGATGACAAAGTGAAAAGGCCATTACCACACATGCAACATATCCGTGCATGACACAGTTGTATATACATGTCTCAATCACAGGGGCACATGATGTACACAGGCAGTGCAAAGCTGCCCATGGACAGTTTGCCAGACGTCACTACATGGTATCATTGCATGGGAAGTAAAACCTTGTTCAAATGCACTGTCACTGCACCATACCTGTCCAGTGCATGTCACTACACACTATGGGGGTGACAACTACTCAGTGAGCCTGCTAGCCAGTGGTGTGCAGACTTTCAGCCTTGCTAGTCAGACAAAATGCACATTCAGAAAGGCAGTGCACAGAACACTCACCTGCTCCCCTGGTGTCCCATACAGCTTGCTGTACTGTGGAAGTAGGCTGTCCAGCAGGGCCTGGTTCTCTTCAAGGCTGAAGGCTGGGGCTCTCTCCACAGTACGTGCCATTGCAGGGTCCAGAGGGGCAGAGACAGCAGCAGTGCAGTGGCAGATGTCGTCCTGGAGCATGTAGTGCAGGCAAGTGAGCTCTCAGGGGAACAGCCAGCAATATATATGTGCTGGAGAGGCAGATACTGTCCCTTGTGTCCAAAGTGATAGGTCCAAGTCGTTTGCATCTTCTGAATCTGGCCAATCCATGGAATAGCAGCACCAAAACACGCCCACAGCATCCTTCAAATCTTCAACTTCATGACATACATGATTTTGCAACATTGTTGTGGGTGACCAACTGATTTTCCAGCAACCGACTCGTTCGAAATTCGAAAACGCGTCCGTTGCCAGGCAAGCCCATTGTCAATGGGTGCGCACCGATCGGTCCATTGCGGTACAACGCGTACAGGGGTACAACGCGTACCCGCACACATTGAATGCAATGGGCCGACCGGAGGCACCGATCGGTCCATTGCAGTACAACGCGTACAGGGGTACAAAGCGTACCCGCACACATTGAATGCAATGGGCCGGCCGGAGGCACCGATCGGTCCATTGCAGTACAACGCGTACAGGGGTACAACGCATACCCGCACACATTGAATGCAATGGGCCGGCCGGAGGCACCGATCGGTCCATTGCAGTACAACGCGTACAGGGGTACAACGCGTACCCGCACACATTGAATGCAATGGGCCGGCCGGAGGCGCCGATCGGTCCATTGCAGTTCAACGCGTACAGGGTTACAACGCGTACAGGGGTACAACGCGTACCCGACACATTGAATGCAATGGGCCGGCCGGGGGCACCGATCGGTCCATTGCAGTACAACGCATCACTGTACATGTGACTGGCATATGTCAGCATGCCTGTCTCAGATGGACATATGCCAGCCACAGATAGCTCCCAGGAGTGAGGGGCACACCTACATCACGACAGCCTGTCCAAACTTTATCATAAGGCATGTAAGGCTGCATTTCCTATTGTGTGTATGTTGGTGTACATGTTGTCCTGTGGGTGTCACCTGTGGGCAGCCACCCCCAGGCTGTGCACGTGTTCATGGGGACAGGATCCTGGGTGTTACGTGTGCATGACCACTGTGATGTGCAACTGTTCATATCTGTGCATGTGCCATGGTCACATTTCACGGTGGTGTATGTGTATGTCATGTCACATACCCCGTGAGTCCCATGTGGGACGGTATGTTTGAGCCAGGGTGTCCCAGTGGCACAATAGTGATGGTCCTCCACAGTCTTTGTGCATGTAGTGTTTACAATGTCTCTGATTTCATGTGCACAATGGGAGACAGTCTCCACATCCAGGTTGTGTGTGCATGGACTTTGATGTTGTGCGTGTGTGTGTCACAGACGTCCATGTCTGTCCTGCCGTGGCAAGTGGGGCCACTACCTGTGGGGGTCATGGTTGTTTTGCTGTGGTGTATACATGATACTCCATGTAATGCCAGTGTCCATGTGGCAATACAGGGTCCCTGGGAATGTACCTGTCGTTGAGCTGTGGTGCCTGGGGCACATCTGTCCTCACATGTCACTGTGGGGGGTTATTGTGACACGGCAGCAGGAGATGGGAACTGTGACACGGCCTCATGATATCCAATGGGCCAACCCGGGACTAATTGATGCCACCTGTTGGACCCTGTTGACAGATGTTGGCCATGTATGTACCATACATGTCCTTCCGGAACTGCACACTTCATGTAGTTGTGCCTCATAATGATGTATGTTGGGATCTTGAGTGTGTTCAATGCCGCATATGTGGGGTGACTGACAATCTTGCTTACTTCTCCTCTGCACTGCAGGGCTCCTGCTGTCCATCGACCATTCCCAGACCTGGCAACGATGGTGGAACGGGACAGCATCCGACGGTACCGCTTCACCAGGCAGCTGATTGAGGATTTGGCAGTGCAGTTGTCCCCACATTTGCAGCCTGGCCGGCCGTATCCTACAGCGCTGACCCCCAAGGTGAAGGTGATGGCAGCCCTACACTTCTTTGCCACCGGTACCTTCCAACATACTGTGGCGACTGCTAGTGGGATGTCACAGACCATGTTGAGCCGTGTGCTCCACGATGTTTTGGCGGCAATGTTGCTATTCCTGAACCGGTACATCTATTTCCCTAGACTGCGACGACTCACTGACGTGAAGAGTGACTTTTATGCCCTGGGGAGGTTGCCGCATGTCATTGGCTCCATTGATGGGACACATGTGGCTTTGGTACCACCACAGGCCCAGGAGCAGGCCTACAGGAACCGCAAGCACTACCACTCGGTCAATGCACTGGTGGTGTGTCTTGCAGACATGACCATCACACACGTGTGTGCCCGTTTCCCTGGTTCAGCACACGATGCCTTTGTGATGAGGAGTAGTCGCATCCCCAGGATGATGGCACAGATGCAGAACCAGCGTGTGTACTGACTTTGTGCCATTGTGTGTGATCTGATCTGTAGTATTCCGCCCACTTTTCCAAGTCAGCTAATGTGCACTTGTCTGTCCGTAGGTGACTCAGGATACCCCAACATGCCGTGGTTGCTGACACCCCTCAGGAACCCTGTGACACCAGCCCAGATGCGCTACAATGAGGCACATGGTCGGACCAGGAGAGTGATCGAGCGGACATTTGGTCTCCTGAAGAGCCGCTTCCGCTGCCTGGACAAGACCGGAGGGTCCCTCCCATATGCCCCTGCGAAAGTGTGCAAGATTATCATCGTCTGCTGCATGCTCCACAACCTGGCAGTGCGGAAGGAGTTGCCTCTCATCCAGGATGACAATGACCAACATCCGCCACCTGTGGAGGATCCTGGCCTGGACCACGATGCCAGTGACGATGATGATGATGATGATGATGGTGATATCCGCACACAGCTCATCACCAACTTCTTTAGCTGAATGTGAGTATCCTGAGGTGTCATGTCAATGATGTGAGTTGGCATGATGTGTGGGTGGTGCTCTGGTGCTGTTGGAGTGTGTCCATGATCTACTTGGCTGGATGTGTGTTGCGATGTGTGCTAACAGGTGGGCTGTACTCCCCAACAGTGTTGACATGCTAACTTGGTTCTGGGTGGGTATCTTGTAACATGTATTGTGCATGAGTTTTGCTGTTCTGTCCTGTACTCCATTGCTTTTGACTGTGTGTCATTTCTGTCCTTCACAGGGTACTTTCAGATTCGTTTGGTCAACTGTGTCCACCGACGACGTGATTGCACATCCAGGGTGGTAGCTGTTGTGTCCCTACAGGTGATGTGCGCCACACCCATGGACTTCCTTCCGTCTACAGTTGTTGACTGTGTGCCCGCTGCCAGGTGGGATTACCTTGCATCTGTAGTGGTTACGACATGTTGCAACTGTGTAATAAACCTGTGCTTCACTTTGTGATGTGCGTTGTCTGTGGTCACACATTTGACTGCCATTTGCTTACTGCACCTGTGGGCTACTTGACTACAAATGGGAATGGGTGTGGTGTCTGTGCATTGCACCGTCTTCCCTGGCAACATCAGTGTAGGCAATGAGTCAGATGGCCTAGGTGTGTATGTGTTGTGTAGCCCTGGTGGTGTGTCTCCCTCATATGTGTCACGTTGCCTTTACTCACATGCCTGTGTTGTCCTTGCTGTTGCAGTTCGCATACACAGTGTAATTTTGCAGTTCATCATCCCCATAACAGCACCCACGTTGGAATCACGACAGAGGCAAGTATGGTGTATTAGTGTGTTTATTGTGATACATTTGTGTTAATAGTGCATAGGATGGGTAGTGCTGTACATAAATCTTGCAATCCGAAGTTTCTATGTGAATTGAAAGTCCTGGTAGACAGGATCCCCAGTATCGGGGCCACAGTTGTCTGACACATTGGTCCAACTTGTACTCCCCATGCAATGTGTGGGAGTAGTGTTGCCGTCAACAGGGTGAACAGTCTGTGCACAAAGGCGAACATCGAGAACAGGTTCAGGCTTCCTGGGAGTTGCGCTTGGCCATCGGCCTCTCACTTTTCCCTCCTCGGACGACCCCTCTTCTTGGGGGGGCCCTCAAGTACAGGCTGCTGCGGTGCAGGGGACTCTCCGCCAGAGTCCTCCTCCCTCCCTGTGGCAGTTGCAGTTTGTTTGGCACCAGATGTTGTTGGCACACAGGGAGGTGTGGACTGGTTGCTGTTCATCTGGCGGAGGCATTGTAAAATGTCCCTGTGCACCGCCGTCATCTCATGCAGTGCATCCCACTTGGACTCCACGCGGGACATGTGTGAGTCCACGCGGGACATGTGTGACTCCACGTGGGACATGTGGGAGTCCAAGCGGGCATGATGGGCAGCCTGCTGCTGTTTCATGTCTCTGAGGAGCCCCACTACCTGGCTGAGGTCTCCGGTGCTGGACTGGTACGCATCAGCTATGCGTACCAGTTGTGGGTCATCATGCACACCAGCAACGTCTGCAAGCAGCGACCTCTGTCTCCCACCCCTCCCACCACCCCTGCTGACATGTGCAGTGTGTGCAGTGGCACGCACAGATAACCCTGGTCCACCTTGGGGGTTGGTGGTGGTGGTGGTGTCCATGGCCCCAGGTTGGTCCAGGGTCCCTGTGCTGGTGTTGCTCCTTGTTCTGTCCATGTCGGCAGGGATGGTATTTGTGGTGACAGTCGTTGGAGGGGTGGGTGCAGGGGGTGCAGCTGGTGGTCCTGCTGGTGCTGCAGCTGGTGGTCCTGCTGGTGCTGCATGTTGACTTGCACCGGATGTGCCAGGTTGGTCTTCATCGTCCGAGGAGGACAGAGGCTGTACGACGCCAGTGAGCTCCGCATCCTCTTGAGCCTGGGACTGGGACTCCTCAGCGTCTGCTGCTGTGTCCCCATCATCACCTGTTTTTGGGAGACACAAACAATGTATGTTATGTTTCTGCAGGCATCAATGGTTGACACACATGACAGTTGTGACTGTGCCTCTGGGTGCGGGCCTGTACATTGCATTGTCCTAAGTCGTCACAGTCAGGGGTTGATATTGGTGTGGCACATTGTCCTGCATTATTTGGGCATTTCTATGTATTTTCTGGGGTGTGAACATGGTCTGCATTGGTTGTGTTTGGTTGACAGCCGGCCCTCCTTCCCACCCACCCAGCCAGTCAGTTATCCCACCATGGAACGTGCTTGCGTTGCAGGGAGTGGAAGTTGTCTCTCAGGATGTCAGTCAGTGGTGTCCTGCTGTTTGTTGGTGCACAGTTGGCAGCAGGGCCTTGTGCTCCCCACAGCAGTAGCCAGTGTCAGCCATCTTGTGAGTCCTTCTCCACTCCCTGTGATGTGAGCATGGTTCAGGGTGGTGTTGATGGGACAGTTGTGGGGGTGAGCTATGTCTGTGACTACGACTCCCATCATGCTATTGCCTCCACCCCACTTCCCAGCATTCCCATACTTACTTGCTTTTGTGGGGAGTTCAGTGTGTGTGGGTGTGAGAGCAATGGCAAGATGGCTGACAGTGGTGTCCTGCTGTTGGTTGGTGTGCAGTACCCAGCATGCCCTTGTGCTCCCCACGACACAGCAACAGTGTCAGACATCTTTGATGGGCCTTTCCACTCTCTGTGGGATGTGCATGCGTGAGTGTGAGCTTGCTGGGCCATGTGGTGGGGGATGTAGAGCTGTGACTACGACTCCCATCATGCTATTGCCTCCTCCCCTTCCCAGCATGCCCATGCTTCCTTCCTTTTGACTCTGCTTCCCTGTGGGGTGGGCTGGCTGTGCTGACAGGATGGCTGGGAGTGTTGTCCTGGCAGTTGTTTGGCTAGAAGTCCCAAGAGTGTCCCTGTGCTTCACACAACATAACCCAGGGTGGTGGTTCTTTGTGGGATCTTGTGTTAGGATGGGGGCATTGCATTCTACCAGGTGGGTTCTGTGGAGTTTGTGTTGGGGTGTGTGTGAGGGGAGGTGCTTGTGACTATGGTCAGTGCTGCAAGTCCTCCTTCCCACCCAGCTAGCCAGATATCCCACCATGGAACGTGCTTGCATTGCAGGGAGTGTAAGTTGTCTCTCAGGATGTCAGTCAGTGGTGTCCTGCTGTTTGTTGGTGCACAGTTGGCAGCAGGGCCTTGTGCTCCCCACAGCAGTAGCCAGTGTCAGCCATCTTGTGAGTCCTTCTCCACTCCCTGTGATGTGAGCATGGTTCAGGGTGGTGTTGATGGGACAGTTGTGGGGGTGAGCTATGTCTGTGACTGCGACTCCCATGATGCTATTGGCTACACTGACTTGCCCAGCATACACAGAATTCCTTCCTTTGAGTGGTCTTCACTGTGTGTTGGTGTTGTTGTGGTGGCTACATGTCTGGATGTGTTTGTTAGTTCTATTTGTGCCACTGCCTAGCTGTAGTTGTAGTTGTGTTTGTACATGTGTTGGCACAGTTGGATGTGACTTTTTTGATGGCATGTGTTGTGTTTATCTGACTGACATACACATTTTGGGATGATTCTGTTCTGGTTGCTGTGTAATTGCTATGAGTGCATGGTTTGACTCTCCCTTGACAGTGATGTGTGTGTTTTGTGGCAGTATATTGTGTACATTTGTTGTGTACTCACCAGGCTCTGGGATGTCCTCTAGTCCATATACGCTCACTGGCGGAAGGATGGCCCGCACCTTCTCCTCCCAGGGCCTGAGGTATATTGGCTTGGCAGGAGGGCCACTGCCGGTGTATTGGCTGTTGATGTAGTCTTTCTTGAGCAGGTCCTGTACTCCTCCTGCGCACGTCATACCACCTGTTCTGGATGTCGCTCTTTGTGCACCGACATGGTGATTGTGCGTTCACCCTGTTGATGATCCTCTCCCACATCTTGGTTTTCTGGGAGATGGGGGTCTGTTGGACCAGTGTGCCAAACAGCTGTGGCTCTACCCTGAGGATCTCGTCTACCATGACTTCCAATTCACTATCTAGGAACTTGGGATTCTTCTTGGGGGCATGGTGATGGGTGGTGATGGTGAGTGATGTGTGTGTGGTGTGCAGGTGAGGGTGTGTGAGTGTGTGTTTTGCTGGGTGTATGTGAGGTAGGTATTTGTTGGTGTGCTGATGGTGTGTGGCTTGTGTGAGGGATGAGCTGTGGGTGTGTGGTTGCTTTCTCTTGGGTGCTGGCAGTGGAATGGCATTTGCAAAGGCTCATGGTTGTGATTTGTGTCCTTTATATAGGTGGAGTTGTGGGTGTGTCTTTGTTCTCTGTCCCCACCAATGTTCCCTCTAATTTTTTTCCTCTGTGTGCGGCAGTGTGAGGTCTCTGTGCGCTCCAGCCACGGCAATGTGCGCCAAGGACCCAACCGCGTGTGTGGGTGCAGCGACAGGGGTTCTGACACTGGGGTTCCTGCTTGATTGTGCAGATAAATGACCTAGGTACTGGAACGGAGGAGGCCTGTTTGATGGGGCAGGCAGGGCCGGACTGGGAACCCAAAGTAGCCCTGGCAATTTTGCTGCACCGGCTCCCACCCACCAGGGTTGGGGTGGAGGGGGCAGGCAAGTGTCAAGCACTACTGCTGAAAGCTGGTCCCCAGCACTGGTGCTTTTGTTACTGAGGGCCCATATTGCAGCATCGCTGCAAAACTGCCCCAGTAACAAAACTGGCCCCCACTGCCTCCAAAACTGACCCCCACCCTTCCAGCCTCGCAGGCAAACGCCTGATGCCTGCTAGGGCCAGTCCAGCCAGGGGGTGGTCTTCGATGTTGGTGACTGCCGTGCCTTAACAAAAAATAAAAAAATGTGCCCTCATGTAATGCAACTGGTGCTATGTAAAGCGCTCTGATACCCGATTCGGGTCAAGTTCGCGCTTAATAAAACTCTGTAAAATAAAAAATAAAATAATGGTTGTGTCATGTTCGAAAATGAGAAAGTGCAGAGCATCTGCAACCACAACAAAGCTACACAATCTTCCCGCAGCCACGCTCTATTAACAAAAGGCATGCAGAAAGTCCAGAAGCAGGACGTGTGCTTTCAGAATCACTAGCATATATTAGTGATTGTAAAAGCACACGTTAATTTTTAGGCTTGCTGCATGCCTTTTGTTAATAGAGGGCGGTAGATTGCGTGCCTTTTTGAAAGTTATCATGTTAATTGCAGAGCCCGACATTACTAATACACGGGGCTGCATTTAACATGAAAACTTTCAAAAAGGCACACAATCTGCTGCGCTCTATTAACAAAGGCGTGCAGCAAGCCTACAAGCACGACGTGTGCTTTACACGTCGTTCTTTTTATTGTATTGTATTATAATTGCATTTATCTAGCGCTTACTACCCCTGACGAGGCGTCTAGCGCGTTGCTCGGCGAGTAGCACGCTACTCCGGGACCCATAAAGGAATTTGTGTTGAATTAGTATAGTGCAATATGAAAGTAATTTAAGTGGTGGATAGGTTAGTCAGTTATTTGGATTCAGAAGGATAGCAGAAGGATAGAAGAGGAAAAAAGGTTTGTATTTATATAGCGCTTGTTACCCCTGATGGGGTATTGAAGAGCTTTTTTCTTGCAGTAGCACGCTACTCCGGAAACCCATAAAGGATTAGTGGTGAATTAGTATAGTGAAATATGAAAGTAGTTTGAGTGGTGGATATGTTATTCAGTTATTTGGATTGAGAAGGTTGGGAGGGGTTGAAAGGGAAAAAGGTTTGCATTTATATAGCGCTTGTAACCCTGTTGGGTGTTGAAGTGATTTATTGGCGAGTAGCCCGCTACTCTGGAACCCATAAAGGATTAGTGGTGAATTAGTATAGTGGAATATGAAATTTGAATGGATGAAGAGGGCCGGATTAATGCAAGAGAATGGAAGGAAGCGTCATACCCAAAAATGAATAACATAACTTAGACTAATGTCTCTCTAGTAATTGATGCTGCCTCCCTTGATAGTACGTACTGGGAGGAACATCCTGCCATCCTTCCTCTATGGTGGCAGCATTATGCACCCTAGTCAAGTGACACGTCAGAAAACCCCCTCCCCTTAACTTTGAGTTTGGCTTTATAAGGAAGGATTCTTACAATCTCGCAAATGCACATTTTTGTGGAAGCCAAGTAACTCCTTGCTGTGGTTATCTACCGTCCTCTTCACTTCTTCTGTCCACCAGATCTCCTCCATACACCCTCACCTCACTTCCTTACCTATTCCTCTTCGGAAATCTCTCTCCACTCTCCAAAATCTATACCGTCTTTAATGCTCCTGTTAAGACTTCCTCTCTTCCTACCACTCATCTATTTATCCTCCACTTAGCGCCCTCGTCCTCATCCCAGTGTCAAACGCTTAACACAATCCGCTCACCATCCCCACTAAGGCCACTAGGGCTTTATGCTCAAATCTCCGCTTTCTCGTAACTCAACTTTCTTGCTGACATCCATTTTTCAGACGCCTGCAGTCGACACTGCTCCACCTGTTACCCCGTCTTTTATAATCTCTTCTTAATTTTCCTCCTCCTTACCCACCTGCTATACTCTTTCAGTGCTTCCTTTAAGGGCCACCCTTGCCTCCCTTCTGGCTCCTTCCCCACGGTACACTTTTCTTCCTCTCCGAGCTACCTTACGTCTTTCCCTACATACCACTGAGCCCATTCCCCTCCAATGCCCATTGTCCAGCCTCCCCAGCCACAACATGTTAACGTGTCCCTTTACGTTCACGCCTCTTACGAGTTTCTCTACTGTCCCTTCTATTCCATGTTTCTACGTCCAAAGCAACACCAACTAAAAGTCATCCAAAGCGAGTTCCAATGAGGCGACCTAGAACTACAGCTCCCAGAAACCACCTGGTGGTGAAATGAAATGACCACAGCTGCCCTAGAGACAAATAATCACCCGGATTCTGCCGTCCCTCTGGATCATCTCCCCTCCTCCTTTCCATCGCTCATGCTTGTGCTTGCTGCATTTATTTTCTTAATGGAGCACGCTGCGGGCTGGATTGTGGGCCATTGTGAAAATATTTATGTTAATTGCAGCACCGTCATGCGCTGCAATTAACATAAATAGTTTCACAATGGCCCACAATCAGCCCGCAGCCGTGCTCCATTAAAAAGACATGCATCAAGTCCAAAAACGACGTGTAAAGCACATGTCGTAGCATTTGGACTTGCTGCATTTCTTCTCTAATGAGATACCGGTTGCGGGCTGATTGTGGGCCATTGTGAAAATATTTGTTAATTGCAGCGCATGACGGTGCTGCAATTAACAAATATTTTCACAAAGGCCCACCAACAGCCCCCAGCCGTGCTTCAGTAAGGAGGAAATACAGCAAGTGCAGGAGCCACAGCAACCAGGAAATTACATTTTTCGCGCCGCTCGCGTTATAAAAGCGGCGGCGCGAATGCTCTCCCCGGGATGTGCTGTGGGTGCGCGCTCCACACGCAGCACTGCGCGCTCGGGGGAACAGATGTGCGCGCGCGCGCGGGCGCGCACGTTACTGGGAACACTGGTCCCCACCCCCCCCCAGTATTTATTGGCTTGGTAATTGCTTGTTTGGCCTTTTTTTGGGTGATTTTTCCTTTGTGCTGTTTGTGTATGTTGGAAACGTTCTTGTGACTGAGTCGGACCCTGCATTTGTCTCGTACGGTGTTCTCCGTTTCGTTCACGCTGTGTTTGTGCAGTTTTCTATGCTGCGTACGCGTCGGTCGCAGTGTTTTGTGTTGCTTCGGCTCGGTTTTGTATGCGTGTCGGTCGTACGGCTTGGCCTCCGTCCGACTCGCTCGTGGTTTTCGCGCCTTGCATCGTACTTTGCGGTTTGGAGTTCGCGTGTACGTTTCGGTCGGATTTGTTCCGGGTGCGTGTCGGTCGGTTGGAATCGCGTGTTTTTCCGGCCGGATTGCTGTTTTCCTTGCGGCTCGGTCGGTCGACTTGGTTTCGGTACGTGTCAGTCGGATTTTTCACGCCTTGCATCGTACTTGGCGTGTCGGGCGCCACAGGTACGTGTCGGTCGGTATTATTTCCGGATCCGAGTCGGTCGGTGCTTTTTCCGGCCCGAATCGGAATCGACCCCTTAGTCTGAAAGTTTAGTTACAAGTCCATGACTGTGAAGGGTAAAATATCACTATGTAAACAATAGATCAACAGAAAGGAAGGTATATTCACACTCACTGGTGGCACATGTCACACACTGAAGCCCTGTGGCCAACACACTAGGCCTGAATTACATTTTTATTATGCCTATGAAATTTGAATAATTTCTGCTATGAGAATTATGTGAAATTCCATGAATTTGGAGCCCGCAAAATGTGACATTTTTTTTTCAAAACTGTACCCTTGCCAATAACTAGCATCACTTTTGAATGTAAAGTGTGCCCTTGCATTCAGTATTTACACAGAGCAAAGTGAATTTCATGAAAATTCACATAATTTCAGACCAAAAATTTCACAGTTTCTCAGACCTGTACCACACACATACCGAGAGGTAGATTTGCCCCACTCCATTGTCTCGAAGCACCCTGATAGTAATATTTTTATAAAGTTTTCTTGAAAACACAGCCCAGTAGATCGTTCTTGGTCCTCAGGCAAGCACTGGTGTACCAACTTACCTGAGCAGAACGAACAGACAGGCTGTAACATGCACATCTCCCAGAACTTACCTGGAGATAATGCACATCGGGCAAAGAATCAGATTCTGCCAGAGACAGGAACGTATTTATGTTACTAGTGGGTTGCTGGTACTCTTTCCTCATAAACCACACCCCAGAATTCCACACTGTCATATTTCTAAGTGGCTTTATTAAATACTAAAGTCTTGTTTTAGAGTAGAATATATTGCAGATATATATACGTATGGTGATTAATATAAAGACACAACATGTGAATAGTATAAAAATTGACAGAATATCATGTGCCGGGGGGCGTGGTCTGCCTGCAGAAGTAGATGGCCGCCTGACTTGTGAGCTCCGCTGAGAGGGGGGCCTCAGACAGAGACGGAGACCACTTACACATGGCTTGAGGAAAGATATTTACGTCCTAAGAGTTCTGTCAAACCAGGGAAACAGATGGGCTGATTTTTTGAAGCGTTGACGACACGGTTCTTGAGCAGCGAGAGCTTCGTATTATGTGAGACTTTAGGCCTGGGGTTATGCCTGCAGCCCCGGCTCTTGAGTTCCGAAGGTTCCTGCCCCCAGCATTCCATTGCCTCCAGCTGAGTCCCCGGCTTCCCTGTGAGGCACGCACTTTCACATGTGCGCCAGACTGCATTCCTTAACGATGACAGCGCTGCTTCTGGATGTTTTCTTTCCTTTTGAAGCCTGAATTCCACAGAGGAGTCAGAGTAGCCTGCGCACACAGTTCCGAGGCGGTGAGTGTTATAACCGCTGTGCAAACCTTCGACAATTAAAGTGCAATGTCGCCTCTGAAGAGAAATAATACTTTACTGTTTTAAATAGCGCACCTTCATTTTCCTTCTGACTAACTCACAAAACTCCCTGTCCTTTCCCACGCAGTTGAGCTTGAATTTTTGGTGAAGTGAATATATTAAAACTTCACTTTTGTTGGCAAAATTCGTAGCTCCTTTTGGGATGAGTGAACAGCGAGCAACGGACATTGTGGCATAGTTGAAATATGCGGCTATATTGTTACTATTTCACACTTTAGCTCTCAAATTTTACCAGATTATCAAAGTGCCCAGGAGAAATTGTTTGGCTTACATACGCAGTCATTGTTTGAAAGGTTGCTTCAGTTTAGGAGACTTTAATACTGTCTTCAGACCTCCTTAAAGAGAACTGTTACAAGCACCTGTCGTCATCACCTCTAATCTCTCTACAACCCTCAACATTTTCAGAATTATAACCTTAAACCTGGCAAGTTGTTCAAAAGGCAGATATTAAGAATAGAATTGAAATTTTGAGAGACTGCCACATTAAAACGATACATTACATGTGACAAGTATAAATCAAACCTCCCTTAAGTAAATAGCAGAGTGGAAATCGCTAATATCTGAAACGGAAGATGTGAGATAAACCATTGAAACTGCTCTACGCTCAAATACACACAAAGATATTTTGTCAGAGGAAGAGATTGTACAAGAGTATAATATTCCTGCCAGAAATTTATACTAACAACTAAAATATTCAACATAATTTTCTAAATTGGATCATTTCGCAGTTTTGTCGTCGCTTTGCCTCTCTGCATTAACTTATTGATCCAACACGTTACCTCGTGACTTCTTTAAACCAAAAAAGGGTTCGAATGTCTACTGCCAAGAATGGAAGTAAAATTTCTAAACAACCCCTTTTTGCGATGTACTCAAACAGTCACAGACTATGTCTACAAAACCTACCCCTTCTGCAACAGAAGGCTCATTACAGATTAATACAACCACTCAAGGAGAAACTATGGACCGTATACTGCAAGAAATTTCTGCTGTCAGCCGACGACTGGAAGGAATGGATTCAAATATATCCTCCTTAGCAGCAGAAGCCAAATCAATACGAGCAGATATTGCTGGCTTTCATGCAAAAGCAGAAGGGCTTGATCATAGACTAACAGTTGTGGAAGAGTGTCTAGAATCAGTACAAAGCAGAGACCAAGAGCTGCTATTTCTTCGTAGTAAACTGATTGACTTAGAAGATCGAAACAGGAGGGATAATGTTTGTTTTCTCGATTTTCCGGATAAAATTGAAAGTTCGAATGCTAGAGTATTCCTCCGCAGTATTCTTCCAAACTTAGTGGGCATTACTTTTGATCCTCCACTGGAAATATAGCATGCACATCGTATTGGCCCACTGCACAAAGACTCTGCATCGCATCCACGACCTCTTATCACGTGTTTCTGAAGACATGAGCAGACAAGGCAACTATTAATATCTGCACGCACTCATGGCCCATTCACTTATGATGGACATGAAATTCGAATGGCAGACGACTTTTCCAGAGAAACTAATGATCGCCGCAAGGCATTCCTTTCAATGAGACCTCAACTACGACAAATGGACATCAAGTATGGTCTCTTCGATCCTGCCCGCTTCCGCATTACCAAAGATGGAATTTCTAAAGATTTTTATGATCCTGAAGACCTCTGTCTATTTATAGACCAATGGAAGCCGCAAGATATGGAAACACAGCATTTTATCCCAGAATTAACTCAACCCAGCTCTTCCATACAAACATTGGGCAATGCACGACGGAATATCAACAATCCTAGACAACGAGGCAGAGATATCGAAAGGTCTATTCGAAGTCATGAAGACAGGCATCAGCTCTTCAAACTGTATCTACCTTTCAAGAGCAACATAGGGATAAATCTCGCTCCCCCTTAAAATCTACTTTGGTTACAGACTGTGGATGAACTGGAACTTATTTACAACCCTGATCACAATCATAGTTATGTTCACGTTTATTTCCTCCTAGGCACATGAAAGAATTTAACGAACTCAAATATTAAGAAGAATGAAGATGCCCAGCCATCGGATCGCTGAGTATTATATATATTGTTCTGTTCTTATCATATTTATTATAGTCATTGTATTAGCTTTGGCAAACAGGTTTTATCATTTCGTTTATTTTAACAGTAGTTCACATATTAGATTTTCTTCATATTTATGAATTTTATGATTGTCTTTATCACAGATCTATATGGAGTAATTAATATTAATGTTATTATTATCAATTCAAATTCTTCTTATCCTGATTATTTTACTTACATATATGCAAATCCTTTTAGCTCAATGGTTTAATAATATGTTTTGATATTACAACATAATGATACATTTTGTCAATAATACTACACAATTTGATCTATACGTTGTAACTGCCTTTTGGTTTTATATATATTAATCATTGTCCTGTCCTCCTGATGGGGCCCTTCCTTGTAGCGATGCTCCAGTGTGTCTGGACCCGCGGTTAAAAGTTTGAGATCCCTCGTGCCATTTAATAATTGGCATACCCTCTTTCCTATTCCTATTACCCTTCCTTTTCCTTCTCCTTTACTCTCATCTTTTCCCTTTTCTCTTCAACAACTTACGTTACATAACATTATCCTTTCTGGCTCAAACTCAGCTTTAAACATCTGCACCCTTCTTGATTAACACATATCATTTCCATCTTTGGTCGATTCATTGATCATATAACTCCTGTTGCGGATTAGGGTATTCCCTCCTACCTATCACTCACTCCACCTCCCCTCCCACTTTCCTCACTTCTTCTCTCTTTTCTTTTCTTTCCTCTTCTCTTCTTTTCTTTTCACATTTCCTAACAAAACCTCACGAATTCTTTTGATATATTTTAACACATTTTGACATTTATAGTACCACTTATCACTGATTGTTTGCCTTTCTTTGTTTGATATGGTTATCTCACGTGCCCTTCGAGTAGTAACCTGGAATGTTCATGGATTAACACATTATATCAAACGGAAAAAAGTACTTTCTTATTTACAATCAAAACATGTGGATATAGCTCTACTTCAGGAAACACACCTCGACACTAAAGAATCTGAAAAATTACACAGAGATTGGGTGAGAAAAGTGGTCCATAGCAGTATATGAGGAGGAGATGATCCAGAAGCGAAACCTGCTCGTAAATGTGGAGTTGCAATTCTTATTCATAAATCTCTTCCGGTGACAGTGTTAAAAACCTGGACGGATTCGGATGGACGGTATGTCTTTACCAAATTAAAAATAGGTGAAACTCATATTTGCGTTGGTTCAATTTACGCTCCGACTGGAGCGAAAAAGTCATTTCTTCTTCAGTTGAATCGCCTTCTAACGGAGATAGTCGCCTCACAATTCCTTATTGGTGGAGACTGGAACTTGGTGCGAGAACCAGTTCTGGGCAAAACAGGTCCTTTAGACAAGACTAATGCAGCAGATAGAGCTTTGATGAACGATATATTGGCAGACAATGGCCTAGATCACTGGCGTTTATCTCATCCAGCAGATATATATAATATACCTTCACCTCGCCCACTCATGGTACACTCTCTCGTCTTGATTATTTTTTGATCTCTCAAAATGTGGTGCAGTTGACACAGGAATCTCATATTTTAGAGGCAGCACTTTCTGATCACTCTCCAGTCCTTCTTTCACTGGAAATTGGATTAGCCAGACCGGGACGCAAGCCCTGGCATATGAACATACAGCGTTATAGAACCCCTAAGGGAAAAGCTCTATTACAATCTCATCTCCAAGACTACATCTCCATCAACCAGGGATCCGTTAATTCGGGTAGAACCTTATGGGCAGCAGCAAAAGCTACTATACGCGGCCAGCTCATGAGAGATGCTGCACAAGCTAATAGACAAAATGCTGCCAGACAGAAAGAATTGGAACAAGATATAGCATCCTACACCCGTTTATACACAAATAACCCTACACTTTCTCATCGTAAATCTTTGGGAAATGCTCGTATGGCCCTAAATAATCTTTTTACCTCTAAAGCAGAGTATGCTCTGCAAAGAATGAAAGGGAGACATTATGAACAGGGGGAAAAATCAGGGAGGTTATTAGCAGCACAGTTACGACAAAGAGAAGCAGCAATGGCCATACCGGCTATAAAATCAGCTAGAGGTAATACATTAACCAGACCTCAAGATATTGTTAATGAATTTGCTCTATTTTATAAATCTCTCTACACTTCTGAGATTCACGCTGAAGATGACAAAGTGGATGCTTTCCTTACACAGGCAAAATTACCCTGTCTATCGGATGAAGCAGAGAGTTATTAGAGGGAGAGATTACCAAAGAGGAGATTTCACATGCTATAGCCAACTTACCTTACCATAAGGCCCCGGGTGAAGATGGTTTCCCTGCAGAATTTTATCGCTGGGCGGGACCGGAGGTGATCGATTCTCTTCAGTCTGCATTTCAAGAAGCAGAACATCAGGTCTCCTTAGGTCTTTTATCTAATAAAGCTATAATTGCTGTATTACCCAAACCTGGTAGAGATCCTTTACTTTGTGGCAGTTATCGCCCCATATCCCTATTAAACTGTGATATTAAAATCTTAGCCAGCATCCTTGCATCTCGCTTACGTAAAATCTTACCCTCTTTGATTCATCATACACAAGTCGGATTTGTCCCAGGACGCTCTTCTAGGAACCATCTTCGCACCTTAGCCCACACACTATGGTCTGCCAACGTCTTCAAAATGATGCATTAGCCTTGTCACTTGATGCAGAAAAGGCGTTCGATCATATTGAATGGGGATATCTTTCTAAAGTATTGCAAAAATACGGTTTGGGCAATCAATTCATAGCCAAAATACGTCTATTATATGATAACCCTACTGCACAGGTAAATTGTGGGGGATTTGTGTCAGAACCATTTCCAATCCGTAGAGGCACTCGTCAAGGCTGTCCCCTCTCTCTGCTCCTCTTCCTATTAGCTATGGAGCCTTTAGCAGCCACAATACGTCAAGCTACTAATGTTACAGGTGTATGCCTTACGACAGGAGAATCGAAAATCTATTTGTATGTGGATGACATCCTACTTACACTCACAGATTTGCCCAATTCTTTATCAGCTATACTTCAAATTATAGATAATTTCTCCTCCTTTTCTGGTTACAAAATTAATTGGGACAAAAGTGAAGCATTACCCATTTCAGATGGGACTACAAAAGCAGCTATACATGGATTTCCTTTTCATTGGCAACCTTTGCGCCTCAAATATTTAGGTATATTAGTGAACAAAGGCCTAGAAGGGATGATTATAGATAACTTAAACCCCCTCATTACTCAGATGCAGCGCGACTTTGAAAAATGGAAAGCACTGGGACTTTCAATGTGGGGTAGAGTACAAGCCATTAAAATGGTTACTCTCCCACGTTTCATATACGTTCTTGGTATGCTCACCATTCAGATTCCTCTAACCATACTACGTTCAATAGATTCTAAGATAAAATCCTTTGTATGGAACTCAGCTAGACCTCGTCTAGCAGCACTGAAATTAAAGGCTCATCGTTCCTATGGAGGAATGAGCTTGCCATCAGTGGAACATTATGCCCTTGCATTACAATTATCCCAAATGACTTACATGATATCAAAAGCTTTTGACGTGCCGCAATGGGTGCATATAGAAAGACACCTTTCATCTACAGAAACAGGCCTTTCGTTTTATATGGGACACAGACTTATCATAATGATTCCACGAATCCTATCTTATCTGCTATGCGTGGGTCTTGGCAGCGAGCACACCGATTACTAGGTTCATATCCTCGTATCCACAGAAAAGCTCCTTTATGGGACAATGCGAGCATACATATTAATAAACAACCAATATCTTGGCCCCTCTGGAAGGCAGCAGGTATTTCTACCCTAGATCAAATCCTCTCTGGTGGTGACCTTAAGACGTTTACACAATTACAAGAGGAATTTGGTCTATCTACCCTACAATCTGGGAAATACACGCAGCTTCGACAATGCTTATGGAGAAGCTTAGGATCGCATCCTTGGTTGCAACAGGCTTCACCAGTAGTAACATATCTTCATACCTGGGGAAAACATAAAGGAGTTACGTCCGGTTTCTATGAAATACTCACATCTCATCTTTTTTCACAACCTCTATCACAGGAATTACGTACCAAATGGCAAACCAAACTATCAATCTCATATAGTGATGATGAGTGGACAGAGATCCTTGATGATTTAAATAAAGGCACACGTGAAGCAAGACTAAAATTTTGTTTATTCAAAACTCTACATGACTGGCATTGGTCACCAACAAAGCTCCATAAAGCTGGTTTACTTTCTCATACTAACTGCTGGAGATGTGATAACACTGCTTGCGACATATCCCATATCATTTGTGAATGTCCGTTGCTACAATCTTTCTGGGAATATGTGGGTAAAACTTTACATACTACAATGCCATTGCAACTTCCACTTACTTCTCCCACTATTCTTTTACAAGACACACGTCAATAACCAACACTCTCTAAACCTCAGCGTCGACTTCTACATACAGCTTTAGCCACAGCAAAAATTTGTATTCTGCGGCAGTGGAAGTCGCCTAATCCACCATCGCAGGAAGCATGGATGGTAGCTATGATTCACACAGCTTCTTATGAACGTGTCATATATAATCTCCAGGACCAGACAGATTTATTTCTTCAAGTATGGTTACCTTTCCTAGGCCCAGGAAATTATAATGATTAATTTTGTAGTTAATAACCCAAATCAATCAGTGATAATGTTGAACACTAGTGGTTGCTTTCTAACATACTACATATCTAATAACTATTATTCTTTCAGAGATTATTTTCATGCTTTCATATTAATGCTTGTATGTCTTTATGCATTCATGTGTATATACGTATTTATGGGTGCTTACAGGTATATGGGTATGTATATATAAATCCACCTTTTATCCTTTCCTACTTTCACATGGTTAGACTTTTAGTGTTTTGATTCATCTATCTTATACTTTCTATATATATTTTGATCTCTTTCTATATCAGTGTCTTTCTCACTACCCTTCCCATTCCCCCCTGATTCCGCAACATCATAACAATCATACCAATGGGACCGTAATATTTAGTATTTTTACTATCTTATACCTTTTATAGAAAATAGGCAATAATGTCATAGTAAGAGATTTACTATGCTTCAATTTTCTTTCCTATGATATCTTGTCTTTTCCCTTCCTTGTTTTCCTTTAGACTAACTTATATTTTCTACTGAATGGTAAGTATACACCCAGAATTGTTAGTTACTGTATTTGCTCTATAAATAGCATTAAAATATGCACAGTTTCAACTTATTGTGAAATGTTATTACGCATAAAGCATATTTAGTCCCTATTTCATTATTCATATTTAGCCTATAACGTTTTTTAATATTTCAGTGCTTTACAGTGATTTATTGGAGATATTTCCATTAGATATGTTTCCCAATTATACATCACTGTTTTTTAACTCTTTACTGTAGGTCAGTCCTGATGTTATTGTTATTGATATATATATATTTATTAACTATTGGACTTTCTTGTCTTTCTTCCCTTTTCCCTTTTCTCCTCTCTTCCTTCCTTTGGGCTTAGTACCTATTTACGTCTTTATATATTTATATGTGTTTATCAACCATTAAGAGACTTTAGTCGCATCTACTTTTATTAATATATTTGCTTATTTATTGTTAAATGTGATTGAAGTCACTGTTTAATGATGTAATCTTATGCAAAAGTTTTAATAAAAAATTACAACACAAAAAAAAAGAATATCATGTGCCAATATTTGATGGAATCCATTCATTTCTAGTCCTAGCTAATGTCTTACATTATAACCAAAATGTTACCTTTGCCATAAACAAGAGCTTTTGAGATGATCACATAGGCATTCCTTTTCATTGTTCGTATTTTTCTACTTTTACCCCTGCCCTTGAGTAGGTTGGTTCTTCTCTTATTTTATTTTTTTCCGCAGCTTTATATAGCGTGAACTTGACCCAAAAGGGGTCAGAGCGCTTTACATGAGCCCCAGTTGTGTTACACACGGACACGTACAGTTTTAGCTAGGCACCGGGAGATGACCTGATCTGCCCAGAATCACAGGATGTTGAGCGCCCCTGCTGAGACTCGAACCGGGTTCCCTAGTGTCAAGAACGACCGCTCTAGCCCTAAGGTTACATGGGTTGCTGTACCCAAAACAACAAGATAGTGAGCAAGAAAGCATGACTGTGACACAGGCTGTTTGTAGTAGACGCTCTCTCTAGAATATCTGGGATCCTCGCTCCTCAAGAGGCTTGAAAACATAATTTATATGATATTTTCAACTTTATTTTGAAAAGGATTTACTCATTGATCTTTGATGTAAGGTGAGAATAGAAGCTTGTGAATCCCCTTGCATATTCACCCAAAGCCTGCATGCTTTTCTTTAAATGTTATACTTCATGAATGTATAATGTGATTTAGAAAACCACTAGCAAAAATAATAAAACTTAGTTATAATCTAAAAGCATGAAAATAAAATAGCACACTGCAATTATGCATTGTAAAATGTAGGTGAATATATGTGAGGCCTAACAAGCAAATATATGTAATAGGGGGAGGTCAGTTGTAAAAAGAGGCAGAGCATACAACAACAGTTTATGTTCTCCCTTAAAAAATGTCCTTTAGGTGAAGGTCTCTAGGTTGCAAGATTCGGAAAACGGACCCAGCCTGCCTGTCTTTCACCTTTGAATTGTGGCATGCACCTGTGTAGTGAATAGCATAGCTCCCAGCAAAAAACACCTTTGTAAATGCAGCTGGGATATTCCCTGCAGTTGATTGAACCTTTCTTTAAAAAAGGTACCTGCAGGTCTAAACCTGCAGGTACCTTTTTTTGAAACGAATGCATCCAAAGTGTGGATCCTGGGTGATGCCTTTTGTGCTAGGTGTGGCTAATTGAAAGGCTTACTGAAGATTTGCTCACTTACTACAGCCATGTGTGAAAGCTCAGCTAGCCTGGTTCCAATGTGGCTCTAATCATGAGTCGAGGTCAGCTGCCTTGCATTCAACCTCATTGGACACCAGTGCTCCTAAAAATCTGGGGAGCTACTCAATCTCTGCACCAGCGATAGAAATGGGCTGCAGATGGGATCAAACTTGCATGCGTAGCTGAGATGAAGGTTGTTCAGCCTGTTGAGCATATGGCACTTTGTACTAACATTTATTGCTGAGCGCATGGCACTTTATGCTAGCATTTATTAATTATTCCTTTTTCATTGCTGCTCTCTTGATCCTTCTGAGTATTGCGGGTCAGCACCTGGTTGCATAAAGAGCTAGGTGGATCAAGTGATCTCTGAGGTCCACTCTAAGCCCTATGTTCTCTTGAACCATTGCCCATGACTGTTGATTGACACCCCAAGGTCAATGTAATTTCATCCAACCCCTATGTGGGTGTACACACCTGGAAACAGTGTTTCATTACCTCTTTACATTGCACTGCCTATGATACCGTTGTTGCTCTTCAATTTGCTGTTGCTTGTCCAATGTTCGCAAATATTTAGTTTTCATAACACTCTTAAAAAGCGTAAGAGACGCAAAGTATCCTGTTTTGGTTAAAAGTTTTTTATATTCCTCCATTTTATTTAACAATGCCAAGAACTTCACAATCAATGGCCATTTTTGAAAACTCCAGAAATGGTTGTATGACAACATATCAAGGACAAAAATATTGTGATATCCTAATATTGTGTTAAAAATAATAGGAACAATAATATTGAGTTTACATTGTATGTATTTGTATTTGTAAGGCGCACAGCTACCCCAAGGGGTTTCCCGGCGCCGGCCTGATAGGAGATCTGAGAAGACTAGCCAGAAAACTAAGCATTGAAGAGCCAAGTCTTCAAACTTTTGCGGAATAGGCCGTAAACGGTCTCCTCACGAAGTGAGATAGGTAGCGAGTTCCATAGGGTAGGTCCTAAATAGGAAAAGGACCGGCCACGCATGCGGGAGAATTTAAATTTAGGGACAGAGAACCTCATCTGATTGGTGGATCGAAGGAGACGCGAGGGTTGGTAAAGCTGAGCTAGCTTTTGTAAGTATTTCGGGGCTACTCCAGTTTTGATTCTGAACATATTACAGAGGACCTTAAATTTTATACGGTTCACCACCTTCAGCCAGTGAAGGCTTCGGAGGAAGCTGGTGACTGATGAAGAATTAGGTACCTGCCATAAAAGTCTTGCCGCCGCGTTCTGTACCACTTGGAGTCTTTGGACTATAGCTTTATTGGAGCCCAAGTAGAGAACATTGCCGTAGTCTAATCTAGAAGTGAGTAGGGCATGGACTACCGTTTTTTGAGCAGAGAGGGGGATCATCCATAAAAAAAAAATTCAGCCATTTTAGAATGGTAAAACAGATGGCGGATAACCTATTGACTTGTTGCTTCATTGAAAGCTGTTCGTCAATGGTAAAACCCAGATTGCGAATGTGGTGTACCGGCAAAGGCAACGTACCCAATTCGGGGGGCCAGTGCTGAGGACCCCATAGATCGTGTTCCTTTCCTAAAATCATAAATGTAAACTGCAAAAATATCGTGGACCACAATATCATCAAAAATTTAAGTATATACAAATATCTATATAGCAATATATTTGATTTATTTCAAATATTAAAGTTTAAAATAATAATATAATTTAAAATAAGTATAAAAATCATTAAAATTATTATTGTGACCTAATATATATACATATATATATATAACTTTAAAAATTACAATATGTAAACAATAAAAAAATTACATTAAAATTATAAGCAATAGTTAAAATAAATAGCAGACTTATATTCACCAAAGCATATATCAAATTGATTTTAAAAAAAAGTAATACAAAATCAAAACAATAAAAATATAAATAAAAATGTACAAGTTATTTATTTTTATAAATAATTAAAAAATCATACAGTGTAAATATTAGCAATCTCAACTACAGACTAGAAGGGAAAATGTTGGACTTTGAAGGAGTCAGATTTACTATTCTCACTCCAACATAAGCAACAGTAGGGTGAATGTTGGACTTTGGAGTGGTCATATTTACTATTTTAACTGCAACATAATAAAAAGTAGGAAAAACATTAAACTTGGTGGGTCAAATTTACTATCCCCACTCCAACGTAAGGAAAAGAAGCGAAAGTGTTGGACTTTGGAGTGGTCAGATTTACTATTCCCACTCCAAAGGAATAAAGTAGGGAAAGTGTTAAACGTGTTAAACATTTGAGGGGTCAAGCTTACTATCCCTACAGTAATGTAAGCGAAAGCAGGGAAATGTTGGACTTTGGAAGATCTAGATTTACCTTTCCCAGTCCAATCTGAGCAACAATAGGGAAAGTGTTGGACTTTGGAGGGGTTAACCTTACTATTCCTTTTCCAATGTAAGCAAAAGCAGGGAAAATGTTAGACTTAATAGATTACTATTCCTTGTCCAATTTTAGCGACAGTAGGTAACATGTTAGATTTTGGAGTGATTAGGTTTTCTATTGTCACTCCAATTCGCGTAACAGTAGTGAAAGTGTTGAACTTTCGAGACGTTAAAATTTACTATTTACACTCCAATGTATGCAAAAGCAGGAAAAATGTTGGAATTTGAAGATAGATTTACTATTCTCACTCCAATCTGAACAACAGCAGGGAAAGTGTTGGAGATTGAAGGGTTACATATACTATTCCCACTCCAATTTGACTAACAGCAGGATGGGAAAGTGTTGGACTTTGGAGGGGTTACATATTCTATTTTCACTCGAATCTGACCAACAGTAGGGAAAGTGTTGGACTTCAGAGGGGTTAGAGTTACTAATCAGTGCAATCTAAGAAACAATAGGGAAAGTGTTGAACTTCAAATGGGTTACATTTGTTATTCCCACACTAATGTATGCAGCAGTAGGGAACGTGCTGGACTTTAGAGGGGTTACATTTACTATCCCCACTCCAACATAATTAAAAGCAAGGAAAGTGTTGGACTATGGAGGAGGGTAGATTTACTTTTCCCACTCCATCTGAGCTATAGTAGGGAAAGCATTGGATTTTGGAGGTGTCAATTTACTATTCCCACTTCAACGTAAGCAAAAGCAGGGACAGTGCTGGACTTTAGTGGAGTTAGATTCACTATTCCAACTCATAAACTGCAAAAAGGTCATTCAAAAATAAAGCAAAATAAAAATATTTAAACATATTTCAAATAAGAAATATATTGAATAACAATAAATTAAATTAAATGTAAAAATTACTGATTTCATAGTACAAATAGAATGATAAAATATATAAAAATCAAAAATATTTTAAACAAATACACTTCCCTCCCTAATAGCAAAAAAACAAACAATTGAAATCAGCAAACAATTATAAAAATGAAACATCATTAATATTAGATACATTTTTCATTAAAACACTACAAATTAAAGAAAAAAATGATTTACGAAACTGTATATTTCAATTCTGTTTTTATTATTATTCATGAAATTGATCTCATTATTTTGGATCTATATTATTTTATGGTGATTTTACTTGCTAAATAATGATTTATTGAATTGAACTGTATATTTCAATAGACTGATCGACCAATCGTAAATTAATTTAAAAACAACAAATAGTTAAAATAACAATTAATCAACTTCCTAGATTTATATCAGATGTTTACACCTCCGTGGGCCATGATACTTTATGTTCTTGAGCTGCAAAGTCAGAACTCAAAGGAAAAAATTTGAGTGAGGCCCGGTAAAGAGAAATCTTTACTAAAAGCTAAGAAAAAAAACAGAAAGCAAAACAGAAATCCAAAACTGGGTGGCCTCCAATGCAGGAGGCCAGTAGGGGTGAATATCATTTGAATAATCTTGATAAAATTAGTAAGTCAGATCAGTATCAGTATTCTTACTGTTCTTTGCAGGACTCTGGAGCAGTAAAAGGACAAAAAGCAGTAGTTGGACTGACTTTCACAGACAGGATGACTACGTCAAACAGAAAAGTGAACCGGCATCGTGAAGTTGAAGTTAGTATAAAGAAAGAAGAGAAAGATTTGGACTCAAAGACATATTTTAATGAGATGAAAGTAGCCAGATTAGCAAAGAAACTTGCCTTAGTGGGCACAAATACTTTGGTGGGACAGGACTTGTACAGTAGTGCTTCTGGACAGTGCCACAGAAGTGACAGCAGTTCACCAGACTCTTAAGGAGTAACTGGTAGTGATTCCAACTAAAGAATGTGTAGGTTAAGACACTGGATGGAAATATAAACCCACCAAATAGAGTTTATGATGTTGAAACACAGATTGAGGGTGATATATTTTAGAAAACTAAAGCTATATTCTGGCCTTACTTATCAGATGTTTACAACATTATCTTAGCAAGGGAAGATGGGCCTCCGGTTTTCAGAAGGGATGCACCTCAAGGTGAGGATGTAACAATGCAAGCATTTTCCTCTTTAGCACCTGAAGAGTGCAGGGAAAAATATGCATACTAATATGCCTTGAAACAGTCTCCTGCTTTGTATAGAAACCAAGTGGGGTAGGATAAAGAATCTGTTACACACATGATAATTTTGTTCGCAATATCGTTTTAAGCCAGAAGCTAAGTGTGATATAAGAGATATTTTAGATTAATTCCAACATCAAAGTATAATAGTGCTTTGTCATTCCACATGAACACTTCTCTTTTTCTGGTACTACAACCTGACAATTCATATAGAATAGTTTAGGCTATAAAAATGTAATGCGCATACACGCACACATGCTGTACAAAATGCTCACAGCACTAGGCTGGTGATGAATCTGGTCAAGAAACAATATAAAACAATGTTAGATTCTTTAGTTAAAATAAAGCACCTGAATCCCAGTATTTAACTGCTTTTACATTCAGCGGGGTTTCAGTACGCTTACACAGTATTGCCCCATGAGTATAAGAACAGCTCTGGAAGTATTGCAGCACAGATAATGGAGATCTTCAAAGAAGATCCCAAAGCACTATTATATATTGACGATATCTACATCACAGATGATGACTTGACTGAACACCTCAATTGGGTTGACAATATAGTGACACTCTTAGTATGACAGGGATATAAAATCAATTTAAAAAGATCTAAAATTGCATATCAATGTGATTTTCCATGGATATGATTTATCCAAGGAGGATAAAGGATTAGCACCTGACTTTCTGAGGAATGCTACTTTACAACCTCCAAACACATTAAGGAAGTTACAAGCCCTCTTGGGGTTTTCTTACATTTAGAACAGCTTACTGACCCCATTATGTTGATTGTGTTCAGCCCTTCTATGAATGGTTTGATCTCAAGTTTTCCAAAAAGATTTGTATGAAAGCCCACACAGCTATTTTATTTGGACAGTAAGTAGGCATGCTTGCACCTAAATATTTACAAACATGGGACAACAAAACAAACCTAGTGATTGTCACCAGTACTTGAGGCTACACATACATAGTCTACAGTGAGTGACAGATGACTCCCATAGCATATAGATTGTACTTGTACTCCTCCTACTGAGAAAATTCTCACTGCAATACAAACAGCTATACTGAAGGAGCGTCGTCTACACAGGGATTTATTTTTATTGTTTCCCTATATGTACACACTGGAAGCAACAATAAAGCTAATATTCCTAAAGCATGCGCTACACCTCCATTAAGTATAGTGGGCCACTCTTTTAAATGCCACTTAAGTAAAATTTGAATATGATCTAGGGGTGAGTGGAATTGGTGGAATTTGATTCCGTGGAATTCCATGGAATTACATTACAAGTCCAAGAGATTCTGTGGAATTCCGCAATGGGGCGGAGTGGGCATTTGGTGACATTTTCTTAGCTCAAAATGCACCTTTGTGTTAAAAAAAGGATGCGAGGATGCATTTTACACTAAGAAATAGCGCTGCACTGCAGTGCATACCTCTTGGTGCCCTTCCATACTCTGCAGTAATTACTACAGAGTATGGAAGGGTGCCGAGGGGTATGCACTGATAATGTATTTAGTATTTGGCACAGCTGTGCATACTTCTCAGTGCCCTTACATAGGTGAGGGGTAGGCACTGCAGTGTGTACACCTCTGCACCCTTATATAATCTGCAGTGATTACTGCAGAGTATGTAAGGGCACCGAGGGTTATGCACTGCTGTGCCCACTCCTCAGTGCCCTTACATAAGGAGCCAAGGGGTATGCACTGTAAGTGTATTTGGTATTTGGCACTCCTGTGCATACCCCTCGGCACCCTTACATACACTGCAGTAATCACTGCATAGTATGTAATCTGAAGTGGTTATTAAAAATAGAGGGGCTGCTCCCTCTACCAGTCCTGTCTAAAAAACAAACACTGTATATTGTATTCTGCCAGCAGAGAAGTGGAATTTATTAGTAATTCCGTGTTATATGAGTAACGCGTAAATACCAAATTCCTCCAATTACAGAGGTGGAATTAGAAATTTCACCCACCACTATTGTGATCCAACAGTTTGTACACATGAATTTTTGCAACATTCACAAAATAATCCACAAACTCTAAATATACTACTCATACATGAGTATAAGAGCATGTTTTACAGGGCTGGCTCTGAACAGTCCGCATTAGAAACTAACAAAGTACTCCATGATTTTTGCTGCTGTGCAGAGAATATTTTTAGATGATGACTTCACACACACTAAAGTTTTTGGGTGACTCTGCTGCAGGTCTAACATAAAATATATGCCCTACTATTGCCATTCAGCCCACTGATCCATCAGTTCCCACACTTATTGTGTAGGATTCAGCATGCAGTGTAGAAGGCAACAATGTAGATTTGCCACATTAGTGCTTAAACTGATTCAGAGATTCAAAGAAGAAGTCAATAAAAAGCAAACAACTTTGGGAAAAGGTAGCAGTTCTACAGGAGAAGTTGCCTTTGGTCGATGTACAGCACGCTATGCCCCATACCAGTGAAGCAATTAATGCTGAAGGGCACTATGCTGCAGACTTAGATGCAAAGATAGCGGTTCAAACCTTTAAGGTAACTGCTGTAACTCGATCTGAAATTAAGATCGATACAGACATTTTAGTGGAAATACGGGCCACAATGAAAAGAGAGAAGTCTCCTGACTGTTTCCCCTCCAAATGCTCATATGCGCTTACTAAAGACAGCGTTCCTATGGTTTTTATACCTAGAATTGGGAATAGGCATCCTAATAAGCAAGCTAGATTTGAGTTACTCAGAGCAGCTCATGAAGGGACAGCTTCTACTGACGCTGGCATTTGTGCTTCTGTATCAAAGCTACTGTAACAATATTGCTAGCTGTACGTACCTAAGCTTGAGAAAAATATGTACAGCAATGCAACATTTGTCAACAAATAAAACATTCAACTTTTTAGGACCAGAACCTATGCCCCTTACTATGCCCGACAATTCAAGATAATCTTCCTGGACCATCCGTCCAACCTCGATTGTGGTCGATTCATGTTCTAGGCTCCTTTGGGTTTGGCCATAGAAAACTGCCACTGCACGAGCAGCCATAAATGTCTAATGCTGCTTAACAGAAATGGAAGCTGTTCATATCTTTCATTTAGACACAGGATCTGAATTCGTGCTAAGGCATTTATGGATGCTATGTCTGCTCTGGGAGTATGACTGTGTTATAGTCGCACCCATTTCTCATGGAATCACACCGCATGCTAGAGTGAGCTAACGGTACACTTAAAGAAGCCTTGATCGCTAAGGATTTAGATACAAGATTGATATGGCTATATAGTTTATGAATTCCAATGAGCACTGTATAAATTGTCTAGAGGAGTATTAGGTGGTCACCACCATACTAATTACTCTTTGGAGTACCTCTGTATGTGCCCCATTTTTAGTTCCCTGCAAAGTTGGCAGAGTGGAAAATCAGAGCATTTGATCCTAATGCATGGTTCTATTTATTACAGACTGTTTAAGAAACTAAAAATAAATTGCCCAATGTGAAGAACTCCGACTCTGCCACCAGCAAACATGAATGTTACTAAAGCTGCCAATGCTTGGGTCCCCAAGGTAGGAAAGCTAGTTTAGGAAAAGATCCCTTGCAAAGCAAGTTTGTGGGCCATTGTACATGTTAGACCAGACGTGTCAGCTTTAGGGTGCTCTTCCCTCAAACTGTGTGCCTGCTTGCTTCCATTTTGTGCTGAAATTCATTTGTGTTGCTCATAGGACTCTGTGAACTTTACCACTGCTAACCAGTCTTAAAGTGCTTGCACTCACTCCCCTAAACATGGTTTAATTGGCATACACCTGATTGCCATATAATTTACTTAGAAGTCCCTTGTAGTCTGTTATATCATATATCCAGGGCTGCTAAATTAAATGCAATTAGTGGGTATGCAGCACTTACTGTGCCACCATCTTAAGTAGCACCTTGAAACACGTCCCTGGCCTGCCATTGCAGCATGAGTGCAGGTTTAAACTGCCAATTCGACTTAGCAAAATGACCCACTTGCCAGGCCTTAAACTCCGCCTTTATTGTATATAAGTCACCCTTAAGGGAGGCCCTAGGTAGCCCATAGGGCAGAGAGCATTGTAATTTAAAGGTTAGGCATTTACCTTTACGTTTTACATGTCCTGCTAAAGAAAAAATCCTAAATTTGGAAATCATTGGGTTGCCCTACTACATCTAATAAGTGCCAACTTTTGATTGGGACCAGGTGAGCAGTTCAAGTTTGGTATCTATGTAACTATAATGAAAAAACTCTTTAACAGTAAAGTGGGATTTTAAATTACTGATGTAAAGCCCCTATGGTCTGACTCCATCCTATGTAGCCCCATCTCCATCTTGGCTATTTCAGGACGCCATCTTGTAACCCTCAAACAATTGATGCCACCATCTTTCCCGGTTCATGCAGAATCATTGTCATGTCTCCTATTAGATGCAGATGTTGTCTGACCTTATCTTTCTAAGAACTGTCAAAGCATTTGGGGCCAGATGCATGAATAAACCGTTTTGCGATTTCCTAATTGCGAATCCTTGTGATTCACAATTAGGAAATCGCACAGCGGCATGCATGAAAGTGTGTTGAACACTTTTTGCGATTCCTAGGGGATCGCAAATGACCTACCTCATGAATATTAATGAGGTAGGTCGCAATTCGCGACCCTCTAGGAATTGCAAAAATCACAGGGATGGTGGTCTGCTGTGGTCAGCAGACCACCATGTCTGTGATTTCTTTTAAATAAAGCCATCTTTTTTTAAATGCAGCCAGTTTTCCTTGAAGGAAAACGGGATGCATTTCTAAAAAAAAGTGAAAAGTTTTATTTTTATTTTTTAAGAGTAGGCAGTGGTCTTAACAAATGCTGTAACAAACATTCCCAAAGGGGAAGGGGTGCCTTGGGGACCCCTCCCCATTTGTGAATGGGTTACCACCTGCTTAAAGTAGGTGGTAAAATGTGAATGTTTTGCGACTGCATTTCGGTCACAAATCAGTCCTACATTCCAATGCGATTCGGAATTAGGAAGGGATGCCCTAAACACGCCCCTTCCTAATAGCGAATCGCAAACACATTTTGCGTGCGGTAACAGGTTACCGAATCACAAAATAGGGTTTGCTGCATCTGAAAAGCATTTTTTGCGTTCGCAAACGGGCCAATTCTGCGAATCAGCCCGTTTGCGAAGACAAAAATGCATGATGCATGTGCCCCTAATTCATTCGATTAATGAGATAGATGCAACATTTAATGCGACATTCTTCTGGGTCAAATGTCTACTCTTCACCATACCAAGGTTAAATATGAACACATACAGATATATAACCAATAATGTAGTATGACTCGATGTCCTTTTACCTTATATGATTATAAGGAAACGTCTGGAATGCACACCTTGATGCACATAATCTTTGTCAGACATTCCTAAACTTATGTAAAAAATTCCAATTTCTAGTACATAAGGACTGCCACTTGACCACTGCCAGAGGCGGTCTCATCTACTGCCTCCATCATGCCTGAAGCTGATAAAGCCGAGTCCCGGAGGAAGATCAACCGGCTACTACCGCAGTATGTGTTTACCCTTCGTGGGGAACACTGGCTTCATGTATCCACACCTAAAGGCAGCCTTTGCAGTCAACAAGGTATGCAGCGCATCTCTTCTCCCTAAGAAACTCTAGACTGCAAGTTGCTCTGTCTTCCATGCTCTCTTATTATAGCGCACAGAAGTAGATGTTAGAGTGTTAGGTTGTAAATGACATTTTAAAACATGCTAGAATTGTTTCTTTTTTTCTAGCTATTTATAACGTGCCAGCTTGCTGTTTTTATAATATTCTGTGTAGTTGTTTTAGACGTACTGAGAAACAGATGATTCCTGTAGTAATAAATACTTTTTACTTAAAAGTGTTCATTCTTCTTGGCACAGTGTGCATGATACTGTGAACAACTAAATAAGGGTTTTGACTGTTACCATGGTGCCCCTGTTCCCTTTATTGGATAGCTAGTAACCCAAAAAGATTACATCTATGTCAAACACACATTGAATAGCATCTTGCAGGGCTCGAATAAACTGTTTTTATAAGTTCTTTGCTGGTAAATTGAACCAAGTTCACCGTGTCACCCGTGGGTGGGAAAGCACACCTTGTAGAGCATGGGTACTCATAACCTCTTCGGTGCTCATGCGTCACGGTGGGCGTGTGCGGGGGTCGTCCAAACCCCGCCCGCTCATTAATTCTCCCGCACAGCGGGAGAATTCGTGCAGCGCTGAAGGGGATAAACACTAATGGAATTGTTGTCAGGTTGGGAGGGGGGTGAGAAGCATAAACGTTTCTAAATTCATGTTTGAAAACCATCACTTTAAAAAAAATACTTCTGAAAGCACTGCTATAATTTGATTTACTAAGGTGAAATGGTTCTACAGGTCAATGAAATATACTTTTCGTATTTTTACATGTTTGCTGTCTTTAAAAATTAAAGTGTTCCTAAAGTTAAGGGCCTAGGAACTTCCTTTTGTTTAACTGCAATTCACCTTTAAATAAGTGCTTGCTGTGTATTTAACATTTTTTTAATGTTAATGCTGAGTCGAGCAAACAGCAGCCTAGTGCTGCTGCTGCTCAGGGGGCCGCATGTAAAGGTCAGGAGGGCCGCATGTGGCCCCCGGGCTGTACTTTGAGTATCATTGTTGTAGAGCTATGCCAAAGTCGTAACTTAAGCAACATTACAATTTTGTAAATACCACTTTGAGAAAGTTGGCATTTTCCTGCCCTTAGCCTTTTGGTGCCTGCAGTCTGTCTTAGGTGACATGATTGGATGTAACTGACAATTAGCTTTTTAGACTTTATGAATTCTTCCCAGACAGTCACACAATAGGGGGATGAGCTGGACAAAGACCCACTTGCAACTGACCAGGCTGTGCTCTGCCTTCACACAAAGGGCTTATCACTTCCACATTGGCACTGCAGCCAGGTTGTAGCCAGGGCACGAGAGTCATAAAAGTCCAAGGACTTCAAGGAGAAACCTTTAGAAACTTTTCCCATCTTCAAAGAACACAGCAGGTATAAAAATTGGACCCTCAGACCCACACTTCTGTTCACTTTCTGGACCTGTGCAAGGCCTCTCAGAGGACTACCTGCTGCTGTGACCTGCTGTGCACTCATCAGGACTGCTTTGATGTACCTAGAAAGCCTGCTTTGCTGTCTGATGCCTGCCTTGAACCATCAGAGGCTAGCCTTCCTCTTTGAGCCCTGCATCTTCACCTGCACCCAGGTCTACCAGAGTGACTCCAAGGCTAGTTTGCTGGCCCCCTGTTCAGAGTCAAAGGGACATAAAAGGCTCCCACTATCTTGAAACCCCACCTGAAACCAGCCTGAGTGAGTCCTGATCCCCCAAGTGGTGCCTCACCAGTCCTGGACCCATGGTTGTGGTGCTAAAGGTGCCCAGATAGCCAAAATCCAAAACGTGGGACTTAGAAACCTTTTGGTGCATCACTGGCCGGCCTTACTTTGCGACTGCTCCCACTACATTCTTATCCAGCACATCCTTTTCAGTGGTCTACTGTCTTTGGATACAGCCTTCTGCCTCGTTCTACGAGAGATTTTTGTCTCCCAAAAAAGAGACTAAGTCCGAATGCAGAAATCTTCACCGCGGCTTCGACCCAAGTCTTCCCGACAATGGCGCTTCCTGCAGCCTGGCTCCACTAAGCTTTACTTTCTAGAACATTTTCTTGAAATTTCTTCTGAGTACAAAGGTAAGTGCTGAGCAGTCCATCGCGGTCGGTCATATTTTTTGACAAATTTTTGTTTGTTTGGCTTTTTTATACAGCGCAAACTCGACCTGACGGTATCAGAGTGCTTTACATGAGCAGCAGTTGTGTTACAGATGGACACATTTATTTTGTTAGGCACAGGGAGAGTAAGTGAATTGCTAAGAATCACAGGATGTTGAGCGACCCTTCTGAGACTCGAACCTGGTTCCCCAGCTTTGACGTTGACCGCTCTAGCCATTATGCCACATTTTCTGCTGTCAGCGATTAGTGCTTTTATCTTTTAGGCACTAGTTTTCACTAAAAACTTTAAAAAATCATAATTTCAGTTCTACTGATTGGATTTTGGCTGTTTTGGTGTCAAATAATTTATTAAAATGTACTGTATTTTTCCAAATTGGTGTGTGGTTTTCCTTGTGTTGTGTTTTCACTTTATTACTGTTTGTGTGCTGAAAATAATACTTTATACATCGCCTCTAAGTTAATCCTGACTGCTTTTTGTGCCAAGCTACCCAGGGTTAAGCACAGGTTAATTTAGTGACTTTTTTGTGGTTCACCCTGCCAAGCATTGTGGCTGTTTCTTGACCAGGGCTCACATCCCAATTTCTCACATTGGTGTTGAGCCAAGTCCTGATCCGTGTGGATCAGGAGTTGAGTATGTGTAGTACCATGCAGTGATTTGTGTTACACAAAAATCCCAGATAAATAAATTGACACAAGAGTTGACCTCTTTTTTCATTCTTCCTAGTTTTCCATTGGCTGTTTTCTCACTTTTTAAAATTTAAGTGCCCTACTTTCCTTTTTGCACCATGGAGATGGAGCTGTGCAACTGTGATACCCTCAGCATGGCTGTGCTGCTGAAGCTGTGTAAGCAGAAGAGGCTGAAGACAGACAAGAGGGCTAACAAATTGGATCACCAAATAGCTCTCAAAGGGGCATATTCACAAGCCATCATCACCGCTTTAGCAGCACTTTTTTGCAGATAAAGCGGCGATATTTTCATCGCAATATTCACAAGCTGTCGCTAACAGCTGTTAGCGACAGCTTTTAGGCAAAATGGACCATTTACAACATCTCAACTTCTGTCAGCGACAATTAACGCTAATGATATGCAAGGGAGGCATTCCCTTGCAAAATCTGACGTTAACCCAAGATTTCCCTATTCACAAGAGGATTCCTTAATGTAAGATGACCAAAAAAAGTGGCTATAACTGCAACTAGAGGCAGTTTTTTAAGACCAGAAAATATCTGGTCTTAACATGGAGCTAACCATTGGGGCCTCATTTCTGCAGGTTTTGTTGCTGGATCGCGCTGCAAGCAATGTTGCTGCGCTGCCCTGTCACAAAATTACAGGGCATGACTGCGCACCATCAATAAGATAGTGCGCATTCCTGTGCCCCAGTCATGAAAAGTGTTGCAGCGCTGTGACAAGACTGCGTTGCAACACTTCTCAGTATGCCCTTCTTGCGACAGCATGGATGCGCTGTACTCACTGGACAGCGCTCCATGACGCAAGTAATGACAGTTACGTCAGGATTCCTGACGTATCTGTCTGCGCTAAAGTCACGCATTGCTGTAGTTGTGTCACAACCATGGCGCAACTCCAGCAATGCATGGGGTCAGCCCATACCTGTGGCACAGCGTCACCCTCATGCCTGCCATCAGGCAGGCGGAAGGTACTGACGCAGTGCAGTTCATGAGGGGTGTCCGAACGTCGATGCTGTTGGAGATCCATCGTTGTTGGTTGTGCGCTGTGGTGTCATAGTTTGGAAGCAGTGGCAGAGTGTTGGTGCTGAGAGAGTTGACGAGACGTCCAAAGGTGGCCTTGATCCAGATGCGAGGGGTTGCGATGATGGCATTGACGTCCGGTAGGCAAGGTGAAGGCGTGATGTATCCAATGATTGTTGGTCCAGGAGAGTCCGGTGTTGTTGCTGAAGTTGAAGCTCCCGCTTGCGGCGGTGACATGCTTGACCGTGTGTCCTGCTATGTGGCCTGTTGATGTGAGTTGCTGCTTGCGTCTGATGTTGGTGACCTTCCCCAGAAGCCAGGGTTGTCCTGGTCACTGGGGTTGTCCAGGTGGAACTTAGATCACATAGTAGGATGTCGTCGGTGGATGGGAGATCCTGGGGTACAATGAGGTCAACAATGGTATTTGAGAATGGGGGGCCAATGTCCCGGGGTCCTGCACATGAGTGTGCCGCAGTGGATGTGCTTGGGCTTTGTCCGGATCTGGGAGTTGAGGTGGTCCATGGTCACCATTGGGTCATTAGAGTGCGTGGTCAGTCGGAGTGTGCCTCTGTAGGTGATGGCAATGCCTTGGCCTTGACGGTCGTGCTGCTCCTTGCGGGTGATACTGCAGCCGTCAGTGTTGGCGATGGCGATGTCCGGTCCGGAGCAGAGGTTGGTCCTGGCAGGCGAGGTGGCGTCCAGGGTTGATGGCGAGAAGGGTGCTGTCGTCGTAGCGGCGGAGTGTCCAAGAGGAAGGCTCCTTGGTGCTGAGCGGGGTCCAGGGGCAGACGGACGCAGACAGGCCAGCCTATGGTTTGCCTTTCACATGGGAGACGTCCAGTACAACGCAGGCAGTACATCATTAACTACGCAACTCCAACAACGCAGGTGCCTTTACATCGCATTTGAGTACAACACATTGTGAGGTCAGTAATGGGGTAATTTTAAGTATTTTGTGTGTGAATGGGTTCCGTATGTTGGATATGAAATTTGGGGTGTGCAATTGGGGTAAAATATGATTTTTGGGGTGTGATTTGGGGTAAAATATGAAATTTGGGGTGTGCAATTGGGGTAAAATATGATTTTTGGGGTGTGATTTGGGGTAAAATATGAAATTTGGGGTGTGCAATTGGGGTAAAATATGATTTTTGGGGTGTGATTTGGGGTAAAATATGAAATTTGGGGTGTGCAATCGGGGCAAAATATGATTTTTTTAGGTGTGCAAATGGGTCAATTTTGGGTTTTGGGTGTGTAATGGGGAGCTCAAAAAAGAATTCCTGGTTTAATATTTTGGATTGGGGTGCAGAGGTTAGTTTAGGGTTGCACTCACTGGAGTTTGAGTAGTGATGTTCATGACTCCGTAATGCAACATCTAACCTACTGTTGCAATGTGCCTAGTATTAGTATGCATTGGAATGGAATGCTATGTCATGTGATGCTTTGTAACTACGTATGTGCTGGAATGCTATGTCATGTGATGCTTTGTAACTACGTATGTGCCTTTGGCACATGAGTGTTAGTCCCGCTGTGCATGTGCGCTCAGCGTCCGCCATTGAGAATATCCCCCTTACTCGTGTGAGGACAGTAGGAAGCCATCGGCTCTGAGAGGTGTGTCCTAGGGGTGGTAGGACGTGTGTAGGACCTCTGATGTAATGGCTGGTGTTGTCATCACATGTGGGGCAGTAAGGTGTCCTGGGCCCTGGTTCCTTCTCAGAAAGATCAGGTCTAGTGTGGGACAGCACGTCTGGTAGCAAAGGATCTTCAGGTATTGTATCAATAAATGAGAGACACTTGTGAAGCCTGGGGCAGGTTCTCTGGGCTCTTGTAATTGTAATTTCTTTTATATAGCGCTTCCTACCCCTGACACCGCGTTGAAGCGCTTTTTCAGCGGGTAGCACGCTACTCCGGAACTCAGACAGGATTAGTGTCCAAGCTCTAGGGCTCTATAGCATAGAGGTAAAGGGGGGCTGGAGGGGGCACACAGCCTCCTGTGCTTATCCCCAGCTTTGTGAAAGGAGAAGCTGTTGTAAGCTCACACCTGGGCCTCATATTAGGATAGAAGCCATTGTCTGCCTCCTCCATACCCCCAGAGCCCACGGGTTCTCCAGTTTAACCCTTGCTTAGTAGATTAATTTACTATTTGTGTCTACACAGCCTCAGCTCCTCCAGGCATTTAGCGCTATGTACCTGGGGACATGTTTTCAAGCCCTACTCCAGAGCCTCCTCCCACGACGGTGCCAGACTGAGTCTTGTAGTGCTAGAAGTGGTGGCGGGTGACACATGCCCACCTCTTGCAGCATTTATTTCACTGGTGACATTTTAATATCTGAGGCAGTTCTCTTCAAGCAACACCTCATTGCAGTGGAACTTTCTGCTGCCGCCTCCCCTCCCCCCGAAGCAGCGAATCCACCTCTCATGGCCAAACTCACACACGGGTGGATCCAGTAAGATTGCCTCCTACCCCTTCTGTTACGTACCGCGCTTCCCTTCTTGTCCTCTCATTCTGTATCCTTAATCTGGCCTGTCCAATTCACTCTTGCAAACCCTTGTTCGTGCACAGCGCTCTGTTGCTTTGTAGCTTGTTTGGCGCTATATAAGTCACATCCATACACTTGTAAACTTTGTGGATTTTGAACAGCTCGCCAGCCACCAGTTTTTTGGCCTTCCGGTCCTGTTGGGACTCACTGGGTTAACTTTCGCTCACGTATTTTGGGGTGCTCGGCAGGGTGGGGGGAGGTCTTCTGGCTCTGACCGTATGGATGAATCTAGATATGTCACTAGTGAGTTTTCCCAATGAAGGGTGCTCGTGCTTGTGGTGAGGTAAGGGAATTCCGGTGCATGTGAGCCTGTGGATAGTCCCAGCGGAATGGGCCACTGAAGGTATGATCAGTCCTTTCACCCTACCTTCAAACTCTTGCATGTCCATCTTTCGGTGGCTTGCTGTCTAACAAGTTGAGAGCGTTCTTTGCTCTGTGGGTGTTTGTGGCATATCATCTTGTTGTCTCTTTCCTCCTATGTCTTTCTCTGCTTACATACCCTCTCCATGGAGATGTTTCCTGCCCCCGGGCCCATCTTTCAGTCTTTGTCCTTTCTGTGGTTGCCCACCTGTGCACGCCATCTTGTGCTCAAATGCATGTCTCCTTCATGCAGTCTTCCCACTCCCTCCGTTCCTGTCTTGTGTCAGTTGCAGTGAGCAAGTGGCTAAGGAGACACCTCTTTTTTTCTGCTGGGTAAATCTCTCCACTCTTCCCTTTGCTGTCTTTGTATTGCCATTTCCTGGGGGTCTTCTGTAATATTGTAATTTGTACCCCCACGGTCTATGTTTATTTGTTTGGCTTTTTGAAAAGTGTGGCTTTTGTCTCACAGCATATTGGGGCACTCAGCACGAGACGCATTTGTACATCCTGTAGGTAACATAAGGGGTGTGATACACGTTTGTAGGGGCATATTCACAAGGCGATATCGCCTGGAGTGATGATGGGACTTTTCTGGCGATAATGTGCCGATCGCCAGGTATCGCCGGCTAACGCTGGATTTGATATTGCAATCGCGATGATTTTATCGTGGGTTTTCACACACCTTCCCTGTCACAATCGCCATGTAGCATGGGCTTGATAATACCCCGCTAACTTGGCAATAATAATCCGGGTTAGGCGGCGTTAACTTTTCTGACGTTGACTGACGATGGCGATAGTTATCGCCCGTCATTGTGAATATCCCCCAAAGTCTTTGAGGAGATGCACCATTGGCAGAGGAGATGATGATGACAATGAGGAGGAGGGAGCACAAGCAGATGATGAGGGTAATGGGGGACCCAGTCCAGGGTCCCGAGCTGCATGGAGAGCCCAATTCAACCCCAGCAGATGACCAGGATGCCCAGGATGGAGCAGGGACCAGTGAATCTGGCAGAAGCCTGACCCCAGAGGAGCTGGAGGACAGGAAAGCAGAAAGGGAGCCCTAGCTGCAGCTGGCCAAGATGAAACTGGAAACAGAGGAGAAGAAGACTAAGAGAGCATTGGCAAGAGAGAGACTGGCCATGGGGGAGAGAACGATGGCCCACGATCTCAGTCTCAAAGAGTTGGACATAAAAGCCAATCAAGTGGAGTCCAGCAAAAATGGTGGCAGCACACCTGCTGTGTCCACCAGACAAGTGAGGGTCCACATACCTTAGGAGCTGGTGCCCCTTATATGGTGGGAACAGATATTGATAAGAGGATTTCTGCGCATGAGATAGCTCTGAGGGTCCACAAGGGTCCAGAGGAGTGCTGGGGGGGTAGCTTGTGGAAGTACATATTTATTGTGGGAAGGGATACACTTCTTGCACTTGAGGTAGAGGACCAGACCAGGTTTGCCCCCATTGTATTAGATTATTCCAGCAAGGCACTGAAGGACAGGGATGGGCAGCAAAGTGGGTGTTTTGTTAGGCTGTACAACATGATTCTGACGGAGCACGTGCTCAATCCCTGTTTTACAGAGCTGTGCCAATACCTGGTAGATAGCGAGCTGACTGACCCCAGGAAGCTTGCAGGGGATGCAGACCTCTCAGTCAGCACCAGAGTATACAAGAAGGCATCGGGAGGGACCCGGAAAAGGGTGGTCAGGGTCCCCACCAGAAGAAATAGGGGAAGATAAAAACAAGAAGGAGTTCTCTCAAGGCCCCCAAAATAGTTCTCAGTTGAAAGGACCCCATTCCCAATCTGGCCACCATAGTAAAGGCTTAGTTGACAAGAACACTGGTAAATTTGCCCCTAAGTGCTATAAATGTTACCAGTATGGGCACACCAAAGATGATCCCAAGTGTCCCAAGTGGGCACAACCCCCAGTGGTGGGAAGAGCCTGGGGTTGGCTAGCATAGTGCTTGGAGGGGAGATGGCTCCAGTTAGTATGGCATAGACAGCTTATGTTACCCTAGTGTCCCTGGGTGACAACGATATGGTGCCCAAAGCCAACAGACCTTCAAATACTTCCAAGTATAGGCAGTGGGTCACCATCTATGGGCAGAGGGTGGAGGTTCTGAGGGACACAAGAGCCAGTGTGACTACTGCCAGGTGTCATCTGGTGTCCTCAGAGCAGGTGTTATCCAATACATTCCACCAGGTTGTAGTAGCAGTCTGAGAAAACCGGGAGAGCCACTACCCTGTGGCTCTGTTTCCCTTTGAATGGAGGGGGGATCATAAATCTTCTGAAAGATGCTGAAAGCCCTACCATGCCTGTGCACTGTTAGGGTATGATTTGGAGCACACTGCCAGGAAGGAGCTCTAGTCACACCTGAAAATGTTGGTGTTGCCTGAATGGGTCTGTGTGACCATCAGGTTCAGGCTGCCCAGGAGGGGAGTCAAGGAAGTCTGGAGGCTGGAGATATGACCCAGACAGCTGCTAGAAAATGTAATGGCAAGGGTGTGAGAAACCAACCACTGAATGCCCCAAAGTACAGATGGATGGGGGTACTGGAGGAGGCGTACCTGGAGCCTACCGGGGAGGACAATACCTCCCTTGGTGACCTGCCTGAGACTACTGGAAGGCAGGAAGATGGGAGGCCCACCAGGGACGAGTTCTGTAAGGCATAGAAGGAGTGTCCAACCCTGGAGGGCATGAGGTGGCAAGTTAAAGCCCAGGCAGCTGGTGATACCTCTCGAGACCACCTAATTTATTGGGAGAATGACCTTCTGTATAGTGAGCCTCAGGCATCTGTTAATGGGGCAACACATGTGTTGGTAGTCCCCCAATGTTATAAGGTCTTCCTACTGGTGCTAACTCATGAAATTCCCCTGGAAGGATATCTGGGGCAGGACAAAACCTCTGCCAGGTTTTTGTTCACACTTTTATTGGCACTGGATGAAGATATCCTCAGGTGCATTCTGTAGGACTTGTCTCACCTGCCAGGCCAGTGAAAAGATATGGAAAAAGCTGAAAGCTGCCCTCAATCCCTTACCTGTCATTGGCACCCCCTTTGAAAGGGTGGGCATCAATATTGTAAGACCCTGGATTCCCATAGTAGCCTTAGGCAACAGGTTTATCCTGGTCTTGGTGGACCATGCCACTAGATACACAGAGGCTCTACCCTCTAAGGACTGTGACTGTACCTGCAGTGGCTAGGGCCCTGATGGGGATTTTCACCTGGGTGGATTTCCCCAAAGAAGTGGTGTCTGACATGGACATCAACTTCATGTCTGTGTACATGAAGTCAATGTGGACAGCATGTGAGGTAACCTACAAGTTTTCCACACCCTACCATCCACAAACCAATGGGCTTGTTGAAAGATTTAACAAGATCATAAAATACATGATTATGGGCCTGCCTGTGCCCATGAGGCAAAAGTGGGACATCCTCTTACCATGCCTGCTATTTGCCTACAGGGAGGTACCACATAAGGGAGTTGGGTTTAGCCCATTTGAACTTTTGTATGGTCATACTATTAGGGGACCTCTCAGTCTGGTCAAGGAGGGGTGGGAGCAAACTCCCAAAAATACCCTCCCCCAAGATGTGGTTAGCTATATGCTAGTCCTCAGGAACCAGATGGCCAAGTTTTGGAAGAATGCTTCTGAGAACTTGGAAGCCAGCCAGGAAGTTATGAAGCAATGGTATGAGCAGGTGTCTACCATGGTGGAATTGCAAACCAGGAAGAAAGTGTTGGTGATAGAGCCAGTGGAGCCAAGATCATCGGATGAGGCCCTATGAGGTAGCTGAGAGAAAGGTGGAGGCCACCTACTTCATGGATCTCAAGTTCACCCAGAAACCTCTTAAAGGTACTTCATGTCAACCACCTCAAACCCCACTATGAGACGTTTGAGGTCACCTTGCTGCTGGCAACAGATGACGGAGAGGAGGAAGAGAGTGAAACATTCACTGACCTCCTGTCACCTATAGAAAAAGATGGGCCAGTGAAGGTTGGCTACCTCTTCCCTACCCTCACCTCAGAACAGCAGAGAAACTGTTGCCAGTTGTTGGGACAGTTTACCTCTCTGTTTTCCCTCACTCCTGGGCTTATATATCTGTGTACCCATGATATTGATACTGGAAACATTGCCCTGTCAAAAAAAAAAATATATATATACAGGCTGACAAAGTGAGAATCAGAATCAAAGAGGAGGTCTCTAAGATGTTAGAACAAGGGCTGATTGAGTATTCCAGTAGTCCCTGATCCAGTCCAGTGGTGCTGGTACCAAAAGCTGCCCCATCGGGCCCCATCAGGCACAGCCCTAGAACTCCGGTTCTGTGTAGACTACAGGGGGCTCAACTCAGTCACTAAGACTGAAGCTCACCCCGTCCCCCGAGTTGATGAGCTATCTGACATATTAGGGGCTGCCAATTTCCTGGGTACTTTTGAATCAACTTTAGGGTACTGGCAAATTGCCCTAACTGAGAGGGCTAAAGAAAGGTCAGCCTTTTCCAGCCTAGAGGGCCCCTTTCAATTTAAGGTAATGCCCTTTGGGATGAAAAATGTCCCAGCCACCTTCCAAAGGCATGCCTTGGCTGGTATGGAGGCCTTCAGTGCTGCTTAATTGGATGACATAGCTGTCTTCAGTAGCAGCTGGATGGACCACCTCCTTCACCTGCAGGAAGTGCTTCGTGTCCTGCAACAGGCAGGCCTGACTATCAAGGCCAGTAAGTGCCAGATAGGTCAGGGGTCTGTGGTGTACTTGGAACACCTTGTGGGCGTGGGTAAGGTGCAGCGTCTCTAAACTGAAAGAGAGAGTAGTCTGGCCTAGGAGCCCCCAAAGACTCTGACAGAAGTGAGGGTCTTACTGGGCCTCACTGGATATTGCAGGGGGTTTGTCAAGGGGCATGGCCATGTTGCCCCCTTGACTGAGCTAAGTTCCAAGAAGCAGCCTAAGAAGGTGATCTGAACAGATTTTTGCCTGAAACCCTTTGACCCCCTCAAACAGGCGATGTGCACAGCCCCTGTGCTCAAGGCCCTGACTTTTCTAAAGAATTTGTAATCCAAACAGATGCCTCAGAGCATGGCATAGAGGAAGTCTTATCACAGCTCCATGAGGAAGGCCTAGACCAACTTGTAGCTTTCATCTCCAGGATCTTACTTCCCAGGGAATAGAGAAGTGTGTTGTGCAGGGTCACCCCCATACATTTTTGTCTTCATCCTCCACTTTTTCTGACCTCGTTTTTGCTGGCCTTGCGACTCTGAGCATTTTATCACTGCTAACCAGTGCTAAAGTGCTTGTACTCTCTCCCTAAAAAATGGTAATATTAGTTCATCCCCAATTGGCATATTTAGTTTACTATAGGTCCCTAATAAAGTGCACTAAATGTGCCCAGGGCCTGTAAATTAAATGCTACTGGTGGGCCTGCAGCACTACTTGGGCCACCTCCTTAAGTAGCTCACTAACCATGTATCAGGCCTTGCCATTGCGGAGCCTGTGTGTAGAGTTTACACTGCCATTTCGACCTGGCAAGATATACCACTTGCCAGGCCCAAACCTTCCCTTTTTACACAAATACGTCACTACTAAGGTAGGCCCTGGACAGCCCAGAGGGCAGGGTTTAATGTATTTAAATGGTAGGACATGTACTTTTTAGTTTTACATTTCCTGGTAGTGAATAACTCTCAAATTTGTTTTTCACTACTGCAAAGCCTATCTCTCCTATAGGATGACATTGGGATTACCCTATTCCCTTGTTTAAGTGTAATCCACAATTGTGAAGAGATAGAAATTTCAAGTTTGCTGTCTCTGGAATCACAATTTAAAACCACATCTTATGATGAAGTCGGATTTTAAATTGCAGTTCTGAAACTGCCACTTTTAGAAAGTAAAAGACACACAGATGAAGGACGGAATGCAGACCAAATCAAACATTCAACCCCAGTCAATAGATCTGTGTTAAATCCATTGTTCTTTTGCTCACCATGTCACCCCAGTTTAGACCCAGCCATATTCAAATCAGTCTTGACCCTGTGACTCATGGGAAAAGTCCAGCCCGAGCTGCCACGCCAGGTCCTCCCTGGACCGTAAACAAGCATCCTGGGACAGGCTTCGGGGCATCACCCCTCATCAGCCAGACTAGCTTGAATACAGTGGCACAATGAGGTCGGGACCCACGTCTGGGCATACCCGGTGCACTTGGAGCGAAGAAGCAAAAGACACACAGATGATGGATGGAATGCAGAACAAATCAAACATTTACCCCCAGTCAATAGATCTGGGTTAAATCCATCGTTCTTTTGCTCACCATGCCACCCCAGTTTAGACCTAGCCATATGCAAATCAGTCTTGACCCTTTGCCTCATGGGAACAGTCCAGCCTGAACTGCCAAGCCAGGTCCTCCCTGGACCGGAAACAAGCATCCTGGGACCGGTTTCGGGGCATCACCCCTCATTAGCCAGGTTAGCTTGAATCTAGTGGCCAGTAAGCCCGGGACCCACATCTGGGCATACCCGGCGCACTTGGAGCAAGAAAGCAAAGGACACACAGATGATGGATGGAATGCAGAGCAAATCAAACATTTACCCCCAGTCAATAGATCTGGTTTAAATCCATTGTTCTTTTGCTCACCATGCCACCCCAGTTTAGACCCAGAAAGTTGGCATTTTTTTTACTTTAGTCATTCGGTGCCTGCTGCTTGTCTCTGATACACAACTGGGAAAAGTGACAGCTGGGCTTTGTGTATTCTCCATGGACAGCCATACATAATGGGAGCTTAGGTGTGACTTGATGGGCCATCTGGGCAGGATGGGAGGGAGGAGCTAGACCCAGCCACACTTACACATGACTAGGCATAAGTCCTGTCCCCAAACAAAGCACTGCATAACCCCTCTAATGAGTCTGGAGACAGGGCAGGACTGTGCACTTCAAAGGCCTGTCTCTGAAGTGTCCCCAGTGAGAAAGTGCCCTCTTTCTGCACGGTTGCCCCCACTTTTTGCAAACTGCTGATGTACTTTGACTGAATGTGCCCTGGGCGACAGCTGCGTAACCCACTCACCCTTATGCAAAAACCTTCCCCCCTACTTGCTATCTACCTTAACATGTGCTGTACAACAAACAAAAAACTTAAAGTGCAAACTTATATACCAACTCATTATTTTATACATGATTGACCCATTTTCTTACAAAAAACAAACGAATGTCAATGAAATATATGCATTTAGCTCCAATGCTCTTTTACAACACAGATCCACGAGGATAATCCACGAGTGTCTTAATACATCCTTGTCATGAATTGAAACAACCTTATGCGTGATGATGTTACACTGGACGTTCTTCGATGATCCAAAATAATCAATCTTATGTTGCGTGCAAACTGCTTGGGAGGCAAGACTAAATTCAATAAATGCTTTGTGGGGTAGCAGAATGCCCTCCATGTTTATCAATTTTCTCAATGTTTTTCTTTCTATTCCATGCTTGCGTGCTGAATTTAGTTGTAGGTAAATGGGATGAAGAGATGGGATTAAGTCACGATGGGGAAATAGTTTCGTAGACGGTCCATGAGGGTGGAGTTAGGACACATTTGCAATGGGTTGTGGGTTATGGAGCTTTCTAACGGAACGTAGTTGAAATCAATCAGTCTTTAGTGATTGGAGGAAACTATGTCTGGGGAAGAGTTTAAATTGCGCTTGAAAATTCGTTTGGAGACTCGCTCAAGAAGAAAGTAGCTGCGAGAGCAACTAGGAACCAGAAGGAGTAAGAGCAGGTACGAGGAGGAGTACGAGATTAGGGGAGGCGAGAGGAGTCAGTCTATGTGGCCGGGATAGGAGATATGCACTTGGGGTTGGAGTTTTGTTGGTTGTTGAGAGGGGGTATATGCACATTAAAGTGGAATAGTTTGTATAGATGAAATTGGGTGGTTGAGGACTTGTCCAGTAATGCGGTCATAATGGCAGGTATGAGATCGAGGATGGATGTGGGGGAGGTTACTGTGTTTAGTGAACATTCAACATGGGTGTAACACAAATAATGTTTTGATGTAGTGTTGATTTGTGAATGTTGTGTTAGAATAATTAAGGCAAATGGAGTGGAGTCACTTTGATAATCATTATCACATTGAAAGAGGACTTATTTATTATATGCATTTTTGTAAAATATCGTAGCTTTTTTTAACATGGAAAACTAATATAGCTTTTTTTAACTTAACAGCTACCCCTGATGAAGGGCGAAAAAAGTCCGAAATGCATTGGGACATTATGATAATTTATAGCTGCTTAACATGAATTGAGTTGCCCACGTGACACAGTAAAAGGCCTGGATAGGCATAATTGCTTCATTTGAAAAAATTGGGATAATTGACAACCTTATCGTGAATAGCAAAGAAAAGCTTAATGAATTATGGAAATTATGGAATAAACAAGGATTACTGAACAAGAGGAGTTTGTAACAATTATTGATCAGCTGTGCGATTGGTTATGCAGTACATGGGTGCTGCAATTGTTTCAGTGTAACAAATCCATGTGTGCCATGCCTACAACCCACTGCCCTGGCATAGATCAGCCACCCCTCTAGCTGGGTGCACTATACCAGAGGTGAGGGTACAGGTGCAAGAGCCCTGTACCCCTACATTGTCTAAGCCAATTCTTAGACATTGTAAGTGCAGTGATGCCATTAAGAGTATATGGTGCTGGGAGTTTGTCAGTACGAACTCCACAGTACCATAATGGCTTTCCTGAAAACTGAGAAGTTTGGAATCAAACTTATCAGCACATTAAACACACACTGATACCAGTGTGGGATTTAATGAAACATGCACACAGAGGGCATCTTAGAGATGCCCCCTGAAAAATGACCTAACACTAGTGTCCAGGCTGAGTGACTGCTCCCCAGCTGCCACCACCAGACATGTTTCTGGACCCCTGGGTCGAGAGCCTGCTGCTCTCAGGGGTCTGAAACAATGCACATCCTGGGACGAGGTGCCAAGCCTCCTCCCCCCGGATGGGCAGGGTCCACGAAGGGGAAGCTTCAAAGGCTTGCCGCCTTTGCGAGCTTCCCCAGGCCTTTTGCTGCTTCCAGCAACTAGTCACCACCGGTTCTGACCCCCACTTTGGGCAGGAGAACCGGCGGGAAAACCAAGAGAGGAAGGGAGGTGTGCCCACTTCTGCCAATCCCACCCCTCAGGTGGGGAGGCGAGGTGAAGCACAACTCTCAGTCCCCGCCATCTTGCAGATGGGGGGACCCAGCCAACCAGAGTGAGGTATATGCCCCCCTCCCACCGGAGGGTGGCATAATAGGGGGTGTACCCACCCCAAGGAACGGACCCATTGGTCCCAACCTTTTACTTACCTGTAACACCCCTAAATCTAGTATTTAGGGGCACCCCTGAACCTTGCCTCCTCAGACAAGAAACCACAAGAAAGAAAAGAAGAAAAAGGACCAAAGAGCCCTGCCGAAGCTAAGAAGAAGAGGACGCCCACTGACTTGGCCCCAGCCCTACCGGCCTGTACCCACCTGAAACCTGCAGAAGCAAAGCTCTGGTGTGTCCTTCAGCCAGCAACCTCAAGAACCCCGAGGACCTGCCCTGCCTTCCAACAAAAAACTTTGTCTCCCTTGAACACCGGATTTCTTCACCAACAGACTCCAGCTCTGGCGAAATCCGCGAGTCTGCACCACTCTGCACCCAACGCCCACGGCCTGAGTTCGAGTGGCCCAACACCACGAGGAGATCTCCCCGGCGATCCTGACTCGAGATCCAGTGATCCCTGACCTGAATCAAGCCTCCAGCCAATGCCTGCAGCCTCAATCCAGAAGGTCCCCCCCAACCGCGACCAGGAGCTGGTAAGAATATCCAACCCTAAAAGACACCCCTGCACCCGACGCTCCACAGCCTTGGGTGGCCCAACCGATAGTGTCTAACCAACCCCCAGCATCCCAACTTACCTCTCCAAGTGGTGGTCGCACCCAGAAGACCTTCGTCCCCGAGCCTGCAGTGTGTTTGCAAACCGGAGACTCCCCTTTGAAAGTAACAGGGCACCCAACGACAAACCAGCACCCTGCAGCCGGCAGTTTTCTGCCGCTAAAGCGGCGATAATTTAACGCCGTTCTTGATAATACGCCCCAAAAGAATATTTTTATACAAACAAAATTGGTCTGACTTCAGTCTTTGAGTGTGTGACAGTCATTTGCTGATTGAGTGTGTACAACAAATGCTTAACACTACCCTCTGATAAAGCCTTACTGCTCGCCCACACTACCACAAATAGAGAGTAAGGTGCTATCTACTTTTACCTCTGCCTACCTACTGGGTTCCACTGGACTCTGTGCACACTATACCTCACTTTGGTATAGTATATACAGAGCCAGCTTCCTACATTAGTGGATCAGCGATGGGATAAACAACTTTGCATTTGTTGGACTAACTTGGTTACCATCTGATTACAGGACAGAACTCTTAAATTGTCTTTAGAATTCTGATTTTTGAATTGACAAATTTTTCCAAATTACTAAAAGTCTTGTGAGGGCCTTGGTTAAGTCCCTTTAGAATTTTAGAAAAATAAAAGTTCACTTTAGCTAGGGATAAAAGGGGTTAGAAGTTTTTTTTAACAATGTCTCTTAACAAGAACCCAGCTGTTAGTGAAGATAACCACAATGACATAGAGGACTATGTTGAGGAGCTCGACATCACCTCTTACCCCCACTTATCTTTCAAGGAGTTAAGGTCCCTATGCAAAATTAAAAATATAACCATGGGGTCCCATCCCACCAAACAAAAGCTCCAGGAGCTGTTGGCTGGGTATGCTAAGGACCATCCCTCTGAGAATGGTGAAGACATCTCAGATGTGGAAGAAGATGGAGGGGATGAGGAGAACATCCAACCCCCTCACTTCACAGGGAGAGAAGGGCCCCAGTGGCCTTGATTTCAAGAATATACCTCTCAGTACCAGAGTCCACACAGGTGGACCAGGTGCTACTGAGGACATTGAGGACAGCCTCAATGAGGAGGACAACCAGCTAGCCAGTTTGACCAAAAAATTGGATCTAGCGACAAGACGCCTGGCTCTGGAAAGAGAGAGAGCAGAGATGGGCCTAGCACCCATCAATGGTGGCAGCAATTTACTTAATAAGGACAAAGAGCAATCTTATGATCCTAAAATGCCCAAAGGGATTGTCCCTAAATATGAAGAGAATGATGATATCACAAAATGGTTCACAGCCTTTAAGAGGGCCTGGGAAATGAGAAAAGTGAAGAAGTCACACTGGGGGGCACTTCTTTGGGAACTGTTCTCAGGTTACCGCAGGGACAGACTCCTGACCCTTTCAGAGGCAGATGCTGGGTCTTATGACCTCATGAATAAAACTCTGATTGAGGGCTTTGAGCTCACAACTGAGGAATACAGAATTATATTCAGGGGGGCTCGTAAAACCCAAAACCAATCCTGGATTGACTTTGTTGACTACTCAGTTAAGACATTAGATGGTTGGTTAACTGGACACAATGTGCATGATTTCAATGGACTTTACAATGTGTTTATGAAGGAACATATTTTAAGTAATTGCACTAATGAAAAGTTACATCAGCATTTGGTAGACCTAGGTCTAATTTCTCCCCAATAATTGGGAAAGAAGGCAGACCATTGGGTTAAGACAAGGGTGACTACAACAACCACTGGGAGTGACCAAAAGAAAGGGGTTACTAAACCTCCCCAGGGGACAGGTGGTGAGAATCCCCAAGATAAAAAGCCTGAGCCTTCAAAAGGGCCCCAAAAACCTGCACAGGGGGGTGGGTCCCAAAACTCTTCCCAGTCCAATAATAGGTACAGGGGAAAGAACTTTGATCCTGGAAAGGCCTGGTGTAACAACTGTAAGAAGTTGGGACACTTAACTGGAGATGCTACTTGTCCTAACAAGAAGCCCCCTAGTCTTCCTACAGCTACTCCTGGTGTAGCCAGTCTCCAGATGGGATCAGCAGTGTGCGAAGAGCAAATTGGGTTCCACACTGAAGCAGTTCTAGTCACAGAAGGGGAAGTTGAGTATGCCACTTTAGCTAAGTGGCCACCCAACTTAAAGAAATTCTTGCAAAACCTTGGATAAATGGGACTAGAATAGAAGCCCTGAGGGATACAGGTGTCAGTGTCACTATGGTGAGAGATACACTGGTTTCCCCAGAGCAATACTTGATTGGGAGAACTTACCCAGTCACCAATGCTAACAGTGTTACCACTAACCATGCAATGGCTGCTTGGTAATGACCTGGAAACCTCAGCATGGGCTGAGGTAGAATTAAAAACCCATGCAGCAATGCTGGACCTCCCCGAGATGGTGTGTGTGAAAACAAGAGCACAGAGCAGAAAGCAGGGTGAAAAAGAACTGTTGGAGCCTGAAAGTATGGCCCAACCTTTCAAGAGAAAAGGTAAGAAGACTGGGAAACCAGCTTCTGTACAGCAAGAGGATCAGGACCCCTCTCCTCAGGGAGAGGACTTAGACACCCCAGAGGGAACTGAGCCCATGGAGCTTGACCCTTACCAGGTTGAACTCTTAGGCACATGGGGACCCTCTAGGGAAGAGCTGTGCCTTGGACATCAGGACTGTCCAACTCTTGAAAGCCTGAGGCAGCAAGCTGCTACCCAGGAAAAGGGAGATGACAGTGGTACCCACAGAGTTTATTGGGAGGAGGGACTACTGTACACTGAGGCCAGAGACCCCAACCCTGGAGCCACTAGGAGAGTGGTAGTGCCTCAGAAGTACAGGGAGTTCCTACTAACTTTAGCTCATGACATCCCCCTAGCTGGACATCTTGGCCAAACCAAAACCTGGGAAAGGCTAGTTAGCCACTTTTACTGGCCCCAGATGTCTCAGAAAGTAAAGGAGTTTATCAGCTCCTGTGTCACCTGTCAAGCCAGTGGCAAGACAGGTGGACACCCAAAGGCCCCCTTGATTCCACTACCAGTGGTTTGGGTTTCCCTTTGAAAGGGTAGGTGTGGACATAGTGGGTCCACTTGAAGCTCCCACAGCATCAGGAAACAAGTTTATACTAATGGTAGTGGGTCATGCCACTAGGTATCCTGAGGCAATTCCCCTTCGGACTACTGCAGCTCCCAAGGCCCTCATTGGTGTCTTCACCAGGGTAGGGTTTCCTAAGGAGGTGGTTTCAGACAGAGGTTCAAACTTCATGTCTGCTTACCTAAAAAACATGTGGAAAGAGTGCGGAGTGCAGTACAAGTTTACCACACCCTATCACCCACAAACCAATGGTCTTGTTGAGAGGTTCAACAAGACATTGACAGACATGATTATGGGGCTCCCTGAAAAACTCAAAAGGAGAAGGGATGTCCTCTTACCATGCTTGCTTTTCGCCTACAGAGAGGTGCCTCAGAAGGGAGTAGGGTTTTCCCCCTTTGAACTTCTGTTTGGCCATCCTGTTAGGGGACCACTCTGTCTTGTAAAAGAGGGTTAGGAGAAGCTTCTCCGAGAACCAAAACAAGACATTGTGGACCATGTGCTAGGCCTAAGGTCCTGAATGACAGAGTACATGGAAAAAGCTTCCAAAAATCTTGAGGCCAGCCAGGAGCTTCAGAAGCACTGGTATGACCAAAAAGCTGCACTGGTGGAATTTCAACCAGGGCAAAAGGTGTGGGTTTTGGAGCCAGAGGCACCAAGGGCTCTCCAGGACAGATGGAGTGGCCCTTACCCCATCTTAGAAAAGAAAAGTGAGGTCACCTACTTGGTTGACCTGGGCACAAGCAGGACACCCAAAAGGGTGATCAATGTGAACTGCCTTAAGCTTTTCCATGACAGGGCTGACATCACCATTCTGATGGTGACTGATGAGGATCAGGAGACAGAGAGTGAACCTCTCCCTGACCTCCTCTCATACAGCCCCAAAGATGGGGATGAGTTGTCTTTTCAGACACCCTCACTGCCCAACAGCAGACTGATTGCAAGCAAGTCTTGCAGAAGTATGCTAAGCTCTTTTCCTTGACCCCTGGTCAGACAGACTGGTGTACCCATGATGTGGACACTGGTGACAGTGCACCTGTCAAGAACAAAATCTATCAACAGTCTGATCAAGTCAAGGAAAGCATCAGCGCTGAAGTCAGCAAGATGCTGGAGTTAGGGGTTATTCAACCCTCTGAGAGCCCCTGGGCCAGCCCAGTGGTTCTAGTCCCCAAACCTCATCCACAGGGTAGAAAGAGAGAAATGAGGTTCTGTGTGGACTATAGAGGACTCAACCCTGTCACCAAGACAGATGCTCACCCTATCCTTAGAGCAGATGAGTTGATAGATAAATTGGGTGCAGCCAAATTTATAAGTACCTTTGACTTAACTGCAGGGTTCTGGCAGATTGGCATGGCACCAGGAGCAAAAGAAAAGACAGCATTCTCCATACCTGATGGGCATTATCAGTTTACTGTTATGCCCTTTGGTTTAAAGAATGCCCCTGCCACCTTCCAAAGGTTGGTGAACCAAGTCCTTGCTGGATTGGAATCCTTTAGTGCAGCTTATCTAGATGATATTGCTGTCTTTAGTTCCACCTGGCAGGATCACCTGATCCACCTTGGGAAGGTTTTAAAAGCCCTTTCAAACTGCAGGCCTAACTATCAAGGCATCCAAATGCCAGATAGGGCAGGGAACTGTGGTATACTTGGGCCACCTTTTTGGTGGAGGCCAAGTGCAACCCTTACAGCCCAAGATCCAGGCCTTCCGTGACTGGGCAGCTCCAACAACCCAGACCGAAGTCAGGGCATTCCTTGGCTTGGCTGGGTACTACAGGAGGTTTGTGAAGGGATATGTGTCCATTGTGACTCCCCTCACAGAACTTACTTCCATGAAGATGCCAAAAAAGGTCAACTGGACAGTTAGCTGTCAAAAGGCGTTTGACACCCTGAAAGAGGCAATGTTCTCAGCACCAATTCTCAAAGCTCCAGACTGTACCAAGCAGTTCATTGTGCAGACTGATGCCTCTAAGCTAGGGATAGGAGCAGTCCTATCCCAGACCAATGATGAAGGACAAGACCAACCTGTTGCTTTTATAAGCAGAAGGCTTCTCCCCAGGGAGCAGCGTTGGAGTGCCATTGAGAGGGTGGCCTTTGCTGTGGTTTGGTCCCTGAAGAAGCTGAGACCATACTTGTTTGGTACTCACTTCCTAGTTCAAACTGATCACAGACCTCTCAAGTGGCTAATGCAGATGAATGGTGAAAATCCTAAACTGTTGAGGTTGTCCATCTCCCTACAGGGAATGGACTTTGTAGTGGAACACAGACCTGGGACTGCCCATGCCAATGCAGATGGACTTTCCAGGTTCTTCCACTTAGAAAATGAAGACTCTCTAGGCAAAGGTTAGTCTCACCCTCTTTCGTTGGGGGGGGGTTGTGTGAGAAAGTGCCCTCTTTCTGCATGGTTGCCCCCACTTTTTGCTAAACTGCTGATGTAGTTTGACTGAGTGTGCCCTGGGCTCCTGCCAATCAGGTACCCAGGGCCTATGTTCTTTCCCTAAAACTGCATTGAAGACCAAACCCAATTGGCACTCTCTGGCCACAGGTCAGTCCCTGGTAAATGGTACCACAGGTACCCAGGGCACTGTGACCAGGGAGGGCTTCTAAGGGCTGCAGCACTTATTGTGCCACCCTTAGAGGCCCTGTACCCTTACACTCTCACACTGCCTTTGCAGGCTGCGTGTTTTGGTGCAGAACAAAGTGAAGAGTCGACATGGCACACATCCCTGTGTGCCATGCCTACAACCCACTGTCCTGGTATAGCCACCCCTCTAGCTGGGTACACTATACCAGTGGTGAGGGTACAGGTGCATGAGCCCTGGACCCCTACAGTCTCTAAGTTAATTCTTAGACAATGTAAGTGCAGTGATGCCATTAAGAGTATATGGTGCTGTGAGGTTGTCAGTACGAACTCCACAGTACCATAATGGCTTTACTGAAAACTGAGAAGTTTGGTATCAAACTTCTCAGCACCTTAAACCCACACTGATTCCAGGTGGGATTTAATGAAAAATGCACAGAGGGCATCTTAGAGATGCCCCCTGAAAAATGACCTAACACTAGTGTCCAGGCTGAGTGGCTGCTCCCCAGCTGCCACCACCAGACATGTTTCTGGACCCCTGGGTCAAGAGCCTACTGCTCTCAGGGATCTGAAACAATGCACATCCTGGGACGAGGTGCCAAGCCTCCTCCCCCAGGATGGGCAGGGTGCACGAAGGGGAAGCTTCAAAGGCTTGCCGCCTTTGTGAACTTCCCCAGGCCTTTTGCTGCTTCCAGCAACTGGTCACCACCAGTTCTAACCCCCACTTTGGGTGGGAGAACCGGTGGGAAAATCAAGTGAGGATGGGAGGTGTGCCCACCTCTGCCAACCCCACCCCTCAGGTGGGGGAGGCGAGCTGAAGCACAACTCTCAGTCCCCGCCATCTTGCAGATGGGGGACCCAGCCAATCAGAGTAAGGCATATGCCCCACTCCCACTGGAGGGTGGCATAATAGGGGGTGTACCCACCCCAAGGAAGATACCCATTGGTCCCAACCTTTTACTTACCTGTAACACCCCTAAATCTAGTATTTAGGGGCACCACTGAACCTTGCCTCCTCAGACAAGAAACCACAAGAAGAAAAGAAGAAGATGGACCGAACAGCAGTGCCAAAGCTAAGTAGAGGAGGACGCCCCTGTGACTTGGCCTCAGCCCTCCCGGCCTGTCCCCACCTCAAACCTGCAGAAGCGAAACTCCGGTGTGTCCTGCAGCCAGCTACCTCAAGAACCCAGAGGACCTGCCCTGCCTTCCAAACAAAAGACTTTGTCTCCCGTGAGCACCGGATTTGTTCACTAACAGACTCCAGCGAAATCTGCGAGTCTGCACCCGACACCCACGGCCCCAGTTCGAGTGGCCCAACACCAAGAGGAGGTCTCCCTGGTGATCCTGACCAGAGATCCAGTGATCCCTGACCTGCATCAAGCCTCCAGCCAACGCCTGCAGCCTCAATCCGGAAGGTTCCCCCAACCACTCCGCGGGTTGGACGCAGGTAACTCAGTTATGCTTGTACTGTTAGATCTCTCAGCAGCCTTTGACACAGTCTCTGACAAGAGGCTGCTGAATAGGCTGCGAGAGATCGGCATACAGGGCCTTGCATTAAAATGGCTCCAGCATTTCTTGGAAGAAAGACATCAAACAGTCATCTTGGGCCCATACTCTTCCCGTAAGACTATCTTGGCCAAGGGTGTCCCACAGGGTTTCTGCCTGAGCCCTACTTTGTTTAATATCTACATGGCTCCCCTGGCCAGGATTGATGAGCTTTTCGGCTTTGAAATAATCTCATATGCAGATGATACCCAGCTGATGTTCACTTTCGGCCAGGACTTGGTAGCGGCCAAAAGCCGTTTCAACCTCGGCATGTTAGCCATCTCTGATTGGATGAACAGATATGATCTCCAATTAAACACCGACAAGACGGAGAATATGCTGTTTGGGAAAGCAGCCTCTATTTGGACAAATGACTGGTGGCCCCACCAACTGGGTGTCCACCCTGTGCCTAAACAAAGCTTAAAAAATATGGGCATGAAATTTGACCAAGCTCTCACAATGAAAGAGCACATCTTGACCACCTCTGGAGTATGCTACTATAACATGCGTCTTCTGCGCAGAATATTCCCCTACCTTCCAACCTCCGCCCGCAAGACTCTAGTTCAAGCCTTGGTAATAAGTAGATTGGACTACGGCAACACCCTTTTTGCAGATATCAATGAGACCCTAGTGGCCAAACTTCAGGTAGTCCAAAATACCGCGGCCAGGCTTGTTCTCAACCGCCCATCAGGCACGCCCTCAGCTCCGTTGCTGAGAGAACTTCACTGGCTCCCAGTGAAGAAAAGGTCTTGTTTTAAGATCTGTTGTCTGACCTATAATGCTCTAAAAGGGAAATGTCCGCTATATATCTGCAACAAACAATCAAAGCTTAGATCCCAGGATGCTGCCTAAGATCCTGCGACAAAGCCCTATTATGTGTACCTCGCATTTGTCTGACACATAGTGGAGGACAGGCTTTCTCCTATCTTGCTCCCCACTACTGAAACAAGCTGCCACTCCATGTTTGTGCATATTCGAACTACTGCAAATTTAGGAAACTTCTCAAATCCCACCTATTCTAAATGCCTCCCTTCCGCTCCGATCCTTGCTTCCGCACAGCGCCGAGATGCCCCCGGGTGAGTTGAGCGCTATATTAAATATATTTCACATAACATAACATAACTGCGACCAGGAGCTGGTAAAAAGATCCGACCCTAAAAGACACCCCTGCACCCGACGCCCCACGGCCTTGGGTGACCCAACTGACGGTGTCTAACCAACCCCCAGCATCCCAACTTACCTCTACAAGTGGTTGTCGCACCCAGAAGACCTCCGTCCCGAGCCTGCAGTGTGTTTGAAAACCGGAGACTTCCCATTGAAAGTAACAGGGCACCCGACAACAAATCAGCACCCTACACCCGGCCGTCCTAGTGCCGCTGAGGGTTTAACTTTGGTGCTATCTTGAAGCCCCCTTTTCCCTGAGCTTAAGTCCAGGAGATTTGCTCCCACAACCTTGTGGCCTGCTCGTGAGCAGCCACCAAAAGGAGGCCCCCTATCCCCCATTGGATAACATAGGACCTCAGCGCTCTGCACCCGGCCGCCCTAGTGCCGCTTAGGGTGTAACAAGAGTGCATCCTTGACCCTGCGGGACCCCTGAGTCTAACCCCAGAAACCCAACTCCCACAACAAAGTACTTAACTGTTAACCGATAACACTATTTCCTCCCATAGGATAACATTGACTGTTTTCTATGAAAAGGTTTCTAAGTGTGGAGTTGGAAAATCTATAAAAGTCTCTAAAACTGTAACCAAATAACCATCACGCTGTCCCAGTGCAGTATCCAGGTATACTACACTGTGTAAGAAAAGTAATTTGTAAAGTAATTTACTTGACATCCTATTGAAAAGCCAATACAAAGTATATGTACAATATTTCAAAGCATTACATTACCGGTAATTCTACTGTAATCAAACCATAGCATATATACAATTGCAATTCAAACTGTATTATTACTGCAAAGTATAAATCACTTACCTGTGCCAGGCTTGCTTGGTTCTAGGAAATAAAGTAACTAAAAGAATATTTTTATACAAACAAAATAGGTCTGAGTTCATGTAGGAGAGTAGGATCTGCTTCACAGGGGTACCCCCACTTTTTGCTGATACTTCACTGGTTTTCGACATTAGTCTGGCTGGGGCCCTGCTATTCAGAACCCCAGCCTAGCTGTTTCCTCTTTAAAAAGGGTCTCCATGTGCCTTAGGCACATCACTGATTGGGATCTGGAGTGCCCTTGTAAGTCCCTAGTATATGGTATACTATGTACCAAGGGCATAGGTACCTCAGAGGCCTGCCAGGGGCTGCAGCATGTATTATGCCACCCCTGGTAGGCCATCCAAACTGACACCACAGGTCTGCTACTGCAGCCTGGGTAAGGTGGTGCATGCACCCCTTGCTGTGGTATAGGTTACCTATATCACTAAAAGCATACACACATATAAACTTATAAGTCACTCCTAAGGCAGGCCTTATCAATCCTAAAGGCAGAGTGCATGGTTCCTATGTGAGAGGGTGGCCCTGCATGAGCAAGGCCCCTCTGCAGCGTTCGGAGACCATCTCTGATGCTGTTTGTAGTGCAGCCTGACCATATACTCTTAAACGCATTATATCCTCGCGGTAAAATGCTAACTATGGAATGGCTGCACCTAAACATGTCGTGTTTGGTGTCAAACATCTTGGAATACTACCCCCCGCCAATCCTGGCGGCGGGGGTAGCATTCCACCCTTCTAGAGGGAAAGGCATGTTAACTCTGACGAGTCCGGTAACTTCTTTCCAGAGCCTGGCATCACAAAATGGATGCTGCTGCCACAGACACGAGTCTGGCCTCCTGCTGCTGGACGAAACTCCGGCAGGGGAGGCCTGGACAATAGGTTTCCTGTCCCAGGGAGGTGTGACCACCTCCCCAGACAGGACAATGTGTATTGGGGCTGGGCGGGAGCACTTTCGGGTGCTTTGAAGTCCTGCACTGGGGGCACATTTGGTGTCCCTGTGCATACCCCAGTTCAAACCGGATCAGGGGCTTGCAGCCCCTGCTTTGGCGCGAACTGGACAAAGGGAAAGGGGTGTAGCCACCCCTCTGCCCTGACCCACCCATAGGTGGGGCCACAGAGTAGTCCATCCCCTATTTTTAGAATAAAGGTAGGAACCCAGTCCTTAGGACTTTAGATTATACCTGGACGAAACTCTGAAACAGAATCCTGGACCTTCGACGCTCTACTCACGATTAGAGGACTGAAGAATCTCCCTTGGGGTCAAGGAGTGACTCCCCTGCTTGGCAGGCACCAAAGAAGCATCTGTCCGGTTCGCATCACTGAAGCTCCCGTCGGACGCCGAAGTCATCGCATCACCAGAGGTGGATTCTCAGACTTCCCCGAGGCTACCCTGAGTCCCCAGCAAAGCTGAGGCCCGTGGCTATCGTGGGTGACGTGAGACCGTGACCCCTGGACACCGAGCACATTTGCAAGTGCACCATCTTCTGGGTCTCCCAAGAAGTCGTGCTTTGGGCTCCGAGTAGCCCTAGCCTCCAGCACCACCTGCACCGAAGATCACTGGCCCCCACTCCACGAGTGTCCTGTAAGCCAGCTCCACGTGCGGCGTCACGAGGCTCCTTCGCGGTCGCTAGCCCGTTGGCTAGTAGCCCTTAACGAAGGCCAATCTTTTCTTTACTTGGCAGTCTGGTTGCTCCAGGCCTGCCCTCACTTACCCTCGCTGGGTGAGTTCCCCAGACCTTGCTGGTCTGCATCATTGACGATCTACATCTTACTCGTGACTTGCCGTTGCCAAGGCTTGTTGGGTCCAATCTGGTCGCCGACACCTCTGCACTCGACAGACATCGAGCAACAGCCCGAATCCTGCTCCTGGTCGCCGACAACGCCTCCCGGACCTCGTGGCTGAAGAGTCAAGACGACCGTCATCGAATCTGAAGCACTCAACATCGGTGGCATCTGTCCATCGCCTCCCTGGTCACTGGCTAGTGACCCAGACTCTGTCCCCTCTGCTTTCAGGTTCTTCAGAACTCCGATCCACTCTTGGATCCACCCGGACACTTTTCTCCTGGTCGCCAACAGCACTTTGCAGCAGATCGCCATAAGAACCGACAACGAAACCCGACCCCGAAAGGCACCTATGCACCCGGCTTCCCTGGGTGAGGTAACACGAGTACTCCGGTGCTCCCGTGGGTAGAGACTCTTCAAAGTCCTAGATCTCAAAGGGTTTTGTCCTAGTCCTCTTCTAAGTGTCCCTTTCCTCTATTTTCCCGATCCCGACTTTCTCCATAGAAGTTAACGGCGTATCGCGGTTGTGTATTTACACTGCACGCGTCTCCCGTGGGTCCCCTGTGTCACTACCTTGGGTGGTTCCTTGTGGTCCAAGCACTTCTAGAGGCTCTAGGCCTAGTGTCTAGTTCAGTCGTGGTTCGCATACCACTTTATTGGTATATGGTTTGGTACGCCCCTAGGGCCCAAACGTGTATTTGTGCTATTACTGTGATTTAAGATCTTATAACCTATGTACTTCGAACTCTAGCCTCATAAAGAGACTAGAGGGGTGTGTTTAGTAATAAATACATATATTTTGAATATATACCTGGTGTGGTGCTCTTTCATTTGGTCACTCAAGAGATTATAGACTGGTAAAACAAGCTGCTTTACATTCCTTCAAGACTTAGCCTGAAGGCTGCTCTCCACAGCTACCACTAGGATAGCTTTCAATAAGGTTGTCTTTAACCTACCTACCATAAGAGTCGATTTGGACTGGTGCAAGGTGCCCACTATAATTAGTGGACAGCATATGCCAGGCCAACTTCTCACATTGGTGTGCAGCGTGTGGGATTCCAGCTTGCTATTGTTTTACCAGATAATCTCAATTGAATTGATCAACTGAAAACCACTAAAGGTACCTAAGGTACATATAATTTAAGCTTAGAATATCAGTAAGTTCTACTGAACTTAGAGTTGTGTGTTAAGGGATAGCACAACCCTTTCTACAACTCAAGAGAGTTTAGTAGGCCACACTAGAGTAGGTAGTGCATACACCACACCACACTAGTAATGTCTTTAAAAGCAGGATCTAGAGATGCCCTGCAGGAAGCCATTGAGCTTCCCCCTCCAAGTATGACACACTCCCATTCTTGGAACTGAGAGCTTTGTGTAACGTGAGGAAATTAAGGACAGGCCAAAGTCCCACCACCCAACACCTCCAGGAGTTGTTGGTGGCTTATGATCTTAGTAAGTCTTCAGAGACTGAAGGGGTAGGAGCAGAGGGTGGGCCAGCAGATGAGGAAGGGGCCAGGGGTACCATACCCCCAGCCCCCCCTCTGAAACTGACCAGGAGGGTGACAATGACCCTGACCTGGAAAACCCAATCCCTTCTGGGGAAGATGAAGATGAGGATCTGGAGAACCACACCTTTGTCCCCCCAGGAAGGATTATGAGTGTGCTCAGAAAATCTAGGTCTCCTTCTCAGGAGTCTAACCACTCTGGCACCTCCATAGGGAGCTCTGTTTCTTCTCACAGGAGGGAATCCTCTCATGAGAGAAGAAAGAGACTGGTACAGTATGAGGAAACTCAACTGGAGATCAGGAAGAAGCAATTGGCTTTAGATAGAGAATCCCTAGATCTCCTTAAAGAGAGAAGAAAGTTGGGACTAGAGTCCCATGGTGGCAGCCATGTCCCTAGAGATAGGGAAAGGTCCTATGACCATAGGAACCTGAGCAAGATTGTCCCTCCCTACCAGAGTGGGGATGATATCCACAAATGGATAACTGCTTTAGAGAGGGCCTGTAAAGTACAGAAGGTCCCTCAGGAGCAGTGGGCAGCAATCTTGTGGCTCTCCTTTGCTGACAAAGGTAGAGACAAGCTCCTCACTGTTAGAGAGGAGGATGCTGACAATTACAAGGTCTTGAAGAGTGCTCTTATTGATGGGTTTGGCCTAACCACTGAACAGTACAGGTTGAAGTTCAGAGACACCCAAAAAGCACAGACTCAAGACTGGGTAGACTATGTGGATTGTTCTGCCAAGGCTCTGGAAGGCTGGTTGATGGGCAGTAAGGTGTGTGACTTCTCAGGATTGTATAATCTGATAATGAGGGAGCAGATTCTTAATAACTGTCAAAACCAGCTGTTGCATCAGTACCTGGTTGACTCTGATCTGACCTCTCCCCAAGAATTGGGAAAGAAGGCAGACAAATGGGTCAGAACCAGGGTGAAGCAGAAGGTACAGAACCAAGGTGGGGAAACCAAGAAGCAAGATGCTAAGAACTCTGACAAGGGTGGGGAGAAGGGTAAAGATCAAAAGTCTTCATCAGGCCCCCAAAAATCTTCTTCTGGTGGGGATTCCCAGTCTACCAAGGGTAAAGGCCAAAGAAAACCATGGTGCAAGGTCTGTAAGCAAAAGACCCACTGGACCAGTGATTGCACCAAGTCCAAAGACTCCAGTCCAGCACCCACCAATGCCCCTAAGGCACCTGTTCCCCCTAGTACAGTTGGTGGAAGTGCTCCAGCAAAGGGTTTAGTAGGGTTCACCCTGGGAACTGAGTTGGGCTCTGACTTAGTCAGGGAACTGACTCAGGCTGTGTTAGTCTGTGATGGAGGCATGGATGTGACCTCCACTGTGAGTCCCAGTAATCTGGGCAAGTACAGACAACAGCCTTTAATCAATGGACGAGAGGCTTTGGCATTTAGGGACACAGGGGCAAGTGTCACAATGGTGACACAAGACCTTGTGCTACCTGGGCAAGTTATACTTGGTGAGATGTACCAAGTGACCAATGCTAGCAATGTCAGAACAGACCATACTCTGGCAGTTGTTAACTTCTCCTGGGGAGGGGTAACTGGCCTTAAGAAGGTTGTGGTAAGTGCAAACCTACCAGTCGAATGCTTGCTTGGCAATGACTTAGAGACTTCTGCTTGGGCAGAAGTGGAGCTCAGGACCCATGCAGAAATGCTGGGGATCCCTGCAGATGTGTTTGCTGTGACCAGGTCACAAGCTAAACTGTCTAAAACTGAACAGGCCTTGGATTCTGGAAGAATGGACCAAGTGCCTTCCAAGAGGAGGAGTAGTAGGGTTAAGGCAGTGCCTTCCCCCTTGGCTCAGGAGGAAGATCAGTCCCTTGAGGGGGATGATCTCAGCCCTGAAGAAGGAACTGTCCCAGAGGAACTTGAACCTGACCAGGTTGAGTTCTTGGGGACAGGGGGACCTTCTAGGGCAGATCTGAGCCAGGAGCAGCAGAGCTGCCCCTCCTTGAACCCCTCAGACAGCAAGCTGCTGCTGAGGCTGCTGGGAAAGCTAGTGGTCCCCATACAGTGTATTGGGATGATGGACTCCTGTACTCAGAGAGTAGAGACCCCAAGCCTGGTGCTACCAGGAGGTTGGTAATACCTTTGAAGTTCAGGGGCTTCCTATTGACCCTAGCCCATGATATTCCCTTAGCAGGACACCTGGGCCAGAACAAGACTTGGGACAGAATTGTCCCTCACTTTCACTGGCCCCACATGTCTGAAGACAGTAAGGAGTTTTGTCGCTCCTGTGTAACCTGCCAAGCCAGTGGCAAAGCAGGTGGCACTACAAAGGCCCCCTGATACCACTACCTGTGGTGGGGGTGCCCTTTGAGAGGGTAGGGATTGACATTGTTGGTCCCATGGATCCCCAAACAGCATCTGGGCACAGATTTATACTGGTGGTAGTGGATCATGCCACCAGGTATCCAGAGGCTATACCCCTTAGGACCACTACAGCACCTGTGGTGGCAAGGGCCCTCCTGGGAATTTTCTCAAGAGTGGGCTTTCCTAAGGAGGTGGTATCAGACAGGGGTGCAAACTTCATGTCTGGGTACTTAAAAGCAATGTGGAAGGAGTGTGGAGTTACTTATAAGTTCACCACACCCTATCACCCACAATGCAATGGTTTAGTTGAGAGATTCAACAAAACCTTGAAGGGCATGATTAAAGGGCTCCCAGAAAAGCTTAGGCGTAGATGGGACATACTCTTGCCCTGCCTTTTATTCACATATAGGGAGGTGCCTCAGAAGGGGTTGGTTACAGCCCTTTTGAACTTCTGTTTGGCCACCCTGTGAGGGGTCCACTGTGCTTGGTGAAGGAAGGATGGGAGTTACCTCTCAAGCCCCCAAAGCAAGATATAGTGGACTATGTACTTGGTCTCCGCTCCAGGATGGCTGAGTACATGAAAAAGGCAACCAAAAACCTTGAGGCTAGCCAGGAACTTCAAAAGGCCTGGCATGACCAAAAGGCTGTTCTGACTGTTTACCAGCCAGGACAGAAGGTGTGGAGTGTTGGAGCCAGTGGCCCCAGCAGCTCTCCAAGACAAATGGAGTGGACCCCACACTATAGTTGAGCAGAAGGGTGAGGTCACTTACTTAGTAGACCTGGGAACACCCAGGAGTCCCCAAAGGGTTCTCCATGTCAACAGACTTAAGCCATATGTGGACAGGGCAGACATGGGCTTGCTCATGGCTACTGATGAAGGGCAGGAGGAAGAGAGTGACCCACTCCCTGACCTGCTCTCACAGAACCCTGACGATGGGTCAGTTGATGGTGTAGCCTTGGCAGGCAGCCTCACTACCCAGCAACAAACTGATTGCAGGCAAGTCCTCAATCAGTTTAGACATATGTTTTCACTGACACCCAGTCAGACCACCTGGTGCACTCATGAAGTGGACACTGGGGACAGTCTGCCTATTAAAAACAAGATTTATAGGCAACCTGACCATGTCAGGGACTGTATCAGGACTGAAGTCCAGAAGATGTTGGAATTGGGAGTGATTGAGCCCTCAGATAGCCCTTGGGCTAGTCCAGTAGTCCTAGTACCTAAACCTCACACCAGTGGTGGGAAAAGAGAGATGAGGTTTTGTGTAGACTACAGAGGCCTCAATGCAGTCACTAGGACTGATGCCCATCCAATACCCAGGGCAGATGAGCTCATAGATACTTTGGCCTCTGCCAAATATCTCAGCACATTTGACCTAACAGCTGGCTACTGGCAGATCAGACTAGCTGATGCTGCAAAGCCCAAAACAGCATTTTCAACCCCTAGTGGGCATTATCAATTTGTGGTGATGCCCTTTGGTCTGAAAAATGCACCTGCCACTTTCCAGAGGTTGGTGAACACAGTTCTCACAGGACTGGAAGCCTATAGTGCAGCTTATCTAGATGATATTGCTGTCTTTAGCTCCACCTGGGAGGATCACCTGGTCCACCTCAGGAATGTTTTACAGGCCCTGCAAAGGCAGGCCTGACTATCAAGGCCACTAAGTGCCAGATAGGGCAGAGTCAGGTTGTGTACCTGGGCCACCTTGTGGGTGGAGGCCAGGTTCAACCTTTGCAGAGCAAGATCCAGACCATCATGGACTGGACTGCTCCCACTACCCAGACTCAGGTGAGAGCCTTCTTAGGCCTGACTGGGTACTATAGGAGATTTGTCAAGGGGTATGGATCAATAGTGACACCCTTGAATGACTTAACTTCTAAGAAAATGCCCAAAAGGTTCAGTGGACAGTTAGCTGTCAAAAGGCATTTGATGACCTCAAGCAGGCCATGTGCACTGCTCCAATTCTGCAGAGTCCTGATTACTCCAAGAAGTTCATTGTTCAAACTGATGCATCTGAGTTGGGGGTAGGGGCTGTACTGTCACAATTGAATGAAGAAGGTCAGGATCAGCCAGTAGCTTTTATTAGCAGAAGGCTGACCCCTAGAGAGAAACGTTGGTCAGCCATAGAGAGGGAGGCCTTTGCTGTGGTCTGGGCTCTGAAGAAGTTGAGGCCATACTTGTTTGGTACACACTTCCTGGTTCAGACAGACCATAAGCCCCTCTTATGGCTAAAACAAATGAAGGGTGAAAACCCCAAACTGCTTAGGTGGTCCATTTCCCTACAGGGGATGGACTTTACAGTGGAACATAGGCCTGGGAGTAACCATGCGAATGCAGATGGACTCTCTAGGTATTTCCACTTAGAACATGAAGACTTAACTGGGCAAGGTTAGTTTAATGTCCCTACGTTTGGGGGGTTGTGTAGGAGAGTAGGATCTGCTTCACAGGGGTACCCCCACTTTTGCTGATACTTCACTGGTTTTCGACATTAGTCTGGCTGGGGCCCTGCTATTCAGAACCCCAGCCTAGCTGTTTCCTCTTTAAAAGGGTCTCCATGTGCCTTAGGCACATCACTGATTGGGATCTGGAGTGCCCTTGTAAGTCCCTAGTATATGGTATACTATGTACCAAGGGCATAGGTACCTCAGAGGCCTGCCAGGGGCTGCAGCATGTATTATGCCACCCCTGGTAGGCCATCCAAACTGACACCACAGGTCTGCTACTGCAGCCTGGGTAAGGTGGTGCATGCACCCCTTGCTGTGGTATAGGTTACCTATATCACTAAAAGCATACACACATATAAACCTACAAGTCACTCCTAAGGCAGGCCTTATCAATCCTAAAGGCAGAGTGCATGGTTCCTATGTGAGAGGGTGCCCCTGCATGAGCAAGGCCCCTCTGCAGCGTTCGGAGACCATCTCTGATGCTGTTTGTAGTGCAGCCTGACCATATACTCTTAAACGCATTATATCCTCGCGGTAAAATGCTAACTATGGAATGGCTGCACCTAAACATGTCGTGTTTGGTGTCAAACATCTTGGAATACTACCCCCCGCCAATCCTGGCGGCGGGGGTAGCATTCCACCCTTCTAGAGGGAAAGGCATGTTAACTCTGACGAGTCCGGTAACTTCTTTCCAGAGCCTGGCATCACAAAATGGATGCTGCTGCCACAGACACGAGTCTGGCCTCCTGCTGCTGGACGAAACTCCAGCAGGGGAGGCCTGGACAATAGGTTTCCTGTCCCAGGGAGGTGTGACCACCTCCCCAGACAGGACAATGTGTATTGGGGCTGGGCGGGAGCACTTTCGGGTGCTTTGAAGTCCTGCACTGGGGGCACATTTGGTGTCCCTGTGCATACCCCAGTTCAAACCGGATCAGGGGCTTGCAGCCCCTGCTTTGGCGCGAACTGGACAAAGGGAAAGGGTGTAGCCACCCCTCTGCCCTGACCCACCCATAGGTGGGGCCACAGAGTAGTCCATCCCCTATTTTTAGAATAAAGGTAGGAACCCAGTCCTTAGGACTTTAGATTATACCTGGACGAAACTCTGAAACAGAATCCTGGACCTTCGACGCTCTACTCACAATTAGAGGACTGAAGAATCTCCCTTGGGGTCAAGGAGTGACTCCCCTGCTTGGCAGGCACCAAAGAAGCATCTGTCCGGTTCGCATCACTGAAGCTCCCGTCGGACGCCGAAGTCATCGCATCACCAGAGGTGGATTCTCAGACTTCCCCGAGGCTACCCTGAGTCCCCAGCAAAGCTGAGGCCCGTGGCTATCGTGGGTGACGTGAGACCGTGACCCCTGGACACCGAGCACATTTGCAAGTGCACCATCTTCTGGGTCTCCCAAGAAGTCATGCTTTGGGCTCTGAGTAGCCCTAGCCTCCAGCACCACCTGCACCGAAGATCACTGGCCCCCACTCCACGAGTGTCCTGTAAGCCAGCTCCACGTGCGGCGTCACGAGGCTCCTTCGCGGTCGCTAGCCCGTTGGCTAGTAGCCCTTAACGAAGGCCAATCTTTTCTTTACTTGGCAGTCTGGTTGCTCCAGGCCTGCCCTCACTTACCTTCGCTGGGTGAGTTCCCCAGACCTTGCTGGTCTGCATCATCGACGATCTACATCTTACTCGAGACTTGCCGTTGCCAAGGCTTGTTGGGTCCAATCTGGTCGCCGACACCTCTGCACTCGACAGACATCGAGCAACAGCCCGAATCCTGCTCCTGGTCGCCGACAACGCCTCCCGGACCTCGTGGCTGAAGAGTCAAGACGACCGTCATCGAATCTGAAGCACTCGACATCGGTGGGCATCTGTCCATCGCCTCCCTGGTCACTGGCTAGTGACCCAGACTCTGTCCCCTCTGCTTTCAGGTTCTTCAGAACTCCGATCCACTCTTGGATCCACCCGGACACTTTTCTCCTGGTCGCCAGCAGCACTTTGCAGCAGATCGCCATAAGAACCGACAACGAAACCCGACCCCGAAAGGCACCTATGCACCCGGCTTCCCTGGGTGAGGTAACACGAGTACTCCGGTGCTCCCGTGGGTAGAGACTCTTCAAAGTCCTAGATCTCAAAGGGTTTTGTCCTAGTCCTCTTCTAAGTGTCCCTTTCCTCTATTTTCCCGATCCCGACTTTCTCCATAGAAGTTAACGGCGTATCGCGGTTGTGTATTTACACTGCACGCGTCTCCCGTGGGTCCCCTGTGTCACTACCTTGGGTGGTTCCTTGTGGTCCAAGCACTTCTAGAGGCTCTAGGCCTAGTGTCTAGTTCAGTCGTGGTTCGCATACCACTTTATTGGTATATGGTTTGGTACGCCCCTAGGGCCCAAACGTGTATTTGTGCTATTACTGTGATTTAAGATCTTATAACCTATGTACTTCGAACTCTAGCCTCATAAAGAGACTAGAGGGGTGTGTTTAGTAATAAATACATATATTTTGAATATATACCTGGTGTGGTGCTCTTTCATTTGGTCACTCAAGAGATTATAGACTGGTAAAACAAGCTGCTTTACATTCCTTCAAGACTTAGCCTGAAGGCTGCTCTCCACAGCTACCACTAGGATAGCTTTCAATAAGGTTGTCTTTAACCTACCTACCATAAGAGTCGATTTGGACTGGTGCAAGGTGCCCACTATAATTAGTGGACAGCATATGCCAGGTCAACTTCTCACAGTTCAGTCTTTGAGTGTGTGACAGTCATTTGCTGATTGAGTGTGTACAACAAATGCTTAACTCTACCCTCTGATAAAGCCGTACTGCTCGCCCACACTACCACAAATAGAGAGTAAGGTGCTATCTACTTTTACCTCTGCCTACCTTTGGGGTTCCACTGGACTCTGTGCACACTATACCTCACTTTGGTATAGTGTATACAGAGCCAGCTTCCTACATCCCCCACTTCAAAGGCCCAACTTGGTGTAAGTACTGGACACCACCACCTCAGTACACCTCTGGATAGGTGGCTACTCTCTCAGGAAGAAGGACTACTGTGCTGCTGAAAGGACTGTCACTCTGCTGGACTGCCACTCTGAAGGAGCTGCTGCCTTGCTGTGCATACCTGCTGCCTGCTGCCCTCTTGCCTGGAGAGGAAGAACTGGACCTGGAACCCATCTTGAACCCAGGATCCCAGAGGGATTCAAAGGGCTAGTCTGCTGTCCTCCTGATGTGAACCTCAGGTTCATAACAGGCTCCCCACAGCTCTTGGACCCATATTCCACAAGTTCCTGACCCCCAAGTGGCGCAAGCTGTTGCAAGTTTGTGTTTTTGCGCAGCAAGTATTGTCCACCAGTGTGGATCCCCATCATGAGGGTCAATCCCGATGTCCGCAACGCCCGACCTGCACTTAGCGTCACGCCGACCATCGCCAATGATGCACTCCTTGCTCCCGGCGAACTTCTCCCCTGCGAACAGAACTCTTGCACAAAACTCGAGAAGGTAACATTTCAGCTGAACTAACCTGGAACTGCATCCGACCCGTGCTCTATCACGGTCGGCCTGAGCGTTTGTATTTGAACCGGTCCAGTACAACCAGATATCCCCAGTTGGTGCTTTATGCTTCTAACTACGTTCTTCTCTGTAGCAGCAAATGCTGTTCAGTGGTCCTTTGCCAAAGGGTTATCCAAGCTCCTGGAAATGTCTTCGGCTACAGCCTCCTCCTTCATCCCTAATGTAGAGATCTTCACCACAGCTTTGACCCAAGGCTCCCTGATGATGACGCTCACGCCTCAGACACCACCTGCTGCCTTGCCCCCCTGACCTTTTCCTTCTCAGAACATTTTTGTTGAAATTCTTTTAAGTCTGAAGGTAAGCACTGTCCAGGCCCAATCCACTTCTTGTATCTGAACCTCTCTCTGTCGCGGTCAGCCATATTTTTCGACTTTGACCAAGTCTTGCACGACAAGATGTCTGTGATTAGTGCCTTGATCTTTTAGGTGCTAGTTTTCACTAAAAGCTGTAAGAATTCATAACTCTGGTTCTACTGAGTGGATTTTTGTTGTTTTGATGTCAAATAATTTATTAAAATTGATTTTATTTTTCTATTGGTGTGGGATTTTTCTTGTGCTGTGCCTATTGTTTGTGTGCTGTATAAAATACTTTACACATTGCCTCTAAGTTACGCCTGACTGCCTTATGTGCCAAGCTACCCAGGATTAAGAGCAGGTTCATTTAGTGACTTTTTGTGGATCACCCTGCCAGGGATTGTGGCTCTTGCTTGACCAAGGCTCACACCCCAGTTAATCAACAACTCAATTTCTCACAGTACAGATCACCTGTTCCAGGTCTTAGAACAATGCTCTCTGACAGTAATTTTGCTTCTACTTTCTGGTACAAAGAAAAAAAGGACAGTGTAAATTGATCACATCATAAAGCAGTGAAGGGATTACCCCAAGAGGAGTTCAGCCACGTTGAAATCATCAATGCCACTCTGGGGATTGGTGAGAGTGCAGTGTCTCTAGCTTTACACCAAGTGCCAATGAAATCAAATGATGTAATTGAAGTGCCTATTTTGACAAGTGAACCTGACAATGCAAAATCAAATATTTCTACCTTTGCAACTGTGGGGGTCATTATGAATAATAATATCTCCAGTCAGTCAGCGCTAAAGATGGCTTCTTGCTTGCTGTTGGTTCTGAGACAGAAATCTATTTCCACAATGCTCTCATATCTGGATTGCTTCTGGATTTCTGTCCATTCTAACATCAATTATACGTTGATTATAATTTTTGTCTGCATACATTACATTCCTGGAGAAAAGTTAAAGAAGACCATGAACAGTTTTCTCTTTCCCAATTCCCCTTCCCCATGGTGCCTTATATGTCTCCCAGAGTTACAATCTCTGGAGCTGAAGGATGGGCACAAGGAAGTCGGAAACTCCCATTAACTTATAATGGACTGCCAGGTGTCTGAAACCTATGATCGCTTGATTCTGTATGCAGAATGTTTCTTGGCCATGGTTCTTGGATTTTTACAGAGATCTGTAGTGTTGGGCAGAAGATGGCCTTTCAGACAAGAAAAAGTATCTTTATAATGCACAATTTGAACTAATTTAATGTACATGCCACTGGCACCATGTGGCCTTCCTATTTCCTACCAGCTCCTGAAACCCAGACCCAATGTGGTCTTCAGTTTTCACCATGCCTATTCAGTGCTATTGTTCCTATGTTTCATTATAAAAATGTTTTCGATAAACACTTTCATTTACTCTTCTTTTTCTTTCACTTCTGCAGGGACTATACTATGTATTCACCACTCTTTTTATAAAACAACCTAAAATATCCGTCCAGATCCTCCTCTTGACTTTTCCATGTGTGGCTGGGTAGTTCTAGACACATATGTATAGTAAGAGATATAGCCACCCAAACTGTGGCAATTATTCAGTGAGTATTAGTGCATGGCCAAATTGGTGCCTCACCACTTAGTTGTTCTACGTGACTGCTAAGAAGCACCATTCATTCACTGCATGTTAAAATGTGCCAGCTGTCATTTAGAATACATTACGTCATACACAGATTTGCCACCCATTCCTTAGTAATCTTTTGTGAGGGAGAGAGAGCATCTAGGGATTAAGAACTGATTGGAGCTGAGCAACAGACACAGCAGCTTAGTGGTAGCCTCAAAATTATATTCTTTTTTATCACAGTGGCATCAACTTTTAACAATTCGATGACTGAATATCCTAGTGGAAGTGACATTTTACCCTTTCCCCCCACCTCAATATCAATTTTCTTTGCAGAAGGGAAAGAAATTAGGTAAACAAATTGACTGCATCCATCTGTTAGCCTTACCCTCTGTCTGTCTATGTATGCCAGCTTGTGTGCTATCTGACTCTATCTTCTGTGGGCAAATGTGTGTGTATGGGTGTAGGCCTGCATTGCTGGTAATCTGTGCTTATGGGTACCTGTACACTCAAAGCCTTTGTGCGTTTGCAGACACATGTCCAGTGGTTTTTATGTATTGTCCTCGTAAGTGTGCTGCAGACCTGCCAACCATAAGAACATTTTCACCATGTGAGAGAGAACGTAGGGCCTTGGAGAAATTCCACCTTGCAGAGAGATGGATTTTGAGCCAATCACCTCCAGAACAGCAATGGAAGAGCATTGGAAGGGGAAGGGCCATGGAAAGGGACACAGCTTTGTGCTAATTCACTGGCTAAGAAACCCCTTCAAACCTGCCCAAAAACACTGTTGGGGTTTCTGTAGCATCCTCCCCAGCCAGGGAACATGTAACAGACCGTTCAACACACAGAGCTCTGGTTTGCATGTCTTTATTCTTCAGCATGCAACCTTTCAACTGAACGCACTGTGTCACAAACAAATATATGCACATATACGCATTATAACTCCTTGATGAGTTGTAGAGGTGCTAGCACCAATCTTCCAGATCTAGTTTCATGTAGTTCCCACTAATCTGTAGGATCTGTGCATTTGTTGGACAACATAAACTTTGGATGAGGTGCTTAGACTGATTTCAAGCACCCCCGCATATATGTATAAGCCCCCCTAACCCTACCAGGGAGTGAATGGTTTCTGGCAACCACTGAACATGACAACCCTGACCCCTCAGGTATCATGCAAACAGATCAGAACCTCTCGCTTAGTCTCTCGTGCTTACTTGCTCTCAGAGAAATACACAGAGAATACACAGTGGGACATTTTCAATATATTTATTGAACCAACGTTATTCCTGTATAAAATACATGTGTTGCAATAATCAGTAGACAGAAGCAGATAAAAATGATTAACAAGCACCAAAAGAGTAAATAGCAGAGATAGTTCTACCATGGTGGTAAAACAGTGTATATATGCAGGCATATAAGACATGGTAGTAATCAGGCATACTTCTACTATGCGAACCCTACTCTGTGTGTACCTAGAGTGTGTGTAGGTATGAAGTCAAGGGGCCTGATTCACAGAACTAACTTACGTCAAAAACGTAAAGTTAGTACTTTTTAGTATTCACAGAATACACTTACTCATTTTGGTATTCACAGAATGAACTTACTCATTTCGGTATTCACAGAAGTTAGTAGTCCTAACTTTAGGACTCCTAAATGCCTTCTGTGAATACCGAAAGTCTTAAAGTTAGGATTTTCTCAGTTTAGGAGTAGTAAAGTTAGGACTCCTAACTTTACTACTCCTAAACTGAGAAAAATCCTAACTTTAAGACTTTCGGTATTCACAGAAGGCATTTAGGAGTCCTAAAGTTAGGAGTCCTAACTTTACTACTCCTAAACTGAGAAAAATCCTAACTTTAAGACTTTCGGTATTCACAGAAGGCATTTAGGAGTCCTAAAGTTAGGACTACTAACTTCTGTGAATACCGAAATGAGTAAGTTCATTCTGTGAATACCAAAATGAGTAAGTGTATTCTGTGAATACCAAAAGAACTAACTTTATGTTTTTGACGTAAGTTAGTTCTGTGAATCAGGCCCAAGAATCCCCCCGAAGGATGGTCCAACCCCATTACCTGGTGGGAGACAATGTAGGACCCCATCTATATCATGAACTTGACACCCCTCATGGACATGTCAGACACTGCCTGGTGAAGTCTCAGCATGCAAGGACCCTCGGTGTCAGCTGAAGTGTCTCCTCTACCAATCCTATGAGATGCTGATTATTTATAATAAAAAGCATCCTTGCAATGTATGTATAGATTAGCAATTTTTTTTTATCATTTTCTTTCAAAATAGGCCAAATCGCTCCCACCACACAGAAAAGCCAATTGTTTATGTGTATCAAGTGACAGTCGCAACATTGCTGTTGCTGGCAACCACAGACGACGTTCCCAGAGGCGCACCTCAGAGCAGGTTTATGGAGCAAAGGTGGTTCCATCCAGTTCCCCCAGTAGCCACTGAGGGATGGACTGCATCCTGTAAGCGTATCTCAGAGCTGGTATCCAGTTTACTAGGAGCCAAAGCATCACAGGGTGGCTCAAAGTATGCATTCATCAGCAATGGAAAATGCTGGGGACAACAATACCCATGGGCCTTTAAGGGGTCCATCAGTACTTCAATGTCCAGTGGCAGAGCCGATTGTGATCTGAGACATAAATCCAATACGCATTCTTGGCTGCAAAGCAGGCAGCGGAATACAGGTTGTATGCAGTGAAGCCAAACATGTTTAAAAGACAAGAACCAGTGCTCTTTCAGTTCTTAAACCTGAGGTGTGCCGAAGCAATGTATCATGCGCTCATGCTATTGCAGCTCAGCCAGTGCTGTCTCCATTCCGGATTGAACTGGGACGTCCATTGCATGGCAGAAAAATTTAAATCAGTATTCCCGCCTTAATTAGCAGGACAAGTGGGAGACCTCCAAAAACGCTTCCCAACACGGAGTGTATGATAGATGGTATAACTCCGAAAATCATTTGAAAGGTGCTAACCAGTCTAGAGCCAATACATTTTAAAAAGTGCGCTATTCCCTTTGTATCACACATATTAAAGATATGGTGGACCAGCTCCCCAAAATGCAGTGAGAAGTTAATATGAAGTAGCGTCTGTATCTCGGATGAGGACCTTGCAACCTAGAGATCAAACATCTCTCTGACAGATGTTAAGGCCACATCTTTTTGAAAAAGCATGGCTTTCAGTTTGCTCAGAGAATGAAAGGGTATGTTGGAAACATTTATCGAAGGCCATAGCATTGCCTCCCTAACTGTGCAGGCAGGTGGAAACAGAGCTTGTGTGCAACAAGTGACTTTGAATTAACAGTTACCAGATAATCGATACCTGGTTCCATTCCACAGCAACCTTGATCATTTAGCATCAAATAGCTCCCATTAGAGAGCAGCCTGAAAACCGGATGAATCACAGCAGCTGGAGAACCCTTTAGAAAACAGTACAAGTTTGCAACTGAAGCATTGCATGCCAGATAAAGTGAAATGTCCTTGCATACTAAGGACCCACTCAAAGCACCCTCACATTCGGAACCACTAAGTAAAACTTCCGTGTCCCCATTCCTGCATCTAAACCTGAATGGTAATTCCCAGTATTCATGCACATACATGTCCCCGTACGAGATAGAGGAGGGGCGCCTTCATCAGGTGTCTTTCGAGAAGAGTCAGATGCTTGACTTGTGCACTGAGGTGGACTTGCCTCACTCATGAGTTCTGGAGCCAACGAACATCATTGCTTAAAATGTGATGAGTTTCTGGTTATGCATTTTCCAGGTCGTTGAGCAGTTACCATATGTCTTTTGCTCGCCAAAATTCTAAGCGGTTCAGCATCAAATGGAGTGTCAGTCTTGTGGATCCTCGTTTGCTTGACAAGAACTTGGTCTCCTTTCTCGAAGACCATGTCTCTAGCACATCAGCGCTAATCAGCGCAAGCCTTCACTTTGCATTTGTGAGTGGTGTCAGTGACACAAATCTCATCAGGGTCTATTGACTGGTGGTGGTCCATAGTGGTCTCTTTGTTTCTACAGCTGACCCAAACAGCAAGTTGGCAGGACTTTTTCCTGTCATGGAGTAAGGAGTGGAACTTTAGGCAGTGGCGTAACAGAACTTTAGGGGGGCCCGCTACAAAGTACAGGGAGGGGCCCCCCTCCGGACACACTGAGGAACTCTCAAGCCAGAGTACTGTGCTAAATGGGCCTCCTGGAGCTAGGGGCCCCCGGACTGCAGGGGTTGCATGGGCCTTTGTTAAGCCACTGACTTTAGGCCTAGAAGGATGGACGTAAAGCTGATTTGAGGTCGATTCCTTCCAGCGCAGCACACTGAACCATACTTTTCAAAGTACTCATAAATCGTTCAACAAAGCCATTTGTCTGTTGCCAGAGAGGTGTGCTCTTCTGATGTTTGATGTTCAAATGATTAAGAAAGTCTTTGAACTCTATGCTATTGAAGGGAGGATCGTTATCAGATTAAAGAATGGAAGGAACACCCAATGCTGCAAAAATGTCATCCAACCACTCGATGACTTTGATATGTGTGGTTGATGATAAGTCTTCCACTGGAGGAAAACTTGAGTACTTATCAACAACTAAAATGTGATGATGTCCATTATTGAGGGGTCCGAAGATGTCAACCACAATCCTCTCTCAGGCCTGCTAAGATGATCAGACAGGTTCAGCAGGTGCTAAGCCATTTTAGGCGACAGACAGTTGCACAGATGACAGACTTTCAGATCCTTTTCAACTTGCTCATCAAGGTGCAGGAACCACACTTGATCCCTGAGGGCTCTTTTAGTTGCGGCAATGCCATGATGCCCTTCATGTGCCAGTTCAATAACTTGTTGCCTCAGGCTTTCAGGGATAAATATTGCTGCTCCTCTTAGTATGACACCATCATGTGTAACAGAAAGTTCTTCCTGAACATTCTTGAATTTCTGGTACTCAACATCATCTGTAAGAGGTCGAGTATGTTTCCTTCATGGGTGCATTGCAATGATTTCTTTAAGCTTAAGCATGTCTTTGTCAGTACTAGTGGCTGTCAGAATCTGTTCAATAGAAAGAACTGTAGGCGCACTTGACTTTACTATGAAATTGATGTAGACCTCAGCCTCTAGTTGTACTATGATGCTGTTGCGGCACTTGTGAAAAGAGGTCTGGAGAGGTTTGATTTTTCCCCGGTTCGTACACAATAGTGTAATCATATTCCTGCATACTCAACCTCCACCTCTCGATACGAGGAGACATCTTGGCTTTCGGATATCTGAAAATGGTGAGCAACGCCTGATGATCCATGACAAGGGTGAAATGCTTTCCATATAGAAACACGTGGAATTTTTCACACGCCCATACTAGAGCTATGCTTTCTTTATCAGGTTGAAAATAAGCACGTTCGGTCTGAGATAGACTCTGGCTAGCATAGGCCGCAATGTGTCTCGGAGCATCAGGCAGTCTATTGAGTTGGGCAAGGATCACCCCCAACCCCATTCGGCTTGCATCTAGCACAATCTCTGTAAGCAATTTCAGATCAAATTAACCCATTTCAGTTGCATTTTTAATTGCATGTTTTATTTTCTTGAAACCTCAGTCATATTCAGATGACCAATCAAACAGAACATCTCGCTTTGTTAGTTCTCTTAGTTCTCTTAGAGGGGCACTCACAGTGGCAAAATCACAAATGCACCTGAAGCAGTAGCTGGCCATGCCTAAGAAGGATCGCAGCATTGTCGGGGGGCAAGTTGTATGCTTGTACCTTTTCGAGTTCAGGAGTCATTCCCTTTTCAGAGAAAATATGCCCAAAGAACTTAAGTCTGGTTTTGTGAGACTCACACCTCTCTGCATTAACAAGCAGATGGCATACTTGTGTGGGTGCCCAAACACCAGTATATCATCACTGCAGTTAAAAGCATGTGTGACAGGCTGAATTAATCGATGAATTACATCTTGAAAGATTTCTGCAGCTGCCAACACGTCAAAAGAAAGCAACATGAGTTGAAAAAGTAGTAATGTACCTAGTTTTCTTCCAATTCAAGTTAATGGTGGCTTTTATTCAAATCAAGGCAGGAGAAAACTTTGGCACCATTCAGCTGCATGATCATGTCCGTAATGTGTGGACTTGGTGTCTTTCTCTTTCGATTGCTTTCTTGAGCTGTTGCATAGCAATACAAATGCGCACTGAACTTCCACTGTCCTTTTTTGGCACCACCACAATGGGTGAAACCCACGGTGTTGGACCAGTAGAGCGCTCGATGATGTAATGCTTTAACAGTGTTTCTAGTTCTTTCCCAACGGCTTCCTGTATGTGAAAAGTAATTCGATGGTGTCGCTGTGCAACAGGGCAAATGTCTTCATTAATGTGAAGGTGCACCTTCATTATCTTAAGTTTCCTGCGTCCATGAAACAATGTTGGGAATTGACACATTATTTCAGAATGGACATTCAAATTATAGTTAATAGAGATCAGCCCCATGTCAGCAGCAGTATCAAAGCTTAATAAGCTTGCATTTGACAACGTACTTTGGAGGACATGAATTGGCACTTACAGTGCCGTTTTATTGTGCTGCATGGTCGCTGCAAAGGATCCTTGACTCTGCAAGGGCGTAGAAGCGATCCAGGTATGGTAACAAACCTTTGGAAGATGAAATTTAATAACGTTCAACTTCGTTTTGCTTCCACTTGCCTTATTCAATGTTACTGTTTGCCCTTGTGGGAGTGGCTAGAGTGCTTCTGGAACTTTCTGATGTCCATCTTCTCATCTCTCCATGACGCACTTAGTTTCTCTTTCACTTTGCAAACCCTGAAAGGGTTTTCTTTCCCATTACCTTTGGATATCTGTAGGATGGTGGGACATTTACTGTCATGTGGAAAAGAGAAGCCACAGCGGAAACACAAACTCTTTTTCTTCAAAGACATCACTCTGTGGGCCTCTGTCTTGTGTTGCAGCTTACTTTTCAATCTCAATGCTGATTCATTTTGCTTTGTTCCACCTTCCATATCAGCAGACTGTCAATCAGTACGTTCCTCCACTCTTGCAGCCATGAGCACTTTCTCCAAGCTGAGGTTTGCTCGCATCATGCATCATCAAAATGAATCGGAGGGGCAAACATCGATAACTCCAAGACGCATGGCTTCTTCATCATTGAATTCACTGAACTTGCAGTGCCTTATGAGCATGTCAAGTCTCTCAGCAAACTCAGCCATCGTGCAACCAGGTTGTTTGTCTTGCTTGTTTGAAAATGTACCTTTCATAGTCAACATTCGGCATTGGATTGAATTTGGCTTCCGACGCCTTCTTGATTTGACGGTGTGATAATTCATCAGCTTGTGATATCTTCTTTATCAGTTCTTTTCCTCCATCACCTGCAAGGTTTTGTAAGTATTTGATGATCTTTTTGTCATCTGCTTCTTCTATAGTATCTATGAAATCATCAAGTGTTTAGCTCCAGGCAGTCAATCTGGTGCCAATATTCTGCTTTTTGGCGATATCGAATAGAGGCGGGGTTTCAGGAATGCTGCTGAGCCAAATCTGACGCTCTTTAGACAATCATTGGAGAGCTTCAAAGCTTGACCTTTTATGTTGTGCTGAATGCCACCAGCCACCTCTGTGGTCGCTTTTGCAGGGACCAACAACTTCACAAGCACAACCCCCATGCTTACGCTTGGATTGTCATGGATTCTACGTGCTACTTTGAGCGTACTGGCATAGTACAGCACTTTTCCCATTCACTCCTGTGAGTACAGTTGTACTTTCTGTACCTGGTTGTCTCTGCCTTTAGAATTTTCTTGCACCTGGCTGTCACTGCCTTTAGCTGTTCTCTGTGCCGGTTGTCTTTGCCTTTCTCACTCTCCTGCGCCTGGCTGTCGATACCATTAGCACTTGCTCATACCTGGTTGTCACTGTCTTTACCATATATGCTTTGTATCTGTGCTGGCTCTGTGTTATGTTGTGGTGCAGTGTCTCTTCTTTTGGCCTTCACAGTAGATCTTTGGAAGGCTTACTGACTGTGCTTCTCCATAGGGTCTTCACCTTCTTCAAGGGCCTCTCAAAAGCTGGAGTTACGTTTTGACTCCACATATGCCAACTGTAGACCGCTTCTTGGGGCACATGTGTCAGCCACAAGCAGTTTGTTGGACTGCGGCAAACTTTCAGGGAGAGCTTTCTTGTATCCTTGGGGACACATATCCCCTATTTCGTGCCAGTAATAGCGTCCTCCCCAGCCTGGGAGCACGTAATAGACCACGCCACACACGGAGCTCTGGTTTGCACATCTTTATTCTTCAGCATGCAACCGTTAACTGAACAAACTACGTCACAAAATATATTAACTACACCCTGTCACACCCAAAAGATTCCGCAATACTTGTAAGAAGTCTGCCAACAACCACTAATGACCTCGTACATATAAACACAGGACATAACAGTTTCCATCTCACTTTTTATTCAGTGTGTGATATAGTGTCTTTACTGGCTGACCATGTAAAGAGTGCAGATATTTGATACATGGTGATACCATTTAAGTTGTCACGCCTGGTGCTGGTAAGTTTATGTTAAAGTTTGCATTGATGTTGAGTATCTCTTTGTGCATGCACTCTAAAGGAATGAAGCCTATTTGCTTTGTCATTTTTTATTTCGTCGACCGTTTTACTTGCAATGCCAAAAAGAGCAAACTATTTAACTGGCAAAGACCTATATAGGAAAAAATACCTTCGATGCTTTCAATGCTTTCAGGGGCAGATTTACAATGAAAGTGACTCAGTGCCGAACGCAAGCCATTTGGCTGCGCTGCACTGAGTAACTTTCAAAGCACAGGGATGCAACATATTTCCAACAATATGTTGCATCTCTGTGCTTCCCCCTGCGCTGGCGCACATACTGCTGCCATGCGCCGGCGGAGGCACCCTTGCACCATGGTGCAAGGATGCCTGCGTCGTGGGGAGATTGTTTTTGTGCAGGAAGGGGCACCTTCCTGCACAAAAACAATCCCTACAGGCATTTTCAATGCGTGCTGTAGAATGCAGCACGCATTGAAAGAGGAAAAAACGAGGAGCAATGAAAACATTTCTCCTCGTTGCGCCTCCCTACGCCTCCCCTGGGGGGGCATAGCATTCGCACGCATTTCATGTGTCTGGTTCCTCTGGGTGTTGCGTGGGAACCCCCACAGCAACACCCACGGAACCAGACACGCAAAATGCTGTGTGTAAAGGGGCCATATTTACGTGGCTTTTCCTGTCCTTGTAAATATGGAGCAGTAAAATACGCCACCAGTACGTCACAAAAAGTGACGTACTGGTGGCGCAGGGGGCTTGTAAATCTGCCCCTCAGTTTGTAGAACCATAGCAATTTACGAAAGAACATAGCTTCTCTAGTGTCACGCCAGTCTATTTTCTTTTTTTACAATTGTGGAAAATATAATATAAAGTTAAAGAACACATTTCTCACCGATGACTTAATGACCATTTGCCATTTGAATCCTAATATTGTTTTTTATCCTGGAAATGGGCTGCAATGATCTGTGAGGTTTCACTCAAATTGACAACGGTTGAATTAATTTGATACAGTCTGAAGCAGGTCCATATTCTCACTAGATGGAGAAGGAAATTGCAAATCAATTTCCCTCGGATCCTACTGGAACGTGACAGTTTTTTCGGATTAGTTTAATTTACAATTGTAATATAACCATATGCATCGAAATAGTACAATATTCTTAGTTGCTACAAAGTATGTACAAATTATGTTGGAATTATTGCATGTTGATATGTTTACTTAATGAATGATTAAGGACTCTGCGCCATGATTTATCTTTTAGTATTCCGTCCCTTCAAGGAGTCTGCTGAAGTAATTGGGCTTATCAGATGATGGCCTATAACTGAAGGGGGTTGATAATATATCTGAAGTGCAGGATGCTCTGCAGGGATTTTCATGACAGAGTAAATGAATGCCGGAATTTGAATTTGTAGATAGCTTACATACTGGCACTGGGTCTCACTTTTTCACTACGAGAATATATCAAGCCTATAATATCCAGGAATGATTTGATCCTGCTAAATGAGATGATGCAACTTGTTTTTGTGTAGCCACTTGTCATAGGCTACATCCTGTAAGTATTTATTTCGGGACGAACTGTTTTCATTTCTCTCCATCTGGGCTGTATTTCCACTTTCTTTTTAACTGTTCTTTATACAGTGACAACTGTAAATGTGGATCTGAATCCACTTTTGAGCAGTTCACTTGCATGAATACAATGTCTCTATCATACCCTGTCATCAGATCGAGATTTCTTGAAGTTGTTGCTGACTGGCTATGGTTTTTACTTTTTTGTTGACCAGAGGTAGGTGCAGTAGATGTATTCTACTAATGTAAAAGTCTCGAAGACCCATGCTCTAAGTATGTTTGACCGAAATTATGCATAGACAAAATATCAGAGAAAAAATAACGTGTGGACAAAATATCGTGTGAAGAATACCAAGGACAAAAATATTGTAAAGGCAAGTTTCTATAGGTAAGCAAAGTTTTACTATGTATGACTCCATGCATATGTACCTTGAAAATGTATATATCTTCAAGGTATGTAGAAGTGGAGTTAAGAATAGTGAATCTATACTTACATATTAACACTCAACTTCTTGATATTTTGGCCCTTGATATTTTTGGCATGATATCCTGTCCACATGATATTTCTGTTTTCGATATTCTGTCAGTGATGCGGCAGAAATAGAAGCAACATTTTCTAACAAAACATGTAAACAATTTCAAGTACCTGAACCTTTACCGTTTGAGAGGCGGCCGGGAGCCGTCCCACGTCATGGTGGGCATGTGCATTGGATTGCTCCTGGCGGTCCTAGCACCCACCCACGGGGGAAGTGCTAGCGCTAACCCCGTGGACCGCCCTTCATGTTGCCCACAATGGGGAGGGCAGCGGAAGCCCTTCCGCTGCCCCCTTGCCCCTCCCTTTACGTCATCTCTCGGTGCGCGCAGACTTCATTAGGTGATACTGGACGTCCTGGAAGCCATTTGCTTCAAGCGCGTCCAGGAGGGGCAGGTGAGTTTCTCCCTGGGGAGGGTGGGGAGATTTAACAAAGAGGCATCGGAGGAAAGGGTTTTCCTTTCCTCCGATGTCTCTTTTCTGCATTCATACGGCACGATCACGCACGGGGTGCGATCGTGCAGCAGGAATGCCCACTTTCAAAGTATTGTGCCCCTTGGGCAGGGTCGCTCTCCTTTGGGGGGCAGATCGGCCCATTAATTAAATATTTATATTGTGTGCCCACTAGGCCACCAGGGTTTTTTTCTATATATGTTTGCGGGGAGCAGCCCCTTAGGCAAGGGTCGCTCCCCTTTGGGGAGCATTTATGTTTTGGCCGTTTCTGCCCCCCTGGGGGGCAGATCGGCTGATTCTTTTTTAGTTTTGTGTGCCCCACTAGGCAACCAGGGATTTCAGTTTTTTTTTATGTTGGGGAGCGGCCCCTTGGGCAAATGTCACTCCCCTTCATGGGGGTGAATATTTTGGCCATTTCTGCCCCCTCTTGGGGGCAGATCGGCCTTATGTTTTTAGGCCCCAAAGGGGGCAGAAGCCATTAGACACAAGGGATTGTTTTTGTGTTGTTGGGGAGCGGCCCCTTGGGCAAGGGTTGCTCCCCTTTATGGAATGATAATTGTAGCTGTTTCTGGGGGCAGATCAGCCATATGTTTTTAGGCCCATCTGTCCCCAAGGGGGGAAGAAGCCACTAGACACCAGAGTTTTTTAAATGTTGGTGTTGGGGAGTGGCCCCTTGGGCAAGAGTTGCTTCCCTTTTACAGTGGTGAATATTTTGGCTGTTTCTGCCCCCCTAAAGGACAGATCGGCCTCATGCTTTTAGGCCCACCTACCCCCTAGCTTGGCTGGTGGATTGTGTGTGGACTGGTGCATTATTTGCATATGTGATTGTAATGTTTTATTTCTCCTTTTTATTCTAGTGCAAAGCTTTTGATTCTTGTTTGCGGTTTCAGCAGTGGTTGATCTGCAGTTTACGTAGTTGCATTTATTTAGCAAGAAAAACATTTTTGTTGTGTTTACTCCAAATGAGTATTATTGTCATGCATGAATGAATTTTTTTGTAAGTGGTGTCATATTAGCAGCATATTTAGTTAGTGTTTTGAGCGATGTATTTTGCGTTGTCTTATGTGTAATTTTCTTTTCTTTTTCTTTTTTAGTTAGCTATTGTTGGTCCTTCCTGTGTCTGTGTAGAGTAGGTGGTGGTGAATCTAGCTGCTTCTGGCAAGTGAGTGGTATCGTTTTGGTGTATATAGGTCTTTGTGATAAAGCCACATTTTGTTTATTACTCATTTTACAAAGTGTTTGTTGTTGTTCACTTGTTTGACAAGTTACCTTTATTAGTAAGGATTATGGCTAGCCGCAGAATTACTGCTCAGCAGGTGGTTGGTATGCTTTTTGAATCTTCCTCTGACCATGATTATTAGACTGACAGTGCGTCTGAGGGAGAGGAGGAAGTGCAAGACTCTGGCAGTGAGTTTTCTGTCCACGAGGAATCATCTGATGATGAAGCTACTCTCAGTGCGAATGAAGCTACTCTCAGTGCGGACAAAGTGCCTGTTTTAGAGGAGGACACTGATGTGTAGATGGTGCCGCAAGAGGCATCTGGATTGCAGCCTGGGGCTGCAAAGCTTCCCATTGGAAGTCCTGGACTCTGGGTTGACCCAAACATGGTGCAGCCAGTGTTGCCTGCCTTGATGTATTTTTGGCTGAGATTTTTGTGCAGACTAATTTGTATGCTGAACAGTATTTGAGGGACAACAGTGCCAGACTTAGGCCCCACTCTAGAGCTACCCGGAGGACTCCCACAAATCTGGATGAGATGAAGAAATTTTTGGGTTTAACTTTTTTGATGGGCATGATAAGGAAGAAGTCCTTGGCTTCATATCGGTCTACCAGTCCCTTGATGGCAACGGCCATATTTCCTGCAATTATGAGTCGTGATCGGTATTTACTTTTGCTTCTGCATTTTGTTGATAATGCTTCGGCGTTGCCATGAGATCACCCTGACTGTGACCGTCTTTTTAAGATTTGGCCTGACCTTAATCACTTTGTAGATCGATTTTCAGAGATCTATACTCCAGGGAAAGAAATAGCTGTTGATGAGTCTTTGGTCCTGTTCAAGGGCTGTTTGGTTTTTAGGCAATACATTCCTAGCAAGAGGGCACCTTATGGAATTAAGATGTATATGTTGTCTGAGAGTAGGACAGGATATGTCTATAATATCAGGGTGTACACTGGTAGGGATTCCACTATGGAACTTGCTAGAGGACTTTTTAACAAAGGTCACCTTTTGTACTTAGATAACTTATACACTGCTGTACAATTGTTTAAGGAATTGTTCAAAGTGGTAAGTAAGTAAATTTTATTATGCATGATTAATTAAAACCTTTGCATACATTAAACATATAAAAATAAAGGTTCCTTATTCATAATACAATAAGTAAAACAATGTTAAAAAATCCACATTTGTACTGTGAACAACGCAATGTTAAAATCCTCTAAATAGGGTGCGCTCGTAATTATTACAGTCTTCAAAGTTCTAGCATGCTTGAGTAGCAAAGAGTTTGAGTGCTAGTAAATTGACAAATTAGGCTGCCGACCTGTCTTTGTGGCCTCCACTGCTGAGTACTGTGCCCGATGGTGTGTTTTGAAGTACCTGGACAGTGATATGGGGCTCTTTTTAAACTTAATGGGTCGAACAACAAACGATGGCCAGTTTTAAAGTGCTTGTGCAGCCTAAAATGCTCTTAAAGGTTGTACAAAACCAGTTTCAGAGGATACCCGATTCCACTATATTGGATTGACTCGTGATCAATAACAAAGAATTTTTGAGTCTCTTTGCAACGGTATCGAAGAATTTTGTGAGCCGGCAGTTTAGTTGCACTACAGCTGGATTGAAGCACAGCATTACTGCCTGCCTGCAGGACCTGATGCCGTGCTGCTTGAATATTGGTTTTAATAAAATGCACCTTATGTCCCTTAGGATGTGGCAAGTGCAAACGATGTGGATAAGATCCTCAGTGCCGTGAGCGCACAGGCGACAGAGCTGCTCGCCTCCTCTCCTTTCCCATGGTTGTAAAAAAGGGGAGATCGGAATGACACCTAGACGGAGCTTTAGAAATTTCTCCTTGGTTGCCGTTTTTATTCCCATTTTAAAGTAGGGTTGGGGTTTGAGGGCTTCATAGTTATTGAGCACTACCCAGCCGTTTGCTCGCTTGGCGAGTGCTTCTTTGTCCTCTAAGACAGATATAAGCCGAGTTGCCTTTGTCACTATTTTTTTAAATGAAAGGTGCTCCATTGGAGTACTCCAAAGATTTGGCAGTCCCAAAAGCTTGATGAAGTCTAGAGGATATTCTCTGGCTGGCGATTTCCCGGGACCAAATAGCTCGATCCAGAGGTGGGAGTTCAAGGATCCTTCCTCAGCTCTTCGGATTTTATGCCAACATTTTATGTAAGCACCCCTTCTTTCCACCGATTGTTTTTGTAGCCCAAATTCCAACCGTATTTGGGCGGTGAAGCATATCTGGGGAGATGAAATATCGCTTTATAAGAATTTGATGTTATTATGTCAAGGACTGCGGCATCTTTCCCTTTCAGAGGTTCGCTCCCATAGGTTAAAGTTGGCTGCAGCTTAGCTCTCAGTACCTTTAGCAGGGGGTCAAATGTTAAGTCCGGCAGCTTCTTCTTCAAAGGCTTTATGGCTAAATAGGTCATGACCCCCTTTCTCCGCAGAGAATCTAGCTGTGGTTTGAAGGAGCTTTTGTGATCTAAGAATATTCCAAGGTATTTATAGCTCTTTACCTGATCTAAGCGCTGGCCATCGAAATACCAGTTGATATTTTTCTTCCTGCAGTAATTAACTGCTATTATTTTCGTTTTTTTGAGATTTATTTTTAAGGCGTTCCGTTGCGAGAAGATATGGGTCGTGTCCAAGAGATGTTGGAGACCTATGGGGGTCCGACTTATCAGCACTAAGTCGTCCGCGTAAAGTAAGTTTGACAATGTAATTTTCCCTAGCTTCGGGCGTGGGATGCACATCTGTCAAGTTCCCTGGGAGGTCCCCTAGGAAAAGGTTAAAAAGCAGCGGGGCTAAGACACACCCTTGCTTTAGCCCCTTTGATGTGGGGATTCGCTTTGATAGATGTGTCCCAGCGCCTAATTTTATCCTTATCCAGGAATCGGTGTGCAACTGCCTGAGTTGGTCTAAAAGGGGTTTAGGTATCCCCCATCCTTCCAGTTTTTGCCAGAGCTTGGTGCGATCAACATGGTCGAAAGCTGCTGTGTAGTCTATAAAGCATAGAAATAGAGGGTATTTTCCTTCCTTTGCTGCATCCATTAACAAGGTTAGCGCCATGATATTAGTTATGGTGCCTAGTCCTTGGCTAAACCCTGTTTGAGTTGGTGGAATTATGCGGTTTTCTGAAGACCAGAACGCTAATTCGTCCAGGATTGTCACCGTATAATATTTGGCCTCAGTGTCAATAAGGGCGATTAGACGGTAATTGTTCGGAGCACTCCTTTCGCCCTGTTTATGAATTGGGCTAATAATTGATCCTTTCCAGGACTCTGGAATTGTGGCCGAGCTGATTACGTGTCTAAAAACTGGTGCTAGTGCCTTGTTCAAAGTGGACACTCTTACTTGTGGCACAACCTGCTCTAACCATAAAGGTTACCCAAAAGAGCTTGTTTGCAAAAAGCTTCAGAGTGGACAGTGTACTGCCTTGCGTAGTGATGAACTGCTAGCTGTGAAATCTGTGGACAGGAGGGATGTGTACGTGCTGACTACCATCCATGATGACAGTACTTCACCTGTGACTGGGGTCAGGTTGCTGAAGTGCACAAACCTATGTGCCTTGTGGACTACAATAAGCACATGGGTGGGGTCTATACAGCAGATCAGAGGTTGGAACCTTACCCTGCAGTTCGTAAGGCTTACATTTGGTATAAGAAGTTCGCCATCCATCTTTTCAATTTAGCAACTTTTAGTGCTTTTGTTGTGTTCAAGGAGTGTTTTCCAGCATCAATGATGACTTCTGCTCAGTTTCGGGATTCTGTGATAGGCAGCCTTGTTTTAGTGGAACAGGCAAGTGTTCCTAGAGTTGGAGTGGTGGAGGATGTGGCTAGATTGAAAGATCGCCACTTTCCTGATTTAATTCCTCCCATGCCCAAAAAAACAATCCCAGTAAGAGATGTAGAGTCTGTTTGCGAAGAGGTATGCGGAAGGAGAGTTGTATGCACTGTGTTGATTGTCCTTTTAATCGTAGGCTGTGTGTGCCCACATGTTTCAGATTTTATCACACTCAAAAGAGTTTTTGGGAGCAATTGTGAGTCTGATAGTGTACTGCCTGGTCGGTGTGGTTTTATATTTGTTGTTCAGTTTCATGGTCGGCATTAGAATGGTGTCTTTAGTTACCGCTGTTGTGTTTGTAGTTATAGTTTTGTATCTAGTTCCAATTGGTTTGCGTTTTCTTTCTTGTTAAAAAAATTTGATGACGGTGTGCGTGGACTGGTGCGTGGCTGGTAATGTGCAAGGACTGGTGCTTGGCTGGTGGTGTACGTGGACTGGCGCTTGGCTGGAGGTGTTCGTGGGCTGGCACTTGGCTGGCAGTGTGGGTGGACTGGGATTTGGCTGGTGGTGTGCGTGGACTGGCGCTTGACTGGCAGTGTTCATGGGCTGGCATTTGGCTGGCAGTATATGTGTAGTGGCTTGCTGCTGGTCATTACAAACTCTGCTAGCCAAACGCCACTGCACACACTATGCCAAACACCAGCCAGTGTGATTGCTGTGTTAGTCATGTGGGCGTATGAAAGTGATGGGCCCTTGAATGGCGCTGTCTGTTGATGTGTATGTTGTAATGTGGTGGGCCCGTGGCTGGCGGTATGAATGGACTTTTGTGTCACATATGAAAGGTGTGTGAATGGCCTGTAAAGAGGTTGGTGCCTTGCCGTGGCTCTACAGCTCATGAGCTGTGAGTCATTGGTTCAGGTTTCAACCTTTTAATTATTAACAGTGCATTTCCTTTTTGTGAACTCTCTTGTTATTAAAATTTTAAACTCTCAACCTTCACTCACCCTCGTGCCAAATCCAACCAGTATATGTGTGTACTTAAGGAATAGTTGGTTTTGAAGTAATTCAGGGGATTCTGGGTAGGAAAACATTGTCGGGTGTCTAGTTTTTAGAAATGTTTGGGTTTGGTAGGCTTCCCTAGATGGCTGCCAAATACGTAGCCAAAAACCCAGGTGCCCCCCTTTCAAAACCAGTTCGTTTTGTGATAGGTAATTTTGATGTCTCCACAATAAGTTTTGGGCTCTTGCCTGTTGCGGGTACTTGGCCCACCCACACGAGTGAGGTACCATTTTTATCTGGAGACCTGGGGGAATGCTGAGGGGTAGGAAATTTGTGTCAGCCCAGTGATCCCACCACTTTCCAACAGAGAAATTTGAGAAACATTTGATTCTTTCAGCTAAATTCGAGGTTTGAAGGGAAATCTGGGTAGCAAAACATTGGGGTGTCCACGCAAGCCATTCCTCCCTGGACTTCCCCAGCTGTCTAGTTTTCAGAAATGAGTGGGTTTGGTAGGTTTCCCTAGATGGCCTCCGAGCCCAGGGCCAAAAACCCAGGTGCCCCCCTTGCAAAACCAGGTTGTTTTATGATGGGTAATTTTGATATCTCCACAATACATTTTGGGCCCTTGCCTGACGCAGGTACTTGGCCTACCCACACAACTGAGGTACCATTTTTATCAGGAGACCTGGGGGAATGCTGAGTGGTAGGAAATGTGTATCAGCCCAGTGATCCTACAACTTTCCCACAAAGAAATTTGAGAAAAATTAGATTTTTTCAGCTAAATTTGAGGTTTGCAGGGGATTCTGGGTAGGAAAAATTTGGGAGGTCCACAGTAGCCATACCTCAATGGACTCTCCCGGGTGTCTAGTTTTCAGAAATTTGTGGGTTTGATAGGTTTCCCTAGATGGCCGCCGAGCCCAGGACTAAAAACCCAGGTGCCCCCCTTGCAAAACCAGGTCGTTTTGTGATAGATAATTTTGAGGTCTCCACAATACGTTTTGGGCCCTTGCCTGTTGCGGGTACTTGGCCCACCCACACGAGTGAGGTACCATTTTTATCGGGAGACCTGGGGGAATGCTGGGTGGTAGGAAATTTGTGTCAGCCCAGTGATCCCACAACTTTCCCACACAGAAATTTGAGAAAAATTAGATTTTTTTCTGCTAAATTTGAGGTTTGCAGGGGATTCTGGGTAGGAAAACGTTAGAAGGTCAATGCAACCCATACCTCCCTGGACTCCCCCAGGTGTCTAGTTTTCAGAAATGTATGGGTTTGGTAGGTTTCCCTAGACGGCCGCCGAGCCCAGGGCCAAAAACCCAGGTGATTGGCAGTTCGGGCTGGACTGTTACCACAAGGAACAGGGTCAAGACTGATTTACATATGGCTGGGTCCAAACTGGGGTGGTGTGGTGAGCAAAAGAATTATGGATTTAACCCAGATCCTTGTGACTGGGAGTGAATGTTTCCATTGTCCAGCATTCCGTCCATCAATTGTTTCTTTTGCCCCCCCTTGCAAAACCAGGTCGTTTTGTGAAAGGTAATTTTGATGTGTCCACAATACATTTTGGGACCTGCCCTGCTGCGGGGACTTGGCCCACCCACACAAGCGAGGTACCATTTTTATCAGTAGACTTTGGAGAATGCGGGGTGGGTGGAAGTTTGTGGATCCACGCAGATTCCAGAACATTCCAAAACAGAAATATGAGGAAAATGTGTTTTTTTTATAAAGTTTGAGGTTTGCAAGGGTTTCTGGGTAACAGAACCTGGTGAGAGCCACACAAGTCACCCCATACTGGATTTCCCTGGGTGTTTAGTTTTAAAAAATGTATAGGTTTGCTAGGTTTCCCTAGGTGCCGGCAGAGCTAGGGTTCAAAATCCACTGCTAGGCACTTTGCAAAAAAAGGGTCCGTTTTCACTGTAACAATGGATTTGTCCACGTTGCGTTTTGACCCATTTCCTGTCGCGGGCACTAGGCCTACTCACACAAGTGAGGTACCATTTTTATCAGGAGACTTTGGAGAATGCACGGTGGGTGGAAGTTTGTGGATCCACACAGATTTCAGAACTTTCCATCAAAGAAATGTGAGGAAAATGTGTTTTTTTTACAAGGTTTGAGGTTTGCAAGGGATTCTGGGTAACAGAACCTAGTGAGAGCCCCACAAGTCACCCCATCCTGGATTTCCCTGGGTGTCTAGTTTTTAAAAATATATGGGTTTGCTAGGCTTCCTTAGGTGCCGGCTAAGCTAAGGTTCAAAATCCATAGCTAGGCAATTTGCAAAAAAAAGGTCAGTTTTCAGTGGAAAAATGTGATGTGTCCACGTTGCGTTGTGGGCTGTTTCCTGTCGCGGGCACTAGGCCTACCGACACTACCCACACAAGTGAGGTACCATTTTTGTTGGGAAGACTTCAGGGAATGTGAGGTGGGTGGAAGTTTGTGGATCCACACATATTCAAGAACTTTCCTTTACAGAAATCTGAGGAAAATGTGTTTTTTTTTTTACAAAGCTTGAGATTTGCAAGGGATTCTGGGTAGCAGAACCTGGTGAGAGCCACACAATTCACCACATCCTGGATTCCCCTGTGTGTCTAGTTTTAAAAAATGTATAGGTTTGCTAGGGTTTCCTTAGGTGCCAGCTGAGCTAGGGTTCAAAATCCACAGCTAGGCACTTTGCATAAAAAGGGTCAGTTTTCACTGTTAAAATGTGGTATGTCCACGTTGCATTTTGGGCAGTTTCCTGTTGCGGGGACTAGACCAACCCACACATGTGCGGTACCATTTTTGTTGGGAGATTTTGGGGAATGTTGGGTAGGTGGAAGTTTGTGGATCCACGCAGATTCTAGAACTTTCCATCACAGAAATGTGAGGAAAATGTGTTTTTATTTTACAAAGTTTGAGGTTTGCAAGGGATTCTGGGTAACAGAACCTGGTGAGAGCCTCACAAGTCACCCCATCCTGGATTTCCCTGGGTGTCTAGTTTTCAAAAATGTATAGGTTTGCTAGGCTTCCTTAAGTGCCGGCTGAGTTAGGGTTCAAAATCCACATCTAGGCACTTTGCATAAAAAGGGTCAGTTTTCACTGTAAAAATGTGGTGTGTCCACGTTGGGTTTTGGGCCATTTCCTGTCACGAGGACAAGGCCAACCCACACATGTGAGGTAACAATTTTATTGGGAGACTTTCGGGAATGCTGGGTGGGTATAAGTTTGTGGATCCGTGCAGATTCCAGAACTTTCCATCATAGAAATGTGAGGAAAATGTGTTTTCTTGACAATTTTTGAGATTTGCAAGGGATTCTGGGTAACAGAACCTAGTGAGAGCCACACAAGTCACCTAATCCTGGCTTCCCATGGGTGTCTAGTTTTCAAAAATGTATAGGTTTGCTAGGTTTCCTTAGGTGCTGGCTGAGCTAGTGTTCAATATCCACAGCTAGGCACATTGCAAAAAAAGGGTTAGTTATCACTGGAAGAAAGTGATGTGTCAACTTTGCATTTTGGGCCATTTCCTGTCGCAGACACTAGGCCTACCCACACAAGTGAGGTGCATTTTTATTGGGAGACTTAGGGGAACACAGAATAGTCGAACAAGTGTTATTACCAATTGACTTTCTATGCATTTCTGCCTTCCAAATGTAAGGCAATTTGTAAAAAAGAAGTAATTTTGAAAAATGACCTCTAATTCACATGCTTGTATGCGTACCCACAATTTTGGAGATGTGCAAAAAAACACTGCTTATAAACTCTATATTTTGTTCCCATTTCAGAATTATATTGGTTGCCTTGGTAGCTATTTTTCACTCTTTATATTTTACCAAATGAATTGCTATATACTCGGTACACAATGAAAAACCATTGCATGACACAGTTCAGTTATTGGCTCTGGGTTCCTTGGGTTCTTCGTGAACCTACAAGTCCTATATATCTCCACAACCTGAACGGTCCTGCAAATGTAATGATTAATTGCTTTCAAAAATCTGTCATACTTAGAAGAAGTTATAGGTGAAAATGTTGGCACAAATGGTTGTTTTTTTCAACTATATTTCAATATTTTCTATTTTCAACTGTTAGTTTCTGTAACAAAACCTTGAAGGATCTATGCAAATGACCTCTTTCTGTATTCAGAATTATATCTAGTTTTCATAAATGTATAGCTTTCCGGGATCCATTATTGGTTTCACACCCATTTCTAGCACTAACTGGAAGCAGGTTGAAAGCACAAAAAAATAGGAAAAATAGGCTATGTCCCAGTAAAATGCCACAACTGTATAGAAAATGTTGTTTTTTTGACAAAAGTCTGCCTGTCCCTGAAAGCTGAGAAGATGGTGATTTCAGCACCACGAACACTTTGTTGATGCCATTTGCAGGGAAAAAACGAGACGCATTCTTCTGCAGCAATTATTTCCTATTTGTTTTTAAAAAAAACTAAAAGTAGCTGTATTTTGGCTAATTTCTGGGTCCCCTCCAGGGGAATCCACAAACCCTACATACCTTTAGTATCCTCAGGGTGTTGGAAAAAGGGCACATATTTGACATGGATACCTTATTTGGACAAAAAGTTATAGGGGCCTAAGCGCGGATTACCCCAAATAGCCAAAAAAAGGCTTAGCACAGGGGGGAGGAAAAGGCCTAACAGAAAAAGGGTTAAACCCTTTAGCTGCAAAGACTTTTACTACCCTAGTGTGGAGTCACTTTGATGATGTTTTGGTGAACTTCGCACTTAAGCCTTCAAATCTTTTTCCCACAAAGGGCACACAGGCCAAATTTGTGTTTCTTTTCATCGTTCTTGTTGGGGATGTTACAGGTACCCAGGGTTTGTTGATTCTCTGGAGTGAATCAAGTAAATAGCCAAAATATGGCAACATTTTGTGTTTTTGGGGGAAAATGAGAAAGAGGTGTTGTACAAGAACATATGTTTTTTTTTTTTTAAAAAGGTTGATGTGCTGTATCACTAGGATCAAGAGATGCAAAAAAAAATTTAACTAATGTTTTTGCATTTTCTAACTGGCAGTCCATGTTTCCTATTTTTGTGGTTTCAACCTACTTGCTGTTTCTGCTGGAAACCTAGAAAAGTATACATTTCTAAAAAGACAAATTTCCAGATTCAGCAAGTGGTAATTTGGGTAGATCACTCATGGTTTTCAAAAATAAAAATATTTGTTGAAATAAAAAATTATGCAAAAAATAAGAAAAAATCGAAATAGCTGACAATGCTTTCATCTGTAATTTTATGTTGCGGTGGCCAAATACAGTTATATTTGTCAGACCATTCTGGTTGAAAAAATATATAGTGTTTGTTGGTTGATATATGATACCCAGAGCCAACAACTGAGATGCAGCTTATAATGATTTTTCATTGTGTTCCAACCAAGCTTCAATTCATATGGTAAATCCTAATGGAAGAAAAATGGTTATAAAGGAAACTTACGTATTTTTTAAAGTTGCCCAGGAGTTTAGGATTAGTGGTGATTTGAACAACTATTTGTGGTTACTCATATTATCATGTGATTTAGAGAACATGTTTCTAAAAGTGTTCTTTCTTTCACACTGGCCAACATTTGGAAACCAAAAATGGGAGATAAGTTCAATTGATAATAACAGCTGTTTTACTAATCTGTATTCCCACACTTCTACCAATAAAATCGGTATCCCACTTGTTTGGGTGGGCCCATTGCCTGTGACATGAAAGGCTCCAAATTATGGGTTGTAATGATATTAATAATTGGACTAGGCTGCCACAGAGGAAAATCTACTAAACTGAGACTTTTTGAAAACTAGACACCCAAGCAGATCCAAGGTGGTGTGACTTGCATGGATATCACAACCATTTTTTACCCAGAATGCCATGCAAACCTCAAACTTTGACTAAAATCATACTTTTACACATATTTCTGTAGATCCACAAAATTCCTACCACATAGCATTCCCACACTTCTCCTGACAAAAAGGTACTGAACTTGTGTGTCTGGGCTCAGTGCCCCCAACATGGACAGACAAAACCAGGGACCATACAAAGACAATATTAAGTTGAAAGGTCACAGTTTTCATCTATTCATGTTGCGGGCAGTAGGCCCAGCTACACAAGTGGGGTACTGCTGAGTGGTAGGTAGTTTGTGGATCCATGCAGATTTTGCAACTTTCCCTCAAAGAAATGTGAGGAAAATGTGGAGTAAGATCTAAAGTTTGAGTTTTGGATCCACACAAAACACCCCACCCTTGATTTGCCTGGGTCTCTAGGTTTCAGAAAGGCACAGGGATCATTCAATTCCCTGATTGCTGGCTGACCCAGAGTTCCAAAAATGCACCATACCAAGTGAGATGAAATTGGAATTTATCCCCTCTCTACTGGCCTATATGTCAAACGACACCTAAAAGAATCAAAATTGCCACTCGCTTGCTTTAGAGATGGGGATGCTCTAGGCCTCAAGTGGCAGAAATACTGTTGGGGCTTTAGGCACGAGGGTGCAGCCTGATGTTGGGAAGGCACAGTCCGTACTCCACTACCTTTAAAATAAATATCCCTGGCATACAGTGGGCATTCTGTCCCCTCCCTGGGCAAATTGGGGGGAAATACCCTAAATTAGTCCCAGGGGCAAAAACTCTGTTAGGCCCATTCTGGGGTGTGGGTATGGCCTGATCCCTAGACAGGCCCCTCTCCTTTTTTTTAGACCTTTTTCCCTGGCATTAAGTTGGTTTTCTGTCCCCTCTGATGGACAGATTAGGGGAAAAACCCTTTCTGCCACTAAGGGAGAGGGGCTGAAAGCCTGCCAGGGTCATTATGGGGTGTGGGCATGGTACGATGCTGGGACGTGCCACCGCTATCCCTTTTTTAATTTAATTCCCTAGTGCCTAATGGGCTTACTGTATCGCCCCTTTTGGGTGGGAGTATGTCCCGATACCAGAGTGGACACTGCATTCATTCTTTTTGGCCAATTATTTCCTGGTGTAGTAGGTTTTATGCCCCCACTGGTTTCAACTTGTGGGCAAGCACCCCCTATGTGCCCTCCTGGTGAAGCAGAAAGACTGTTGAGCCCAGGGTAACAATGTCCATGCCCCGGGGGGGGCGCACCCCAAAACAGACTCCCTGGTGTCTATTGGGTGGATTCCTGCTAGGGCATCCCTGTCCCGTGGCAATCCTCATACAGGGATCCACTTGGGAAAGGTACCACAGGAAAGGGGGCAAGGTGCTTTTCCCCTTCCCAGTGGTACCTGTCCCATACAGATCAGTGCTTGGGGGTCAGAGTATGCCACCTGAGCACTGATAAAAAGTGAAAGCTGACTGCACCCAATAGTGTTGTCTGCCTTACCTTTTGTTTACTGAGAATTCAGCATGCTCAGTGTACTGTGTGCCACAATAAACAAAAGCAAAATGAAGCTCAGGGTGTGAGGGAATCTTTTCCCTCAGACCTCCAACTTTTCTTTCTAGGGGGATGAGCAGAATGGCTTTCTCAAGCAGTTCGGTTGACTATGTTTTGATGTCCACCACACTGAAAATGTAATGCAGTGTATGTCAACTGGTCAAATACCGCAGTCAAGCGGTTAATACCTAAAGTTTTATTTATGTACGTCTTTAGAATCAAGAATCAAAATGTTGGTATATTAGGGCTGTGTTCATTTGATTTTTCTATTTAATGCCAACTTACATTGGTGTAGACTACAAATTAGTCAGGTTGGAGAGCCTACAAAAAGCCTTATCGCATTCCTCATTCGATGAGAAGTACAGAAACTTAAGCCAAGAACCCCCTTGTTAACCAGACACTAAATTGCATCCATCATTTTTCAAATATTAAAGCAATGTGTTGGTCCTCTCCTTACATTTTTATTGAAATCCAATTTTAAAATTACATTTATTTGCCAAAAACAAAAGAGATTGAGGGACTGAAATGGAGTGTGTGAAATCAGAAAATAACTTATTAATATGTTTGTGTTACATATCAAATATGAGTGTTAACATGCCTATATTGCTAGCTCAACAGAACATTAGTCAAATAATTTATTGGTTTGAACAGATGATGGGAAAGATAGGACTGTTGAAATCGGGGGATTGCCGGTGGTACACGGAGCACTAGGTGGATTATCTTCGTTTGCCCATACATCAAAATGTTTCAGCCCCAATTTTGAGTCTTTGAAAGGTCTAGGGCTTTCTACAGGACTGAGGCACCTTATGGGAAACAGTACCAAACTAAACAATGGATAGAGTCTATTAAGATAAACAAGTTATAAACAATAAACAGAACAACTATTGTCAAGCAGTGCTTGGGATAAGGCTCGATCTGAGGATCACCCCAAAGAGGCAAAACTCATATTGCTGGGTCAGGGGTCTGCAGTAGTCTAAAGTGCCCAATGGCAGGCCTTTGGTGGTGCACTTTAGGTGAATTTTACAGGAGCTGGTGATGAACACTTAACATATGCCCAGAAGTTTTCAGAGACTTTTAATTTGATTAATATACACATTTTGAAGGGGAAGGAAGTCTTGAATGAATGCGACAGGGTTAACTTGTCAGGAAAGATTAATGATGTTTGCCCAGTGGATGGAATGGGGAGTGCAAAGTGGAGCTCAGTCTGCTCAGTCGATTCATGTGTCGAATGCAAAAAGCACCTATTCGATTGAACTTCAGAATAAATTAAATATGTTTTGGTTCCAAAAGACACTTTTCATTTTAGATTGGGAGCGTATTTTAATGAAGGTTTTGTGACCATGCCTATGTGACAATAAAAGGTTTTGATAGGTTAAAGAATGCAAACATATTGATTTTAACACAGCAATGTTTTGATGATGCAAGCAGCTGAGATTTTGAGATTTTCAAAAAGGTCTCTAACAAATGGTTTGAGCAAGGTTCCTTCCAGTTTTGAAATTGAAAAGACGAAAGAAATCCTTTTAGAAAGAGCAGTACTGTTGTTCTTTTATCTAAGCTCAGCATTGTGAAAAAACGAAAACAATAAACAGATCAATTTATGCAAGCATTATTGCTATGTTTACACGTATATTTTCAAATGCATTGTTTTGATGATGTGTCCAAATAATAGCCAGTGTCCAAATTCACCCATTAATTTCGTAGGTTAAAAGCAAAGGTAATTGTATTAAAAAGAATTTCATAAGATTTTGACACAAATTAATTTGTTTGAAAGTTTGTACCAAATGTAATGTTTTTTGCTAAGCAAATTTTGTTCCTGATTATTGTGTACTGATTTCAAAAACAGAAAATCCATTTATGTTTAGATTAATAATGCTAATTTACTCATTTACAATGAAACATAAATAACTGATATTGTAGTCTGATTTTTCATGCCAATTGATGTATTTTCTACTGCCTCCAGAGTGCAAATAATAAATAAATCATAAATGTTGTCCAGTGTTGGGTTGCAGTAATGTGGGTTTCGATCATGGGCATACGCAGAACTATTTCCGGGGGGGGGGCAAAATTTTAACGTCATCCATCCTCCGACATGATGTGGACTGGAACGAGCTCCCGATCGACATCAGATGCGCCCCCTCTCTGCACATCTTCAGGAAGACCCTCAAGACCTAGCTCTTCGACTGACCGGAGCTGCCTCCCCCCCCCAGCGCCTTGAGACCCTTGCGGGTGAGTAGCGCGCTTTACGATTCCCTGATTGATTCCCTGATTGATTAATGTGTGCCAGGTGGGGCAGAAGAAACACTGGGGCACAGGAGGAGCCATGGGACGAAGGAAGCAGAACGCGTATGTTCCCTTACACCATAGGTTTGTTGTGCCACAGCCATCTCTTTCTTATGTGACCTTTGGTAGCTATCACACTTTCCAGCAGTTGGCAAAGAAAAAAGCAGAGCTGCAGGCAGGAGCGGCTCCTGGCTAAGGTGGAAAAGCGCAGGCATGCAAAGGGTTGAAAAACCTGATGCGAAAGCTTAATAGAAGGATCAAGCTGCCATTGTCTGATTAGCAATTTCTAATCTGTTTTTATGTCACCACTATTGAATGCACCTCATTATACATACACAGATGATAAAGGCGCTATAAATGATTTTAAATGTAGACTCTGCAGTTAGTGTTAACGTGCACTAAAGAATGTATGCCAAGTGTATTTATTTTGAAAATATATTAACTTAAATATATTAAAATAAATAAATGTAAATATATTAACTTAAATAAAATGACAACTGCTCACATCCAAATTGGAAAATAAAGCATATAAACTTAACCTGGATAACTATTGCAGGTCAGAAACTGCAAATATCTGCACTCTGGCTGAAATTTAACAATCACATTTTTCAATGAGTAGTTTCATACAGTTTTTGTTCACTGGTTAGTGATCTCAAAAAGGAACTGTAAATGTCTGTAGACTTGTGCAAATTTATTATTACTTTTTTCAATCAGCTGTTGTTTGTTTTCATAAATGTATGCTCGATGTATGCTCATCATGCACAAACCAGATCATCTGCCATTGTCGACCTCAACCACGTTTTCACCCTTCTCATTGTGCTGAAAGTAAAAAGAGGTCACTGGTAATATGAGAGCAATGAGAATTGCTTCCTGGACTGATGGAAATAAATCTGCATGGTTTAGAAAATCCAGAAATCCATTGTCAAACTACTCATCCTTCATTGATCTCAAACCATATGACTGATTCAGCTTTCAGGATTTCAATGTCATAAATTTCTCTAATGTTTGCAATATGGCATTTGTTTTGCTCAAGTGTCATTTTTGCCATGTGTTTTGGCTAAAGTGAGAACATACTCAAATTTTTGTTGTTTTCATTGACAAACTGGTTTCTAATGAAGCAATGATAGAGTCCATGTATGGCACATAGATAGACTGGCAATAGTATTCTTCCACAGAAGATGAACCAAAACTAGAACAAAATACTTACCGGCCACACTGTCTGGGAACACAAAGTTCGAAGTTCAATTTTTCTGCCATTGTTAACATTTGAAAGATTTTCCTTAAATTTCTCTTCTGATTTTTGTCTGTGATCAAGAAACATAGTCAGAAGGCCTTGCATGAGATTACACACTTAGAGGATATCAAGCTGAACAGGTTGGAGAGCCTGGCTTACATGAGTAATCTGAAATTGTGGATAAGCAAAAGAAAAAGCTAAAGGTGCTTGAGGAACATTGCAATTGATATGCATCCTGATGTGTTTTCCCTGATGCTGTAGTAACAAGAAAGTTTAATCACGTAAATATCTTTTCAAAGTTTGAGCTAAAAATTCAAATTTTCTTGTATTTTGCTGTCCATAATGTTTCACTCAGCAATGGCACATTGGGAATAAGAGATCTTCTTTTTGGACTCTCACGGAAAAACCTGATGATGGCTTTCAGTGTGCCAATAGAATTCGGTATATAAGGAACAGAATTCAGGTCATTAACAACCAAATTAAGTTTATGTGCAGCACAGTAAGCAACAGCAGCTTTAGAATATTTTCTCTTTATTATGGCTTGGACTCCTCCTTCCTTCCATGCCATTGTAGAGCATCCATCATATCCTTGGCCATGGAGTTTTTCTAAGTTTAATCCAAAATTTAGAAGATGTATCCATAATCATATTTGCAATTGAAATAGCATCCATTTCTTTTTTAGGTTGAAAATCCAAGGAATTCTTCTCTGATGATAGCTACGGTGCTCCTTGTGTCTAAAAAATTTACTCTAAGTGACATTGGTTCTTTTCAACATATGTCAGGACTTTTATCAGCAATGATTGAAAATCAATTTGACATATTGACTTAGGTTACTAGATCTTCTCTTAATGTTTTTTCATATAATGTCATCATTTCATGTTCAACTCAAACTGATGTGTAACATGCAGTAACTGGTGCATTTTCAAGATGGTTCTTTAGGATCACATCACCTGCTTCACTGTAAAATAGGTACAGACGTTGCACGTTTTGTGTTGTACTTTTTTTCCCCACGGAAAACAATGTCATGTGTGCCACAAAATAAGAAAGTGGACAAAATTGGAAAGAACTTTTTCGAATTTTCTTTAACATGCCTTTTCACAGCGCTGTCTATTTGGCAAACAATACTTGTTTCCGGTTTCTTTCTGATCGCCAAAAAGTGAGCTGCATCCACTTGTGCGTTTTTATGTCAAGACGATAAAACATGGTTGCATGCACTTTCATGGAAGTCTTTATATTTGGTTAAAGGCGTAGTTATGAATGCTCCTTGTGTCCCACGATGAAATGGCTGTGGAAAAACTGTGCAATACTTGCAAATCGCACCTTTCAGTTGTGGAGAGTAGCTAAGAAAGGGTGAACATTGAATAATCAACACATGATGGAAACAACGTGGCCCACCTGAATCCTTCTTGAAGTCATAATTTTCCGGTGGGGTATAAGTATCTATTAGTAGATTGTATTTAAAATCATCTGTTAGTTTTTGATGAATTAAAATCCAATCCAATATCATTTACAGGAGCATCAACATAATGACTACATTCTGTTGGAACTGAAACTGGACCTGCAGTACTGTTTGTACTTGGTTCTTCTGCCTCCTGTTCGCCATGTCTAGATTATTTTCTTGCTTCCTTAATATATGATTCTAAATCATCCAATTTTCGTTTTGAAAAAAATTGTGGATGTCCATTTAAAAAAGAAATGGGAATCGTTAAATACTCTGCTCATCACCAGACTGGTTGTATTGAATAAACTGTGAGTTTTAGATGAGCTGCAGGGAGTTGGAAAATCCCTTTAAATTTCACCTGCATGGAGAACCAAGCTTTTCTTCATTAATGCATAGTTATATTGGTAAGATGAGATATGTGAACATCAAATAACTCACCTAGAATGCACTATTTATTGAATACAGCTCTGTATGAGAAAGGGCAGTACCAACTGTGAAGAGATCTCTCAGTCCTCTCTCTATGGCTACATCTCAGTGACCCAATGGGGTTCTTCATGACTGTTTTTAAATAACCCCGCGAAAATTCAGGAAAGGACTGTCGAGCACAAAGCTGGCACTGAGGAAGGCATTCTCCGAAACGCGTTTGCCAGGTGCTGCGACTGTGAGTACGCGCTATTTGATGTGTCAAACAGGGCTATTGAATACCTTGCTGCAAGGAGACTCAAGCTGTGTCAGACCCGTCTTTGATCCATGAAGCGGGATTAGAGGTGGATATATATATATATATATATATATATATATATATATATATATATATATATATATATATATATACTGTAGTACCAGATTTCATTTGCCACAGCACCAGACTGCATGCACAGCTGTTGCCACAACACTAGATTACACCCACAGCACCAGATTGCACCCAAAACACTTGCCACTGCACCAGCTTTAAATGCACAGCACTTGCCTTGGCAATGGATGGCATCCACATCATTCACCAGATATATTCCCACATCACCAGGTAAAACCCTACCACATCAGATAATCATATAACCCCCCCATGGTGGCACAAAATATAAACCCACTGCTTTCTCCTGCTTGTCTAATTTTTTTCTGCTCTCCCCTTCCAATCCCCCCTTTTTTCTGAGTGCTTTCTCCTGCTTTTGCCTCATTTTTTTCTCTTCTCTCCTTCCACTCCCCCCGTTTTTCGAGTGCTTTCTCCTGCTTTTGCCCTGTTTTTTATTGCTTTCTCCTTCCTCTCCCCTATTTCTCTGAGTGCTTTCTCATGCTTTGCCTCCTTTTTTCTGTTCTCTCCTTTCACTCCCCCATTTTTCTGAGTGCTTTCTCCAGCTTTTATCCCATTTTTTACTGCTTTTTCCTTCCTTCCCCCCATTTTACTGAGTGCTTTCTTCTGATTTTGCCTCATTTTTTTCTGCTCTTTCCTTCCACTCCCCCCATTTTTCTGAGTGCTTTTGCCTCATTTTTTACTGGTCTCCATCCACTCCCTCTGTTTTTCTGAGTGCTTTCTCCAGCTTTTGCCTTGTTTTTTATTGCTTTTTGCTCTCTCTCCCCCATTTTTCTGGGGGCTTTCTCCTGATTTTGACCCTTTTTTATTGCTTTCTCCTTCTGATCCCTCATTTTTCTGAGGTGCTTTCTCATGCTTTTGCCTCATTTTTTTCTGTATTTTGTTCCCCCCGTTTTTCTGAGTGCTTCCTTTCCCTCATTTTTCACTGCTTCTTGTTTTTTACAGTGCTGCAAAGGGTATATAAACTGCCAATAAAATACCTGAGGCAACAAACTTTGACATACAGGCTAAAAATGCCAGGATTGGATGCAGGTCAGTCGGGGGCCAAAAAGCTCTATGAGCCAGAGGAGGCAAGCCAGTTAGTGAAGGGCATGTTAGTGCTGCTGCTGCAGACCATGACACAGAAGCTACTAGTCTCTGGAAGTCCTCAGTCTTTCTGATGTGCGAGCCTGCACAGTGCGCATTATGCCAGGGGCTGGGACAAAGCAGATTGGACCATGATTGATCCAACTCTGAGCCGGGACACCATGAGGCGGCTCTAATTGGTAGCGCTCAGATACCAATGACAGTGCTGTCTGCGGATTGAGGTTGGACTGCCAATGGTAGCTGAGTGCAACACTGCTACCAATCAGAGTCGCATTTGGTAGCATAGTAGCTCTCAGCTACCAATGGCAGTAGGCAGCTGCCTGCCGCCAATAGGACAGACACCACCCACCCGCAGTGAGTTGACCCATGGCCAGAGTGCAGACTGTTTTTGGCACATTGGTGCTGCCTGTAAGACTAGTGCTAGTTCAGGTGCAGCGTAACACTATGGCAGGTGGCGGCCATAGTGTTACACTGCACTGCACTGTGAAATTCACCAGGACCCTGAGAGATCCGAGGGGGCAAGCGCCCCCGTTACTCCTCCAGCGGATGCCCATGGTTACGATTTCAACTTGATATAATTTCCAAGGAAATGGAACCTCAAGCAGACAAATTCTAAGTTGCATGACCTCAAGAACTCCTCGGGAAATCCTCACTGCCCATTCAATTGGAATCTCTAGATGTCTGAGTGAAAGGAAATTATTGGTAGATGGTCAAGAAGAGGAAAGGTCTACATTGTTCCTTTCTGCCTATGCCCCTGACCCAAGTTCTGTTGTATTATATTTACTTTTTTTTGCCTTTAATCCATTTTGCCCTCCCAGAGACCCCTTTCATGTTTTCTAACCTGCTACTCTTTTTGATTTACCCATGATATTTGCACTGTTTTGCCTTGTCTTATCTTATTTTTCATCTCATCGCATAGGGTCACTGTTAGAAATTGAGGGTTCTAGTTAGCAGAGTATTCACCCAGTCCAAGCAAGAGCCACAATCTTAGTCGAGGTAAGTCAGATACAAAACCTAAATTAACCTGTGCTCACCCTCTGGTAGTTTGGCACAGAGCAGTCAGGCTTAACTTAAGAGGCAATGTGTAAAGTATTTGTGCAACAATTAAATTTCAGGATGCAAATGTCACACCCCATCTCTCTTCGAGTGACTGTCTAAAGAGAAGGCACAAAGCCCAGCCTTCACCCAACCCAGATGTTTATTCAGAGACAGGCAAGGCACATAATGGTTAACGATAAGAAAATGCCAACTTTCTAAATGTGGCATTTTCAGACTCACAATTTAAAATCCGACTTCACCATAAGTTGTGATTTTAAATTGTGAGTCCAGAGACACCAAACTCCAAATTTCACTTAAAAGATGTTTAATGCAATCCCAAGGTTAACCTATTGGGGAGATAGTCCTTGCAGAAGTGAAAAAACAAATTTAAGAATATTAGAAATGGGGGTCTCTAGTTGGCAGAGGTAGGTACCTTTGTCCAAATCGGGAACCTTGCTTCTAGTCAGGGTAAGGGGGATACACTGCTAAAATAACCCCTGCTCACCCCCTTGGTAGCTTGGCATGAGCAGACAGGCTTATCTCAGAGGCAATGTGTAAAGCATTTGTGAACACATACAGTAATACAGTGAAAACACTACAAATGGACACCACACCAGTTTAGAAAAATAAGTAATATTTATCTAAACCAAAACAAGACCAAATACAAAAATCCACAATACAGTAATACAATGATGACTTTCAAATGGCAGAAATAGTTCAGTTCAAAGCAAATTGCAGATACAACATTTTTCACACAAAGTACCTTGGATATGTCACTCAAACAAACAAAACGGGCCGCAGAGATGGTGATGCGTCGGTTCCTTACACTCAGGGAAGGTGATGCGTCGGTTCCTTGCTCCGGGGGCGGTGCTGTGTCGGTTCCTTACTGGTGCGCAGGAGAGTTGATGCGTCGGTTCCTTTCCGGAGAGGAGTTGATGCGTCGATTTCTTACTGCGTGGGGAGTTGATGTGTCTGTTTCTTACTGCATCCCCCAACGGTGCAACAGACTTGGCGCCTCGATGCGATGCGACAATCCGGGATGATGCTTGGATTCTTGCAGCCGCACAGCAGGCCTTGGGTCATGATCGGTGCGGTGATCTTGGACTTCGGCGACATTGGCACTCGATGCAGCGTGCAGCGATTTCACGAGCCACGGCAGGCGCTGCGACAGTTTCTTCGGCAATACATCGGAAACAGGTACGGATGCGTCATGCTGCCCAGTGTTGCATTGATTTTCCATCTCCCAGCAGAAAACAGTTCTCTAGAGGGCCAAAACAACAGCAGACACCTGTTTGCAGGTCTGAACTCCCAGCAAGGCAGTTCAGCGGAGCTGGTGGTGAAGTTTTTGTGTCCCTGAGACTTCAGAACAGAAGGCAAGCTCAGTTTCAAGCCCTTGGAGATCTTCCTCAAGACACAGCAAACAGCAAAGTCCTTTTCTCCTTTCCTTGGCAGCAAGTAGACACTGCAGGCCAACCCCAGACAGCAAACAGCACAGGGGCAGTATTCCTCCTCAGCTTCTCCGGCTCTTCTCCTTGGCAAAGGTTCCTCTTGATTTCCCAGAAGTGATTTAAAGGTCTGGGCCCCAATATTTATATCACACAATCCTTTGTTCTCTGGTGGCAGAGAAGCCCTGTGCTCAGTCCAAACAGGTTCTGTCCTCTCTGGTGCAGCTTCCTGGCAGGAGGTGGATACAGCATTGTGGAAGGCAGACCAGGCCCATTCAGGTGAAAGGAAATCTCCTCTCCCTACTCTAAATGCAGCCCAGGTTTATTCAGCCCAGCCCTGACGCACCAGGCTCTCTGGAGTCACTGCTCCTCCCCAGCCTCTGTCATCCAAAAGCCAGACATGCAATACACAAACCTAGCAGAGGCACACTGGATGGCTAAGCAAGAAATACCTACTTTCTAAAAGTGGTATTTTCAAACACAGAATGTAAAAATCATCCTCACTAAAAGATGCAATTTAACATTCTGAGTTCAGGCATACTAAACTTAATTTTTCTACCTTTTCCCAGGGGCAGTTATGTTTATAAGATGTTATAAGAAAACTCCCCATTCTGTCCTATGGGAACAGGTAGCATTGCAATAGTGAAAAACGAAATTGGCAGTAATTCACTATCAGGACATGCCACACACATCAAGGCATGTCCTACCTTTCACATACACTGCACCCTGCCCACGGTGGTACCTTGGGCCTACCTTAGGGGTGACTAACATGTAAGAAAAGGTAAGGTTAGGGCCTGGCAAGTGGGTGCACTTGCTAGGTCGACATGGCAGTACCAGACTGCACACCAGAGTTACATTTACAGGCTGCTTATGTGGGTGGTACAATCAGGGCTGCAGCCCAGTAGCAGCATTTGATTTACAGGCCCTGGGCGCACACAGTGCACTCTACTAGGGACTGACTAGTAAATCAAATCAGCCAATCATGGAAACACCAATCCATAACAAGAATGTACAACGGGGAGCACTTGCACTTTGGCACTGAACAGCAGTGGCAAAGAGCCCAAAACTTCTAGACCAGCCAAACGGAGTCCAACACACAGCAAAAACACAGGAGGCAAAGGCAAAAAATGCAGGGGAGACCCACGCCAATGGTGCCAGGTCTAATAAAGAGTATTTCACTACCAGGACAGATAAACTTAAAAGTACATGCCAAACTTTTTAAATACACTGCACTCTGTCCATGGGGCTGCGTATGACCTACCTTACGGGTGACTTACATGTAATATAAAGGAAGGTTTGGGCCTGTCCAGTAGGTTAATGTGCCAGGCCGAAATTACAGTTTAAAACTGCACACACAGGCTCTGCATGACAGACCTGAGCAATCTTTAAAGGGCTACTGAGTGAGTGGCACAATCAGTGCTGCTGGACCACCAGTAGCATTTAATTTACAGGTCCTGGGCACATATAGTGCACTTTACTGAGGACTTATAAGTAAATTAAATATTAAATATGCCATTTGTGGATAAGCCAATGTTACCATGTTTTGTGTACAGAACATATTCACCTTATCACTGGTTAGCTCTGCTAAAGTGAAAAGAATCCTAAAGCCAGCAAAAATGAAGTCAGCAAATCAGAAGGCAAAAAGTCAAGGGAAACCATGTCAAGGATGCCAGGTCTAACAGTAACTATGTGGTAATGCACATAGTAGACATGCATAGCCTTTTGACTTCTTAAAACCTGAATGCAATCTTTATTACCAACACTTGGTTAAGGTCAGCAAATTTGCATAATTTCGACGTGCTGCTCCTGCAAAAATGCACAAATAAACCAATTTCGTTTTGTGAGATTTTAAGGTAAAATAATATCTACTACCTGCTTCTTGAATCTGATGGAAGTACTTATTTGTAACTGTCTGCAAATTTAGAACATTGAATACGCATCTTTAACACATTCGCTGGAGTACTGTGCTGAGAGAGAATAGAGAAAGGGATAGTCATTCAGATTCTTGGAAAGCAGTTTGTAAGAACCAGTACTGCCCTCATCTACAGCATTGACAATCTAGACTGACTTTTTATAGAGATACAGAACAGGCATAATTACAAATCACGCATTACAGACCTCAGAGTCTGTCAATGATGATAGTTATTGCCCCTCACTCTATGACTGTGCCTCACACTTTGCTCAAGCTTGTAAATCAGGCAATGGACAACAAATAATGTTATTGGCTAGAGTAAACGCACTGCAATCCTACAACAAATCCTAAAAGCCCTCCTAGTAGTTCTTAAAAATGTTGTTGTGATGTAGTTTTTCTTTATTAACACTCGTCTCATAAATTTCTTAAACGATCAAGGTTTTCTGGAGCTATAAAAACAAAGGGCCTGATATACATATTGGCGGACTGTTGTAGTACTGTTACCATGGCAGAGTACTTTACTCCTGCCATGGCAGGGTACTCCGCCTGCCACATTTAGAGATGTACCCCAGCCCAGTAGGCATCTCTTGCATTTAAAGAAACCACCATCATGGTGGTTCCTGTAAATGCACTGAAAGTATGACTTGCTGCTCCGTCAACATCCATATGGCACACTTTCATTTTCTTTTTTTATTTTCAAAAACAAAATCCCAAATCAGCTTTTTGTTTTTGAAATAAAAAACAATGACCACCTCAGCATGGGAGAATTCTCCCATGGTGTGGGGGTCATTTAAATGTTTTTACTTTTACATACCGCCATGTTTTAGGTGGTGTTTTGTAAAAGAGAAAACTGACTATGTGTCCGCCCACTCTAAATCATCTGCGAGGTATATATGCGGCAGAGATGGAGTAGTCTCCACTGTCTACATACTGAAAGTCTTCCTGTGTAGAAATCAGACGGTTGGTGGAAAGGGTAAGGGTATTCCATCACCTTTGAGATGGAGTACCCTTTCTACCAACATCTAACTCATGCCCAAAGTCTATTTTCCCAGGTATATTATCGTAAAATGTCAATCCTCGTAAAAAATGCTTTTACAGAGCCAGTTCACTTCAGCATCAATAAAAATAGGAATACTTAAAAATTGGATTTGAATGCAAATGTGGCCTTTTCTTTATGCTTCATGGGTAAACATTCATCAAATACATAAACCTTATTGCTCACAGTAAACTGGGAGGATCAAGTAGAAATGGATGTGCTTTCTTTGTTTGCCTCTTTGAAAGAGATGGAGATTACTGTAATTGGTAGTTCCGCAAGATCTTTTCAAAGGTCACCAAGAAAGTGCTGAAAAAATAAGTAAAGTCATAAAATCAAAGGTTAAAAGTTGGTTGGAAGCTTTCTGACATACGTGTTGTAAATATCTGTAAGGTTAATGTGGTATTTTCACTTTCAAATAACACAACATCTTTCATGAAAGTGAATTTTACTTACATTTTAATGAAATATAGTGAGACGTATTATGCGAATACATTAGTATATATGCACAGACTTTTTTTGCAAATTGGTTTAGCGTCAAAGACAAAATGCTCTTTTTTGGAGTAAAAGATGATTAAAATGTGGACTTAATAACCACAGCACATTATACACAGCATTATGGGGCACATGCATCAACATAAGGAATTGCGATTCCTTAATAGCGATTTTTTAGAAATCGCTATTTAGGAATCGCAATTCCTTATGCATGTAGGAATCGCTAAAACATTTGTGATTCCTACATATTCCTTAATTGCAAATCGCAAATTGCGATTCGCAATTAAGGAATAGCTTCCCATTCATTCCTATGGGCGCAGAGGCCCATAGGAATGAATGGGAATTGCATGCGCAATTTGTGAGTACCAAATAGGTACTCGCAAATTGCGCATGCAATTTCAAGGGTGCAAGGGTGCCAAAAGGACACCCTGATGCACCTGAAATTGGCATGTGACCACATGTTGCGCACACACATGCCCCAAGGGCATGCATGTGTGTAACGATGGAACTTTGAAAAATGCACTTTAGTGCATTTTTCAAAGTTTTCGCAAATTACCATCAATTTTGAATTGATGGTAATTTGCGATCCCTAATTGCGAAATCGCAGTTTCAAATTGCATCATGCATTGCATTTAGGGAATAGCAATTTGCGATTCCCTAAATGCATTCGCAATTTAAGTAAGGGGAGAGGAGTTGGCCTAACGGCTAGGGCGGTTGACCTTGAATCTGGGGAACTGGGTTCGAGCCTCGGCAATGACGCTGAACATCCTGTGATTCTGGGCAAATCACTTAATCTCCCCGTGCCTAACAAAAATGAATGTGTCCTCATGTAATGCAACTGGTGCTATGTAAAGTGCTCTGATACCCGATTCGGGTCAAGTTCGCGCTATATAAAACTCTGGAAGAAAAAAAAATATTGCAAAATTTGCAGTTACTTAAATTGCAAATTTGCATTTGGGTTGATGCATCCCAAATGCAAAAATACTGGTCGCAAAGGGGCAAATTCTGCGAATCTGCCCCTTTGCGAACGGTATTCAGAATTATTCATGTGCCCCCTATGTCTCTTGTAATTGTAGCACAAGAGAATAAGGAGGCCTTGACAGATCTCACACCAGTTTTGGCCTCTTTCTCTCAAACCGGGTAAGCGCATGTTGCCTGATCACAGGTCTGAGGTACAGATTTATAACCACGCAGGGTGTGAAGAAGAACAATACGGATCAACATTGTTTTTCAATTTCAAAGTTTGGCAATGTATATTTTCAAGATGCTGGGTAGGCAGTAAAGGTGTTCTGTGACTGGGTGCTGGGTGATTTATCAATCTAGTCATTAGCCTTTTATGAAAGAATGTGGAGGAAGAAAAATAGATCAAAGAGGTGTCAATAAATAGCAGATGTTCACGATCCTATCAAGATTATTCTTCCTTTTCTCTAACTTTCAAATTTCATTTCAATTTTGAACTGGTTTTATAAATCTTTTTATAAATTTTCCTTTTTATTGCATAGTTCTGTGCCAGTGGCTATGAAATATTTGACCTATCACCAGAAATATGTGGCCTGGCAAGGGAGAGCATTACATGCTCCTCCATGCCTTGGTACAGGTATCAGGCAGGGGGCACAGAGACCTGGTGCCAGGCGGCACTGCAGTTAATTCCCTAAGATGATTTTAACATTCAAAATTTCGGGCCAGTAAAATTTTGTGTGATACACCCTCATTAGGGAAATCCAGGAAAAACAAGACAGGCCTTCTCAAAATTGTGCCTTGAGCAATTCTACAAGGGACTTCTGCTCCGCGCTACTCGTAATCAGGGCCTATGTGCTTTTTGTGATCATTAGAGGATCGTGAACACCAGAAATCTCCTGAAAACGAGCGACACAATGCCAAATACAAACTCTTACTCTAACAAATAAATGGTTTGAATAAAGTTTCTAAACATGCAATTTTGAAATCTGTAGTACACGCGAACACAGCACTGTAAAATGAAGGACTTCAATAATCCTGATAAAGCTGGTTTAATTTTTGGGTTGTAAATCGATAGTATAGCCGCGATATCTGGCAGGTCGATAATTAAATAGCGATAATACGGCTATCATATTTTGGCGGGACCATATTTAATTGTTTATATTCTGATAGTAAACTTATTTTGTTATGTGTTCACAAAACCTATTTTTCATAATCTAAGCGATGTTATTGAAAACTAATTGAAACCACGAAAACGCACCAACAGCAGTAAACAAGTATTTGCAATGTAATCGGTCTCGCCTTTGGGACCTTATATGTATTTAGGTATGCAGCACATTAGCCTGGTGCTGAAACATCTACTGTTCTTTAACATGGAGGAAAAGTGAGCACCAAACTGCGTGACACGCCAGGTATGAGAACACATGGAGAGAAATGTTGCCTTTCAGCGGGAAATGGTACAGTCCAAAGCTCTGTTTTTAATATAAAATCAGGGCCTTCGGTGGTCATATCACTGAAAACACAAGATTTGGAAAAAATATTTTTGTCTACGGGTGCTCGTGGAAGACAATTTCCATTGACTGGAATCGAGAGAATGCTAAAGTGATTCTGGTATTTTACTGACCTCTGCTGGTCGTTTTCTATCAAGAAAGTTAAATAGAGTCAGTTGCCAGAAAAATTAAAAAAAGAAAGTCCCTCAGCAGAAAGCAATTCTGGTATTTTACTGACCTCTACTGGTAGTTTTCTATCAAGACAGTTAAATAGAGGCAGTTGAACAAACAGAAAGCAATTCTGGTATTTTACTGACCTCTACAGGAGGTTTTCTATCAAGACTGTTAAATAGAGGCAGTTGAACAGAAAGAAAAAGTCCCTAAGCGGAAGCAGACAAGTCCTAGGGCTGATATCCAGAGCCCACAAAGTACATACACATATAAGTATATACTAAAGTATATACAAGAGTTCTCGAATGCTCGACCTAGCAATGTAACAATAACTCTTTACTATCTTGGTGCTTGCTGAGGGGAGTAAAGAGCAATGGAAGATAAGGCTAATTCTAGAAGTAGGTTGTGTTGGTCCATTAAAATCAAGGTATGCCTCAACCAGGGAGCTTTAGAGACTGCTGCTAGGGAGCTGCACTCTCAGGGATGACAGGCTTTAATGTTGGATGGAACTGGCCGCAGTCTTGCCCAAAAGGGCAATGGTGTGTTAAACACACAAGACAGAGGGCACACAGTGGGACCACTAAGGCTGTTCTGGATCAGGCTAGCATGTGACAAACCAGGTGCTAGACGTCTGCACACAAAGCAGGGTCAAAGCATGACAACAGCTGCACTCCTAGTAATTGGAAACTATGCCTTGTCAGCACATTCTGGTGTACGGACTCATTATTGGAAAACCTAAGCACATTACAATTACAAATATTTACACTGGTACACTAAACAAACAATTCTATACAATAAGGAGTCCACTAGCCAGAGGGTACTGAACTTATTTACACGGGAAGGCGAGTAGGCATAGCCCCTTGTCGGAAGATGCTGTACTTCAAAACCTCACAATGCTTTCCCTTGTAAGCACATGTGCGGAGGTGGTCTAAACAGGAAACCCTCTCGAGGCTACAGTCTGGGAAGACCAATGTTGGTTTCCTCCATCTCACAGCACACTACGGGTGTCCCTGAGGAGCAGTTTGAGGTGATCTGTCAGTATCACACTCCCCACAAACCTTTGCCAAAGAAACAAGATTTTTCATGGGCAAAGGGTAGCGGTAATAAAGGTGCAAATGCACTGGCAGTCAGGCCTTTTTGTTCTTGCAAAAGTGAGAATAGAGTTGAGAGGAGAAAGCACATAAACTATATTACTGACCAGAAACTAAGGCAGAGATGAGTTAACAATGGTTGCTTTTATGTTTTTTTTTGACACTTCATACCACACTTCTGCAATTCATAAGCAGTATCCATGATTGGTGTTACTAGGAGTGGTAGAATGCTGAGTTACCTTTGCTAGGATTCAAACTTGCCAAAGCAGATGTCGGTGCTGAGAGTTTAACTCACCAAAACATCTTGAGTGCAGCTCTTGGTCCTGTCTTGTTAAATCCTTCCATAAATGGTCAAAAACACTTTCATTAAGAGTCTAAAGATGTTCTACCATTAGTAAGCGCGAACAGGGCTTCTCTACCTCTATATTTCAACAATGCAATTGTGCCAGTAGAGGCTGCTACCAAACAGAGGTGGTGGTGCAGAGAGGGAGAGGGGTGACGGAGAGAGGGGGTGGGAAATAATAAATATAAAAAAGCACTTACCTATACTGCCAGCCGCCGCTTTTTCTTCCTCCGTCCTTCGTCCTCTTTCCTCCTTCTGCTGTAAGCACACAGCCTCCCAGAATCCCCTGGCCAATCACAACACTGCCTTACAGCAGTGTTGGATTGTTCTGAGCGCCGTGGTTCGGCGCTCAGACTGGGGGTGGTAGACTGTGTATGAACTCCACGCAGTCTGGAGAACATGCAGAGTGTGCATGACGCTTTGGCCGGCCCGAGACGGCTGGCCAAACCATCATGTGTACTTTAGGTGCTGCCACCAATCCTCCCCCTGGGATGCAGGGAGCCCAACCCTGCCCCCCTGGCTTCAGCTGCAAGGTGAATACAGAAAACAAAATGATATTAACAAACATCATTTAATTTTTTGTATTCAGCTTGCAGTACAAGCAGTGGGGCGACGCTCCTCCGCCTTAGTGGAGGAGCCGCCACTGTTGTGCTTGATAGATTGAGAACTCACTTAGAGTGCTTATATCAGTACAGCAGAGAGACTTCCAGGAAAGAAATGAATTGCAGGAAGACTGACCGTAGAGAACACGCTAATCTTTGATTATGTTAGTCCATGATTGTTTGCTTCCACTTGCTCGGAACCCCTGGTAGCTGGGTGCTGCAGTAAGTTTCACCAAGAAGCTGTGGTTATCCTACAGTGAAAGGCAAAGTATAGATGTTTCCACTCCAGCTCTAATTCCGGCATTGCAAGCAAGATCTATAGCCTTGATGCTGTGGGGACTTAAAAATCTGCAAAAGTTATTAAATGCTGGTAACAGAACAATAGAGCTTAGGGTTAAACAATATGGGTTAACTTGATGCCCATATAACCATCTTTTAGATTCAAATGTGGGAAGACCAAAAGATACAGAGCACCAAATGAAGTATTAGATCTGGAAAGTGCCATTCACCTAAAACTAGACAGAATGGCAGAACACATTGAACGGTACATACAACTGACCTACTCATGAAGTTGGATTTGGCTAACGTTATTCTGAGGCATTGGGAAAATAATGGCAAGGGAATCCATGAGTTCTTAAGACTAAACCCTCTTGTGAAGTCGCAATAAGAAAGTTAAAATGAACAGAGCCTGGAAAGTTATTAGGACCAAACCTCTTCATTGTATTTCAAATTCCGATTAGGAAAATTGTTACCACTTTCCATAGGGGTTAGAAAGTGGATGGGACTGCCTCACTGTGTGTGCTCCTGCAGCTGTGATATGTGCCTTATTGCTGATCCAAGTCTACTTTCTCTTTCTATTCTTGCTGCAGATTGTTTAAGCTATTCCTTAATATCGCTGAGATGTGGGAGGTCCCAAGTGCTTCTGTATTGGCCAAAAGCCTGGAAGTTGAAAGATCACATTTTACAAAATCAGTATTTATTTGAAGAACCCTGAATGTTGGGAAAAGCCTGCATTAGCCCATTTTAGTACCTATCAATTTCAGATATGAAATCGAAGATTGATTAAATGGGCTAAGTACCCAGTGCCTGCCATCAAAAAGCTATATTAAATAATGTAAGTATAGGCTGGCGGTCTTGGTATTATCACACAAGCTCTTCTACCAGTGTGAGTATTCAGCACACCCCTAGATATCACTATTATTTATACACTTATGGGTACGACTTGCCAAGCTTCAGCTAATAAACATGAAAATGGTTCTGTGACACTGCTCTATGCAGTACAGATGCGACTCATACCATTTCACTGGTGGCATCACACAAAGAGTCTTATTATGAGTTTGGCAGTCCGATATTACAAGTAGGGTGATCGGACCGCCATGGGACCATTGCTGCTGCCAGGGATCCGCGATCTCTGGCGGTCTTGCAGTGGTATGAGGCCAAAAATATGCTGGTGGTGCTGCTGCCGCACCGCCAAGCATATCAGGAGTTTCCTCACCGCCACAATTTTCATGGCGGTGAGCCCGCCATGAAAAGTGTTGCAGTGAGGAAATAAAGGGGGCACTACAGAGCCCCATGTTGCCTCTGCGCCAGCGGATGCATGCAGGGGGGGCATATATTTGTGTCCCCTGTATGCATGCACCACCAGTTCCTGCAGGGCAAGGACTTCACAGTCCATGCCCTGCAGGAACATGTAATTGCGTTCCCATTGCGGTGCCATGCTAAGGCTCATGTATGAGCCTTAGCACTGCACCACCACAGGCCAGCCGCCACAGGACCACCTGACCTGGATTCCAGTAGGAATGCTGCTGGCAGTCTCAATATGGCTTTGGCGGTGTGGCAGTGGGGCGCTGGCTTGGCAGCCTGCTGCCACACCTCCAAAGTCATAATAAGGCTCAAATGCTTTTCACTCTACAAGAGCGAGCACAAAAGCCTATTCACCAAAACACATTACAAGATCATGTGGTAATAGTAATTTTCAAACTTACACCATTATTTGATACACCCACAAGGCCCGTTATTGCCTAACCCAAATAAATGGGACACCAGGTCTTATCAGCACCTTACAACTTTGGTCCATTGCATCTTTAATATATGATGGTCAGACATGATCAGATGCATCGTTCCGTTCAAAATGCTTTACATCCAACTGTATAACGTCTTCAAAATTCAAGTGGCCAATGAAGAGAACCAGCCTGCCCTGTGAAGAGCCAGGAGCATAAGCCTCCTTTTCTAGGTACCCAAGGATTTTCCTACAGCGATCTCACAGTCATGCACTGAATTAAAACAGCGTTAGCTGCCTTGTGCTATGCTTGGCACTAATGCATATTAATGCTGATAATAATAATGGAAAAGATAAAGAAGTGATACAATATGAACTTCTATGCTGCCACATGGGATACCCATCCGTAGGGATGGGTATCCCATGTGGCAGCATAGAAGAGTTATATTAGAGAATACTATAATGCTCTACACTATTTGTTCTGCTATTTTTATTTTTTCCTGTTGTTTAATATATATATATATATATATATATATATATATATATATATATATATATATCGAAAAAAATCCCTCCTAACGAAAAGACCAGAGGACTCAGCGGGGATACCAGGTAACCATTTAATTCATCATGGCTTGAGCATAATGCATTTCGGCAATACCATTTGCCTTCCTCAGATGCTTTTCTTGCCTCGGATTACCCTCAGTCCTTCCTTTTGTCCATGGTGCTCCAAATGGTTGGAGTATAGCAAGCTCCGCCTTAATTGATTGCAGCTGTGGTCCAATGTCAGGACTCAACATCCCAGCATGCATTTCAAAGGAAGTCCAGAATGCGGAGCAATATGACGCTTCAATGCGTGCTATTGTACCTTGCAAGAAGAGGGAAAGGCTGGTTTGAGCCAAGAGAGTCCCGATCATCAAGATGTTAATGGCCACCTCGGGTCCCCGACGTCTCAACCCCACGAGCAGTTCCAAACCGTGCCACTTGTCCGTAATGCTCGCAGGGTGGGCCAGCAAACTACCAATCCCTTGGTTATTTCTGCCACGATGCCTTTACTTGTTGCGGGCCACTTGTGAAGCGGGTCCTCTGTTGTCACGCGCCAAGGCACAGCTCGTGAAAATATCGAAAAAATCCCTCCTAACGAAAAGACCAGAGGACTCAGCGGGGATACCAGGTAACCATTTAATTCATCATGGCTTGAGCATAATGCATTTCGGCAATACCATTTGCCTTCCTCAGATGCTTTTCTTGCCTCGGGTTACCCTCAGTCCTTCCTTTTGTCCATGGTGCTCCAAATGGTTGGAGTATAGCAAGCTCCGCCTTAATTGATTGCAGCTGTGGTCCAATGTCAGGACTCAACATCCCAGCATGCATTTCAAAGGAAGTCCAGAATGCGGAGCAATATGACGCTTCAATGCGTGCTATTGTACCTTGCAAGAAGAGGAAAGGCTGGTTTGAGCCAAGAGAGTCCCGATCATCAAGATGTTAATGGCCACCTCGGGTCCCCGACGTCTCAACCCCACGAGCAGTTCCAAACCGTGCCACTTGTCCGTAATGCTCGCAGGGTGGGCCAGCAAACTACCAATCCCTTGGTTATTTCTGCCACGATGCCTTTACTTGTTGCGGGCCACTTGTGAAGCGGGTCCTCTGTTGTCACGCGCCAAGGCACAGCTCGTGAAAAATATCGAAAAAATCCCTCCTAACGAAAAGACCAGAGGACTCAGCGGGGATACCAGGTAACCATTTAATTCATCATGGCTTGAGCATAATGCATTTCGGCAATACCATTTGCCTTCCTCAGATGCTTTTCTTGCCTCGGGTTACCCTCAGTCCTTCCTTTTGTCCATGGTGCTCCAAATGGTTGGAGTATAGCAAGCTCCGCCTTAATTGATTGCAGCTGTGGTCCAATGTCAGGACTCAACATCCCAGCATGCATTTCAAAGGAAGTCCAGAATGCGGAGCAATATGATGCTTCAATGCGTGCTATTGTACCTTGCAAGAAGAGGGAAAGGCTGGTTTGAGCCAAGAGAGTCCCGATCATCAAGATGTTAATGGCCACCTCGGGTCCCCGACGTCTCAACCCCACGAGCAGTTCCAAACCGTGCCACTTGTCCGTAATGCTCCCAGGGTGGGCCAGCAAACTACCAATCCCTTGGTTATTTCTGCCACGATGCCTTTACTTGTTGCGGGCCACTTGTGAAGCGGGTCCTCTGTTGTCACGCGCCAAGGCACAGCTCGTGAAAAATATCGAAAAAATCCCTCCTAACGAAAAGACCAGAGGACTCAGCGGGGATACCAGGTAACCATTTAATTCATCATGGCTTGAGCATAATGCATTTCCGGCAATACCATTTGCCTTCCTCAGATGCTTTTCTTGCCTCGGGTTACCCTCAGTCCTTCCTTTTGTCCATGGTGCTCCAAATGGTTGGAGTATAGCAAGCTCCGCATTAATTGATTGCAGCTGTGGTCCAATGTCAGGACTCAACATCCCAGCATGCATTTCAAAGGAAGTCCAGAATGCGGAGCAATATGACGCTTCAATGCGTGCTATTGTACCTTGCAAGAAGAGGAAAGGCTGGTTTGAGCCAAGAGAGTCCCGATCATCAAGATGTTAATGGCCACCTCGGGTCCCCGACGTCTCAACCCCACGAGCAGTTCCAAACCGTGCCACTTGTCCGTAATGCTCGCAGGGTGGGCCAGCAAACTACCAATCCCTTGGTTATTTCTGCCACGATGCCTTTACTTGTTGCGGGCCACTTGTGAAGCGGGTCCTCTGTTGTCACGCGCCAAGGCACAGCTCGTGAAAATATCGAAAAATCCCTCCTAACGAAAAGACCAGAGGACTCAGCGGGGATACCAGGTAACCATTTAATTCATCATGGCTTGAGCATAATGCATTTCGGCAATACCATTTGCCTTCCTCAGATGCTTTTCTTGCCTCGGGTTACCCTCAGTCCTTCCTTTTGTCCATGGTGCTCCAAATGGTTGGAGTATAGCAAGCTCCGCCTTAATTGATTGCAGCTGTGGTCCAATGTCAGGACTCAACATCCCAGCATGCATTTCAAAGGAAGTCCAGAATGCGGAGCAATATGACGCTTCAATGCGTGCTATTGTACCTTGCAAGAAGAGGGAAAGGCTGGTTTGAGCCAAGAGAGTCCCGATCATCAAGATGTTAATGGCCACCTCGGGTCCCCGACGTCTCAACCCCACGAGCAGTTCCAAACCGTGCCACTTGTCCGTAATGCTCGCAGGGTGGGCCAGCAAACTACCAATCCCTTGGTTATTTCTGCCACGATGCCTTTACTTGTTGCGGGCCACTTGTGAAGCGGGTCCTCTGTTGTCACGCGCCAAGGCACAGCTCGTGAAAAATATCGAAAAAATCCCTCCTAACGAAAAGACCAGAGGACTCAGCGGGGATACCAGGTAACCATTTAATTCATCATGGCTTGAGCATAATGCATTTCGGCAATACCATTTGCCTTCCTCAGATGCTTTTCTTGCCTCGGGTTACCCTCAGTCCTTCCTTTTGTCCATGGTGCTCAAAATGGTTGGAGTATAGCAAGCTCCGCCTTAATTGATTGCAGCTGTGGTCCAATGTCAGGACTCAACATCCCAGCATGCATTTCAAAGGAAGTCCAGAATGCGGAGCAATATGACGCTTCAATGCGTGCTATTGTACCTTGCAAGAAGAGGGAAAGGCTGGTTTGAGCCAAGAGAGTCCCGATCATCAAGATGTTAATGGCCACCTCGGGTCCCCGACGTCTCAACCCCACGAGCATTTCCAAACCGTGCCACTTGTCCGTAATGCTCGCAGGGTGGGCCAGCAAACTACCAATCCCTTGGTTATTTCTGCCACGATGCCTTTACTTGTTGCGGGCCACTTGTGAAGCGGGTCCTCTGTTGTCACGCGCCAAGGCACAGCTCGTGAAAAATATCGAAAAAAATCCCTCCTAACGAGAAGACCAGAGGACTCAGCGGGGATACCAGGTAACCATTTAATTCATCATGGCTTGAGCATAATGCATTTCGGCAATACCATTTGCCTTCCTCTAGATGCTTTTCTTGCCTCGGGTTACCCTCAGTCCTTCCTTTTGTCCATGGTGCTCCAAATTGTTGGAGTATAGCAAGCTCTGCCTTAATTGATTGCAGCTGTGGTCCAATGTCAGGACTCAACATCCCAGCATGCATATCAAAGGAAGTCCAGAATGCGGAGCAATATGACGCTTCAATGCGTGCTATTGTACCTTGCAAGAAGAGGGAAAGGCTGGTTTGAGCCAAGAGAGTCCCGATCATCAAGATGTTAATGGCCACCTCGGGTCCCCGACGTCTCAACCCCACGAGCAGTTCCAAACCGTGCCACTTCCTTGGTTATTTCTGCCACGATGCCTTTACTTGTTGCGGGCCACTTGTGAAGCGGGTCCTCTGTTGTCACGCGCCAAGGCACAGCTCATGAAAAATATCGAAAAAAATCCCTCCTATACATATATATATATATATTATCTACTGGCGGTCGCCAGTAGATAGTTATAGTTAAAACCTATTATCCATAGGAAATCCGCGACATTCTATTTGAAATAACGTTGGCGCCGGTTGACGAATCTTCGCGAAAGTTTCCAACTTGTTGGGGCGCTCCGGTCCGCTCCTATTCTGAAAGTCTCGGGGTATTACGTCAAGCGAGGGCCGAGAAAAAGGGGGTCCCAAAACGCGTTTTCCCCATTCATTTTTCCATAGGAACCTTTAGTCGCAGCTACAGCCCGAACTGCTGAACGGAATTACACCAAATTTGGGAAAGAGGTAGCCCTTGGTTCAGTGTCGTGCCTTTTGCTTAAATGGTGTAAATCCGTTCAGTAGTTCCTGAGAAAATCAAAAGTAAAGTCACATATATATCTGGGCGGAGCCTAACCACATATGTCATCGTGAGATCTGATTGGCTGTCAGCACTTCATCCTGGAATTGCTGGCAGCCATCTTGGGACCAATATAAATGATAGTACCTCATTGAAATGCATTGTAGTGAATAGAAGATTTTGAGGGTCACCAAAAGGAGAACTATAAAGGGTGATAACAGGCTTTAGTTACATTAGAATTTATTTGTTGATGGTACCATACTAATTTTAGGAATTGTGGTGTATTCTAAGGTGATTTTACCATGTGAAAACCTTCTGCTGGGATATCATGAATCATGTTTGAGAGAACACTATTTTCTCATGCTTGTCCCATGGAGGTTTGGAAGGTGCTCCAGAAGCTAAAATGAGAGCATATTTTCTGTAAATTCACATTATCTTTCTCACTCATGTGAGAATGAAGTCTGACAATCTCAGTAAAACATGTACATCCAACAAGGGCAGAGACTGTCAGTTGATTCCTTTGTGTTTTACTGCAGCTTCCCAGAGTGTTCTAAAGAACAACTAGAGTGCTAACAGCCTTACTTATGACAAAAGTATGGCACACCTGAAGCCATCTTGATTGGAATAAACTGGTAACACTTAAACAATTTAATTTAAAAAGGAACAAAATGATGGGGTTCATTTTGTCATAGAAATTATGGTTAGTGCTGTAGAAAGAAAAATTAGGGCATGTTTTAAGTGAGATCTCAAATCCTCTTCTATTTCATTAGAAAATTCTGACATGCAGAAAAATTAGGACATGTTTCAAGTGTGATCTCAAATATCTTCCTGTTATATTTCAACAGGAGCAGCCTGCCAGTTGATGCCTTTGTGTTCTACTGCAGCTTCCCAGAGTGTTCTAAAGAACAACTAGAGCGCTAACAGCCTTACTTATGACAAAAGTATGGCACACCTGAAGCCATCTTGATTGGAATAAACCAGTAACACTTAAAACATTTAATTTAAAAAGGAACAAAATGAGGGGTTCTTTTTGAAATAGAAATTATGGTTAGTGCTGCAGAAAGAAAAATTAGGGCATGTTTTAAGTGAGATCTCAAATCCTCTTCTATTTCATTAGAAAATTCTGACATGCAGACTGAAACAATCACTTTCAATACCAGCAGCAGACTACCAGTTAACTCCCTGGTGAGCAGTAGCTTTACTCCAGTGATCTAATGAGCAACTAGAGTGCTAACATTCTGAATTTATGGCAGATGTGAGACACATCTGAATGCCTTCTTGATGGAATCAAAGTAAAAACTGAAAGCATTTCCTACTGAGGAGACTGCAGTAAATGAAGAAATTAGGAAACTTCATAACAAAGAAGTCTTCCAAGATGGCCACCAGTGAAAAAAGAGCCCAAATGTAGCACAAATATTACCAAGATGTAGCCCACATATAGCCCAATGACAAAAGTGTGCAAAACACTTTTTATTTTTAGTTTTTTGCAGTTTTATGTAGTGCAGACTGGTCAGGTATTGGAGCATTGCATCTTAAAACATGACCCCCTACACTACAAAAACACCACTGCACTACCTTAAACCCTAAAACACTACCCCCAGCACGACCCCTACACTACACAAGCACCACTGCACTATCCTAAACCCTAAAACACTACCCCCAGCACGACCCCCTACACTACCCAAACACCACTGCACTAACCTAAATCCTAAAACACTACCACCAGCACGACCCCCTACACTACCCAAACACCACTGCACTACCCTAAAACATGACCCCTACACTACACAAACACCACTGCACTACCCTAAACCCTAAAACACTACCCCCAGCACGACCCCTTCACTACACAAACACCACTGCACTACCCTAAACCCTAAAACACTACCCCAGCACGACCCCCTACACTACCCAAACACCACTGCACTACCCTAAAACATGACCCCTACACTACACAAACACAACTGCACTACCCTAAACCCTAAAACACTACACCCAGCACGACCCCTACACTGCCCGAACACCACTGCACTGCCCTAAACCCTGAAACACCAGCCCCTGCATGACCCCTACACTGCCCGAACACCACTGCACTGCCCTAAACCCTGAAACACCACCCCTAGCACGACCCCCTACACTGCCCGAACACCACTGCACTGCCCTAAACCCTGAAACACCACCCCTTCACGACCCCCTACACTACCCGAACACCACTGCACTGCCCTAAACCCTGAAACACCACCCCCAGCATGACCCCCTACACTGCCCGAACACCACTGCACTGCCCTAAACCCTGAAACATCACCCCCAGCAAGACCCCCTACACTGCCTGAACACCACTGACCTAAACCCTGAAACACCACCCCCAGCACGACCCCCTACACTGCCTGAACACCACTGCACTGCCCTAAACCCGGAAACACTACCCCCAGCATGACCCCCTACACTGCCCGAACACCACTGCTCTGCCCAAAACCCTGAAACACCAGCCCCAGCACGACCCCCTACACTGCCCGAACACCACTGCACTGCCCTAAACCTTGAAACACCAGCCCCTGCACGACCCCCTACACTGCCCGAACACCACTGCACTACCCTAAACCCTGAAACATCACCCCCAGCACGACCCCCTACACTGCCCGAGCACCACTGCACTGCCCTAAACCCTGAAACACCAGCCCCAGCATGACCCCCTACACTGCCCGAACACCACTGCACTGCCCTAAACCCTGAAACACCAGCCCCAGCACGACCGCCTACACTGCCCGAACACCACTGCACTGCCCTAAACCCTGAAACACCAGCCCCAGCACGACCCCCTACACTGCCCGAACACCACTGCACTGCCCTAAACCGTGAAACACCAGCCTCAGCACGACCCCCTACACTGCCTGAACACCACTGCACTGCCCTGAACCCTGAAACACCAGCCCCAGCACAACACCCTACACTGCCTGAACACCACTGCACTGCCCTAAACCCTGAAACACCACCCCGTGCATGACCCCCTACACTGCCCGAACACCACTGCCCTAAACCCTGAAACACCACCCCCAGCATGACCCCCTACACTGCCCGAACACCACTGCACTGCCCTAAACCCTGAAACACCACCCCCAGCGCGACCCCCTACACTGCCCGAACACCACTGCACTAAACCCTGAAACACCACCCCTGCACAACACCCTACACTGCTCGAACACTACTGCAGTGCCCTAAACCCAGAAACACCATCCCCAGCACGACCCCTATACTGCACGAACACCACTGCACTGCCCTAAACCCTGAAACACTACCCCCAGCAAGACCCCCTACACTGCCCGAACACCACTGCACTGCCCTAAACCCTGAAACATCACCCCCAGCAAGACCCCCTACACTGCCCGAACACCACTGCCCTAAACCCTGAAACACCACCCCCAGCATGACCCCTACACTGCCCGAACACCACTGCACTGCCCTAAACCCTGAAACACCAGCCCCAGCACGACCCCTACACTGCCCGAACAACACTGCACTGCCCTAAACCCTGAAACACCACCCCTGCATGACCCCCTACACACCCCGAACACCACTGTACTGCCCTAAACCCTGAAACCCCACCCCCAGCATGACCCCCTAGACTGCCAGAACACCACTGCACTGCCCTAAACCCTGAAACACCACCCCCTGCATGACCCCTACACTGCCCGAACACTACTGCACTGCCCTAAACCCTGAAACACCACCCCCAGCACGACCCCCTACACTGCACGAACACCACTGCACCGCCCTAAACCCTGAAACACTACCCCCAGCAAGACCCCTACACTGCCCGAACACCACTGCCCTAAACCCTGAAACACCACCCCCAGCAAGACCCCCTTCACTGCCCGAACACCACTGCACTGCCCTAAACCCTGAAACACCACCCCCAGCACGACCCCTACACTGCCCGAACACCACTGCTCTGCCCAAAACCCTGAAACACCAGCCCCAGCACGACCCCCTACACTGCCCGAACACCACTGCACTGCCCTAAACCCTGAAACACCAGCCCCAGCACGACCCCCTACACTGCCCGAACACCACTGCACTGCCCTAAACCCTGAAACACCACCCCCAGCACGACCCCTACACTGCCCGAACACCACTGCTCTGCCCAAAACCCTGAAACACCAGCCCCAGCACGACCCCCTACACTGCCCGAACACCACTGCACTGCCCTAAACCCTGAAACACCAGCCCCAGCACGACCCCTACACTGCCCGAACACCACTGCACTGCCCTAAACCCTGAAACACCACCCTCAGCACGACCCCTACACTGCCCGAACACCACTGCACTGCCCTAAACCCTGAAACACCAGCCCCAGCACGACCCCGTACACTGCCCGCACACCACTGCACTGCCCTAAACCCTGAAACACCAGCCCCAGCACAACCCCGTACACTGCCCGAACACCACTGCACTGCCCTAAACCCTGAAACACCAGCCCCAGCACGACCGCCTACACTGCCCGAAAACTACTGCACTGCCCTAAACCCTGAAACACCACCCCCAGCAAGACTACCTACACTGGCCGAACACCACTGCACTGCCCTAAATCCTGAAACACCACCCCCTGCACGACCCCCTACACTGCCCAAACACTACTGCACTGCCCTAAACCCTGAAACACCACCCCTCAGCACGACACCCTACACTGCCCGAACACCACTGCACTGCCCTAAACCCTGAAACACCACCCCAGCAAGACCCCCTACACTGCCCGAACACCACTGCACTAAACCCTGAAACACCACCCCCTGCACGACCCCCTACACTGCCGGAACACCACTGCACTGCCCTAAACCCTGAAACACCACCCCCATCACGACCCCCTACACTGCCCTAACACCACTGCACTGCCCTAAACCCTGAAACATCACCCCCAGCACAACCCCCTACACTGCCTGAGCACCATTGCTCTGCCCTAAACCCTGACACACTAGCCCCAGCACGACCCCCTACACTGCCCGAACACCACTGCACTGCCCTAAACCCTGAAACACCACCCCCGCACGACCCCCTACACTGCCCGAACACCACTGCACTGCCCTAAACCCTGAAACACCAGCCCCAGCATGACCCCTACACTGCCCGAACACCACTGCACTGCCCTAAACCCTGAAACACCAGCCCCAGCATGACCCCTACACTGCCCGAACACCACTGCACTGCCCTAAACCCTGAAACACCAGCCCCAGCACGACCCCCTACACTGCCCGAACACCACTGCACTGCCCTAAACCCTGAAACACCAGCCCCAGCACCACCCCATACAATGCCCGAACACCACTGTACTGCCCTAAACCCTGAAACACCACCCCCTGCACCGCCCCCTACACTGCCCGAACACCACTGCACTGCCCTAAACCCTGAAACACCACCCCCTGCACCACCCCCTACACTGCTGGTGTGTGTATAACTGTATAGGTGAGTAAATGGCAGTGTGTTTAATTATTTGCACGACTGACTAGGTGTGTGAGTACCTCTATGGATGAGTGGCGGTGTTTGAGTGTCTATATAGGAGTATGAGTGCATATGATAGTCCTGTACTGAGTGACCGTAAGTATGAGTGACTGTACGGGTGAGTGACTGGATGTGTGTGTAGACCTAAGAATCAGTGAGTGGGTATGTAGTTATTGGTGCTGGAGTGTGTATGGTTTTGAGAATGGCAGTCTGTAATTTAGAGTGGGTGTATCAAAATTTATATTAGGGTGTGAGAAGATGCATGAAATTATCACATGGATGATGTCATCAGTGATGTCATCAGTGAAGTCACTGACCATGTCATGAGTGATGTAATATGTGACGTCATCAGCAGTGCATTGCGGGGGCGCGAGTTATAGTTAGCTGAACTAACTATAACGGGGAATTTCACGGGTTTTGTACGAGTGCAATGTCCAACTAACTATAACTTTCCTAAAACCTATGGTTTTTTCAGTGAATATATATATATATATATATATATATATATATATATTAATATATATTACTACTGGCGGTCGCCAGTAGGTAGTTATAGTTTAGGACCTTGTTTCTATTCAAAAAGCTTTTGTTCTTTTGCAAATATCTTTGGCGCCGTTTGACTAGTCTTCGCGAAATTTTCAAAACTAATTGTTCACTCAGGTCAGCTCCTGTTTTGAAAGTTTCAGGGTGATTCGTCAAGCGGAGGCCGAGAAAAAAGGGGGGGGTCACAAAACGCGTTTGACCCATGTTAATTTCCATAGGAACTTTAGACAAAGCTACAGCCCGAACTGCTGAACGTAATTACACCAAATTTGGCATCAAGGTAGGTCTTGGTCCAGAAAGCGTTCAGTAGTTGCTGAGCAATTCAAAAAATAAAAATATCGATATCTGAGCACCAAGGAGGATTCGTGAACCCTCCCGAGAACGAGCTTCATTCTGATTGGCTGCCAACACTCCAAACCAGAATGTGTTGGCAGCCATCTGGTGACTCGGTAATGAAAAGATGTCTGTAGCTGAGGTAGTCAGTTAGTAGAATGAGAGGTATCTAAAATGGTGGACAAGATGCTGTTTTTTAAAAAGTAGAGAATTGATTGGCTGTTTAAGATCATTGTACACTGCAAAATAGGGTGCATGTTACTTTCTTTAAAAAGCATGTTTGTTATTGGTCAGTAAAAAATGTTTGAAAGGTACAGTAGATAGGATGAGGTCATATTTTGCAAACATCAACCACACCTGCTGTTTGCATTTTCAACCTTGTGTGCTGAACTTGAAATATGGTGAACTTGTGACCTGTTAGTTCAGTTGAATGTTCCATGAAGTGTTACTATGGAAACTGGCATTAAGCAGAATGGGGGAAGGGTTGAATGTTATCAGTGGTTTTAAAATATGGAATTGTAATTTATATAGGTGATATGTTATTAAAGTAAGATTTCCGAAGTCAGTACTATGTTTAGAAGTGGTGTGTTCTTAAAATAGTGGTATTTTTATTTGTAATATATTTTTGAACTCCCGTATGGTTTCGCGGCTCCATTGCTTTGGTGCACGGTAGAGTCGCGATTCCCCCAAAAATTCCAGAACCAGTTTGGGCATTTTTAGAAGTCAGTTGGTAAGGGTTAATATTTCTAACCAATAGAAATGTGTTTTATAATTTGAAATAATGTAGGAAGCAATGTGATTTGTTACTTACATGTATTTGTGTGGAGAAAGAGAGGGAAAGTTTGCCATTACTGGTTTTACCTTGCTGAGAGTGGTGCATTACATTGATTGTGTGCATAAGAAATTTATTTATAAGTTTGTGATATTTCATATTCTACAAATCAATTTATTATTATTATTATTAGCTAGCTTGTAAAGCGCCTGGTTACTCCAACAGAGTGTCCCCGCACTAGAACATCAATGAAAACCCCGCAACAATCCAGACCTAGCAGCCTTCCTGCGCATAAGACTGACAGAATAATAAAAAGCAGAAATATTACTTCCGTCCACCAGACGGGAGTCGGAAAAGCCAAGTTTTTAGGTTTTTCCGGAACAGAGACTCCGACTCGCAGGTCCTAAGATCCATAGGGAGGTCATTCCATGCCTTAGCAGCCAGGAAGCCAAAAGATCTCCCTCCAGCGCGAACCTTCCGCACCCTGGGCACAATCACCCTGGCAGAGCCAAGCGATCTCAGATCCCGTGTGGGCAGATAAGCTGTAAGAAGGGGGAGCAGGAAGCGCGGCCCCTTCTGACTAAGGATCCTGTGACCAAAGCATAAGGCCTTGAAAGTGACTCTGGCCTGAATTGGGAGCCAATGAAGTTTCTTCAAAGCTTCCCCCACCGAAACCCGCCTAGGGATGTTCAAGATCAGCCGGGCTGCAGCATTTTGGACCTTCTGCAAGAGGTTTAAATTTCTAGCTGTCACCCCTAAATACAGAATATTGCAGTAATCAAGACGAGATGTAACAAGAGCCTGTACAAAAGTTCTTTTAGCATCAAGGGGGAGAAGGTCCAGAATTTTGCGTAGCATTTTAAGGATGCCATAGCAGGCTCCGGCCACAGTGGTAATTTGCTCAGAGAAGGACAGATTTTCATCAAACCATACTCCCAGATTCTTCACCTTTGCTTTCAGTGCCGGGGTAGGCCCAAGTTCCACAGGCCACCAATGCTGTGACCAGAGAGAGGGCTGTTTTCCAACAACCATTACCTCTGTCTTCCCTGCATTCAGCTGAAGGCAGCTGTATCTCATCCAGTCCGAAAGCTCCCCCAAGCAGACCTTAAAATCAGATGCCGTTCCAGATTCATTTTGCTCCAGAGTCACAACCAGCTGAGTGTCATTAGCATATGACACCAGCTTGATCCCATGCCTCAAAACAATATCCGCCAGAGGCCGCATATAGATATTAAACAGGGTGGGGCTGAGAGCCGAACCCTGTGGTACCCCCTGCGACAGAGGACAGACTCTGGACTTATATGGGTGTTGCAGAACCTGGAAGGATCTGTTCTGCAAGAAGTTTTTCATCCATTGCCAGGTGCCGCCATCGACACCGGCCTCCCGCAGCCTCTCAAGCAGGAGGCCTTGGGACACCGTGTCGAACGCAGCACTCAGGTCCAGAAGGATCATAGCAGTAGTCCTTCCTTCATCGACAGCAATTCTCAGCACTTCTGCTGCCAGGATAAGGGCCGACTCAGTGCTATGGAGTGGCCTAAACACAGACTGGGTATCATGGAGAACCCGTCTCTCTTCCAGAAACATAGACAGTTGTCCATTAAGATGTTTCGCTGCAATTTTTGCTACATAGGGGAGCAAAGAGATCGGTCTCAAATTTTCAGGGAGTGCGGGATCCAAAGATGATTTCTTCAGCAAAGGGACCACCATAGCGTGTTTCCAATTATTGGGAACCTGCCCCGTCCTAAAAGACATATTCAGTAGAGAGGTGAAAACTGGGGCAATAGGTGAGTTATAAATTTGTGAGGTGTACTATGTAATAGCTTTATTTTTAATCTTTAAAAATTATTCAAGAACTGTAATGTTTGAAATATATTATTAAATGTAGCGATGTGTATTGTAGTTTGTTTAATTGTAGTTAAATGGTGTTAGAAATAGATTCTTTATAGTAATATGTGTATATTGGAAGATGGATTAGTGATTATGGTAGTTTGTTTTATTGTGTGGATATGTACATTTGTTGTGTACCGCATAATTTTATGTGTTGCTTTCAAATTGGAACTGCAGTCTGTCAAGTTGTAAGGTGTGCATGGACTTGTGTCTGTAGTATGTTTTTATTTGTATATGTCATATATTTGAAGGTGCATGATGTATTACAAAGAGGTGTTGTTGCTTTTTATGTGGTAGGCTCAAGACTGTGAGTAGTAGTAGAATGGTGAAGATGTAGCATAAAAGTGGGGTTTAAAAGATGTTGACATAAGGTATTAGTGAATAGGCTTTTTTTAAAAGTCTCTAGAGAGGTACTGTTGAAATATGCCACATCATTTTTGGTGTTTGTTTGAAATTGTTAGTTTGTTGTCTAAATGTTTGAGGTGTGGATTGTGTTGTGGTAGAGACATATGCATGTATGCTTTTAGGAATATGGTGAGACTTTTAGCAGAGATATGTGATGGGTTCCTGCTTTGTATTTGGCTAGGTGTAACATTATAAGTAGTTCCAGAATGGTGAATCTGCAGCTCAAAACTGAGGTTTAAAACATGTTGCCAGAGGAATTAGTGATTAGGGTATTTTCTATTAGTCTGGGGAAAGGTGCACTTGAAATACACTGCAGGAATGTAGGTGTGTCTTTCAAATGTAAAGTTCAGTCTATTTGTTTATTTCTTTTATATATGATGATAATTTCAAAAGGTAGACATATATGCATGTATGGTTTTAGGACTATGGTAAGATTTATAACAGACTCATGTGTAGGTTTGATGCTTTATTTTCGGTACGCTCAACACCCTGAGTAGTTACAGAATTGTGAAACTGCAGTACAAAAGTGTACACCATGTGATAGACCTCACTTTTGTGCTGTAATTTCAGTATTCTGCTACTACTCAGGATGTTGTACTCCTCCAATCACTCAGGCACTACCACAGTACTACTGCAATCACTCAGGCACTATATTTACACTGCTGCAATCACTGAGGCACTACCACAATACTACTGTAATCACCTAAGCAGTAGTGATGCACTTATAAAATCACCAAGGCACTTTCTATGTACTCCTGTAGTCCCCCAGATATTACCCTGAACTCATGCAATCATCCAGGCACTTCATATGTACTTCTGTAATCCCCCAGACATTACCCCTGCACTCATGCAATCACTAATGCTTTAGCTACACACTGATTTAATCACTCAGGCACTATCCTTGCACTCCTTCAATCACCCTGTCAGGATCTATACACTCCTCCAATCACTTAGGCAGTATCCATGCACTTATAAAATCAGCCAGGCAGTTCCTATGTACTCCTGTAATCCCCAAGATATTACCCCTCAACTCATGCAATCACCCAGACATTACCTATGTACTTTTCTAATCATCTAGACCTTATGTCTGCACTCATGCAATCACCAAAGCATTAGCTATACACTAGTTCAATCATCCAAGGACTACCCTTGCACTCCTTCAATGAAACTGTTAGGATCAATGCACTCCTCCAGTCATTTTGCCAGTACCTATGCAGTTATAAAATCACCCAGGCATTACCTTTACACACCTCCAATCACTGCGGCACTACCACAATACTACTGTTATCACCTAGGCAGCAGCGATGCACTTATAAAATCAATGAGGCACTTTCTATGTACTCCTGTAGTCCCCCTGATATTACCCCTGAACTCATGCAATCACCCAGGCATTAGCTATGTACTCCTCTAATCCCCCAGACATTACCTTTGCACTGATGCAATCACCAATGCATTAGCTATACACTGGTTTAATCACACAGGCACTACCCTTGCAGTCCTCCAATCACTCTGTCAGGATCTATGCACTCCTCCAATCACTTACCCAGTATCCATATCACTCAGGCACTACCTTTGCACTTATGCAATCACCCAGGCACTACCCTAGTACTCCTCCAATCACCCAGGCAGTACCCATGCAGTTATAAAATCACCCAGGCACTTCCTATGTACATCTGTAATCCCCCAGACATTACCCCTGCATTCATGCAATCACTAATGCTTTAGCTATAAACTCTCGTAATCCTCCAATCACCCTGTCAGGATCTATATACTTCTCTAATTACTTAAGCAGTACCCATGCACTTATAAAATCACCCAGGCACTTCCTATGTACTTCTGTAATCCCTCAGACATTACTCCTGCATTTATGCAATCACTAATGCTTTAACTATACACTGATTGAATCACACAGGTACTATCGTTGCACTCCTCCAATCACCCTGTCAGGATCTATACACTTCTCCAATCACTTAAGCACTACCCATGCACTTATATAATCATCCAGGCAGTACCTTTGCACTCTTCCAATCACGCTGGCACTATCTCTGTAATTATGTAACCACTCAGCCAGTGCTCATGCAGTTTTAAAATCACCCAGGCACTACCTTTACAATTGTCGAATTACTCAGACACTACCATAGTACTACTCCAATAACCCAGGCAGTACCCAAGCAGTTATAAAATCACCCAGGCACTTCCTATGTACTTGTGTAATACCCCCTGACATAACCCTGCAGTCATGCAATCACTAATGCTTTAGCTATACACTGATTGAATCACCCAGGCTCTATCCTAGTACTCCTCCAATCACCCTGTCAGGATCTATACACTTCTCTAATCACTTAAGCAGTACCCATGCACTAATAAAATCACCCAGTCAGTTCCTATGTACTCCTGTAATCCCCCAGATATTACCCCTCAACTCATGCAATCACCCAGACATAACCTATGTACTCCTCTAATTATCAGAAATTACCTCTGCACTCATGCAATCACCAATGCATTAGCTATACACAAGTTCAATCACCCAGGCACTACCCTTGCACTCCTTCAATCACCGTATCAGGATCTATGCACTCCTCCAATCACTTTGCCAGTACCCATGCAGTTATAAAATCATCCAGGCACTAACTTTACACTCCTCCAATCACTGAGGTAGTACCACAATACTACTGTAATCACCTAGGCAGTCGCATGTACTTATAAAATCACTGAGGCACTTTCTATGTACTCCTGGAGTCCTCCAGATATTACCCCTGAACTCATGCAATCACCCAGGAATTCCCTATGTACTCCTCTAATCCCCCAGACATTACCTTTGCACTCATGCAATCGCCAATGCATTAGCTATACACTGGTTCAATCACCTAGGCACTACCCTTGCAGTCCTCCAATAACTATGTCAGGATCTACGTACTCCTCCAATCATTTTCCCAGTACCCATGCACTTATAAAATCACTCAAGCACTACTTATGCACTTATGCAATCACCCAGGTACTACCCTAGTACTCCTCCAATCACCCAGGCAGTATCTTTGTTCTCATGCAATCACCTAGGCACTATCCCTGCACTCCTCCAATTACCCAGACACTACCCCTGCAGTCCTTCGATCACACAGCCACTACCCATGCACTTATATAATCATCCAGGCACTACCTTTGCACTCTTCCAATCATGCTGGCACTATCTCTGTAATTATGTAACCACTCAGCCAGTGCCCATGCAGTTTTAAAATCACCCAGGCACTACCTTTATAATCGTTGAATCACTAAGACACTACCATAGTACTACTCCACGCATCCAGGCAGTACCCATGCAGTTATAAAGTCACCCAGGCACTTCCTATGTACTTCTGTAATCCCCAAACATTACTCCTGCATTCATGCAATCACTAATGCTTTAGCTATACACTGATTGAATCACACAGGTACTATCCTTGCACTCTTCCAGTCACCCTGTCAGGATTTATACACTTCTCCAATCACTTAAGCACTATCCATGCACTTATAAAATCACCCAGGCAGTTCCTATGCACTACCGTAATCCCCAGATATTACACCTCAACTCATGCAATCACCCAGACATAACCTATGTAGTTCTCTAATCACTCAGACATTACCTCTGAACTCATTCAATCACCAATGCATTAGCTATACACTAGTTCAATCACCCAGGCACTCCCCTTGCACTCCTCCAATCACTGTATCAGGATCTATGCACTCCTTCAATCACTTTGCCAGTACTCATGCAGTTATAAAATCACCCAGGCACTATCTTTACACTCCTCCAATCACTGAGGCACTACCACAATACTACTGTAATCACCTAGGCAGTAGTGATGAACTTATAAAATCACCAAGGCACTTTCTATGTACTCCTGTAGATCCCCAGATATTACCTTTGAACTCATGCAATCATCCAGGAACTTCCTATGTACTTTTGTAATCCCACAGACATTACCTGTGCACTCATACAATCACTAATGCTTTAGCTATACACTGATGTAATCACTCAGGCACTATCCTTGCACTCCTTCAATCACCCTGTCAGGATCTATACACTCCTCCAATCACTTAGGCAGTCCCCATGCACTTATAAAATCACCCAGACAGTTCCTATGTACTCCAGTAATCCTCCAGATATTACCCCTCAACTCATGCAATCACCCAGACATTACCTATGTACTTTTCTAATCATCTAGACATTACCTCTGCACTCATGCAATCACCAATGCATTAGCTATACACTAATTCAATCATCCAAGGACTACCCTTGCACTCCTTCAATGACCGTGTTAGGATGTATGCAGTCCTTTAATCACTTTACCAGTACCCATGTAGTTATAAAATCACACAGGCACTACCTTTACACTCCTCCAATCACCGAGGCACTACCACAATACTGCTGTAATCACCTAGGCAGTAGTGATGTACTTATAAAATCACTGAGGCACTTTCTATGTACTCCTCTAGTTCCCCAGATATTATCCCTGAACTCATGCAATCATCCATGCACTTCGTATGTACTTTTGTAATCCCCCAGACATTACCATTGCGTTCATGCAATCACTAATGCTTTAGCTATACACTGATTCAATCAGTCAGGCACTATCCTTGCACTCTTTCAATCACCATGTCAGGATCTATACACTCCTCCAATCAATTAGGCAGTACCTATTCACTTATAAAATCACCCAGGCAGTTCCTATGTACTCCTGTAATCCCCCAGATATTACCCCTCAAGTCATGCAATCACCCAGACATAACCTATGTAGTCCTCTAATTTCTAATTCCAGTCACTACCCATACACTTATATAATCATCCAGGTAGTACCTTTGCACTCTTCCAATCATGCTGTAATTATATAACCACTCACCCAGTGCCCATGCAGTTTTAAAATCACCCAGGCACTATCTTTACACTCCTCCAATCACTGAGGCACTACCACAATACTACTGTAATCACCTAGGCAGTAGCGATGTACTTATAAAATCACTGAGGCACTTTCTATGTACTCCTGTAGTCCTCCAGATATTACCCCTGAACTCATGCAATCACCCAGGAATTACCTATGTACTCCTCTAATCCCCCAGACATTAGCTTTGCACTCATGCAATCGCCAATGCATTAGCTGTACACTGGTTAAATCACCAGACACTACCCTTGCAGTCCTCCAATATCTATGTCAGGATCTGTGTATTCCTCCAATCATTTTCCCAGTACCCATGCACTTATAAAATCACTCAAGCACTACTTATGCACTTATGCAATCACCCAGGTACTACCCTAGTACTCCTGAATCACCCAGGCAGTATCTTTATTCTCATGCAATCACCTAGGCACTACCCCTGCACTCCTTCAATTACCCAGCCACTACCCCTGCATTCCTTCGATCATGCAGCCACTACCCCTGCAGTCCTTTGATCACACAGCCACTACTCATGTACTTGTATAATGATTCAGGACTATCTTTGCACTCTTCGAATCACGGTGGCACTATCCTTGTAATTATGTAACCACTAAGCCAGTGTCCATGCAGTTTTAAAATCACCCATGCACTCCCTTTACAATTGTCCAAACACTCAGAAACGACCATAGTACTACTCCAATCACCCAGGCAGTACCCATGCAGTTATAAAATCACCCAGGCACTTCCTATGTACTCCTGTAATCCCCCAGATATTACCCCTCAACTGATGCAATCACCCAGACATAACCTATGTAGTCTTCTAATTATCAGAAATGACTTCTGCACTCATGCAATCACCAATGCATTAGCTATACACTAGTTCAATGATCCAGGCACTACCCTTGCACTCCTCCAATCACTGTATCAGGATCTATGCAGTCCTCCAATCACTCTGCCAGTGCCCATGCAGTTATAAAATCACCCAGGCACTATCTTTACACTCCTCCAATGACTGAGGCTCTACCACAATAATACTGTAATCACCTAGGCAGTAGCGATGTACTTATAAAATTACTGAGGCACTTTCTATGTACTCCTGTAGTCCTCCAGATATTATCCCTGAACTCATGCAATCACCCTGGCACTTCCTATGTTCTTCTTTATTCCTCTAGACATTACCCCTGCACTCATGCAATCACTAATGCTTTAGCTATACACTGATTCAATCACTGAGGCACTATCCTTGCACTCCTCCAATCCCTTTGTCAGGATCTATGCACTCCTCCAATCACTTAGGGAGTACCTATGCACTTATAAAAAACGCTCAGGTACTACCTATGCACTTATGCAATCACCCAGGCACTACTTCAGTACTCCTCCAAACAACCAGGCAGTACCTTTGGTCTCATGCAATCACCCAGACACTATAGACTGCACTTTAGATTTGATTTGGGTAGCAGAAGAGAAATCTTTTAGTTGTGCTCTATGATTCTGTTGTATAGGTTGTGATGCCTTCTAATTATAGGAATTGTGTAGTGTCTGACATAGCTTTGCAATGCAATTAAAAATATGTGTTTATTTATACATGAGAATATTTGTATATAATTATTTTAATAATATTAAATTATTTAACAAAAGTTTTTAAACTTTTCTTTGTTTTCAGATATTCACCATTATTAGTAATAAAGATTGAGTATGGCAAGAAAAGATCAAAAGAAAAGAAAAGATAAAAAACAGTACTATTTAAAGGAAAGAGAAAAGAAGAAATGAGATGAAGTACAACATGTGACATTGAAGAAAAAGACTTCTGGTAAGAGAACTAAAGAATTTGTAAAAAAGAGTTATAAAGAATGTAATGAATTTTCAAAATGGGGAAAAGAAAAAGAAAAGTAGTTCAACCATTCAGAAGGAAAAGAAAAAAGGACATATTAATGAAAAATCAGGTTATGGGAAAACAATCTATGTTGAAAGAAGGATGAAACAATATAAAGACATCAGAAAGAGAATGTATAAAAGTAGAGTACTACAAAATTTATTGAAAGATTGCAAAAAATATAAAGAATAAGAAAATCAGCATTTTACAAGAAAAAAAGAACAGATTGAAAGTGTAGTCGAAAAGGCTTTTGAATTGAAAAGAAGACTGTTTATATTAGTATTGAAGAGAATGAAAACATTGAATAAAACAATGCACTTTATGAAGGAGAAAAGTAAAAGAAAAAGACTGGTGAATAGAACTAACTTTTGCAAAAACAATTCGGGTGAATGGAAGCACGCTTCTAGTACTGAACCTTTTTTTAATGAAGAAAGCTATTTTCAACAAAATACATTAGTTCATGCAGTTGATACCAGTGGTCGTTGTTATGAAGTTAAAAACGGTTGTCCAATTGAAAAAGAAAAGATGGTTCCGAGAAATGTGGAAGAATAGCTGAAGAAGTTCAAGGGAGACGTACACAAGCTCCAGTGTATAAGTGGGATTGTAGTAGTAGTTGTAGTATTCGACAGGAATCTATTGATATATTAAGAAATTTCTTATGAGATTATGGTAAAAAAGTGTTAAACAGAAGATTAAGGTGTTGCAAGGACTAGATCCTTGTAAAGTGAGAAAATATACTAACTTGCAGGGTCATTCTCTGGCTTGTCTTTCTAGAAAAGTGTGTTGAAGTACTTTTCATCATTTAAGAATGTTAGCAGTACATCTCTGAAATGCGAAAGTTAGTAAGAAGATTGCACTATGTAAAAAGTCCTGCATTATCTTTAAGTGAAATAAACACAGCTCTTTTGCATGGTTCAGTGTTGGATGTAAAAAAAGTTTCTGATGATATTGAGTTTCGTTTCTTTGGTCCTCAAGAGGAGTGTAGAGAAAGTGAGAGTTTGATAAGTGTAGGTGTTGAAGAAGAGATGGAAGATACTACTACTGTGAAGTTTGCAGAAGAAATGACAAAGTTTAAGGTAGTTTCTTGTGAAAATCCAAACTATGTTTGTATTTGTTGTCGACGTACTCACAATAGAAGTCAAACTAGGTATGTTGATGTGTATTTAAAAAGTGAAAAGGAAAACAATGATAAGTGGGAGCAATTGGTGCTTATTTTTTGTTGGAAGGTCGTTTTGAGTTGGGTAGTGATCAACGTATTTGTAAATATTGTTACAACAAATTAGAAGAGAACAAAATGCCAGCTAGAGCTGTACATAACAACCTAGAGTTGGTAGCTATTCCTCTGGAACTGGTCGATTTAAATACGTATGAGTCCATTCTTATTCAATCTGTGTACCCGTTTCAGGCTATAGCTAGTATGGAGCCTAAAACAGGTAAGCTGCCTCCAACAGATTTACAAAGAGGTTTAAAAGGAAGAGTTGTGTATTTACCTTTAGATTTTAAGAAAAATATTGAAACTGTTGGTGTAGAGAGAGAGGAAAGTGAACCTGTAGTTATTCTAGTTAATGGTGTACCAACAAAGAGTCAGAAAATATGGCAAGAGTTAGTAGATGTCACCAAACTTCAAAAGGCTATGTTATATCTTATACAAAACAATATTTATTATAAAAATGTATATGTGGAAGAACAAGAAATATCTTTAGAAGATGATAGAGAAATTTCAACTGGCCAAATCAAAAAAGTGGACAACTCCAGGAGTGAAGAAATTCACGAACATTACAGTATACATCCTCTACATTCAAAAGAAGTGATTGGAAATGCTATTGAATTATTCCAAATGAAGAAAGCGAAGGGAACTCCCATGAGTGTTTGGGAATAAAGTTTAGAAGCTCGTTGTTTTCCACAGCTCTTCCCCACTGGAAAAGGTGGACGATATGATGAACGACCATTACAGATTCCAGCTTCAGAATATCGTACGACAAGATTGTACTCAGAAGATCCGAGATTTCGACAGTATATTTCATATTTATTTCATCTTCTGTTTGAAAGTGACTTGTCTGGACTTTCATATGCAGTGAACCACAGATTAAAAACAGAAGTTCATCTTACACATGTTTCTGCAAAGGAATTCTTGGACAAAGTTCAACAAAGAGATCATCATTTATAATCTCAGTTAATAAATTTGATGGCGTGTCAACGTGGTACTAATGAGTATTGGTATCATCATCATGGAGAACTTAAATGTATGTTAAGAAACTTAGGAACCCCTACATGGTTTGTTACGCTTAGCTGTGCTGAATACGCATGGGACAATTTACTTGAATTTCTACGAGAAGCAAATACAAATGTAAAAAACATTGATTTGAAGACAGCTGGAGAACTGTGTTCGTTGGATCCTGTAAATGTGTGCAGATATTTTAATCATAGGTTTCAAGCTATGATGTCTTTTATCTGCAATAAAAAAAATCCACCTCTTGGAGAAGTAACTGATTTCTTTTAGAGAAAGGAGTACCAAGCCAGAGGTGCTCCTCATATACACATGTTATTATGGATCAAGAATGCACCTAAATTTGGAACCGATTCTGATGAACCTGTTTTGTCTTTCATTGAAGACAATGTTACCTGTGCCATTCCAGAAAAAATAGGAGAAAACAGCTTAAGACAATAAGTTTTACGGTTTCAAAGTCATCGATGTGGAAAGTATTATCGACGGAAATACAGATCAAAGGGAAAATTGTATACAAAATGTCATTTTGGATTCCCACGTCCAGTAATTTCAAAAGGAAGAGTCAACAGTTTCATGTCAGCAGTAAGACATACTATAACTCGAAATTCTCCGAAGAATACTCACAACATAAAAAGAAGTGAAGATTCAAAGTATATTAATGACTACAATCCAGTGATTTTGACAATGTGGAATGCAAACATGGATATCCAGTATGTTGCAGATAATTCAATTGCTGTTGCTCGTTATGTTACATCATATATAACTAAATCTGAAAAGATGGAGTTGAAAGAAATATGGGAAGAGATTTCACAAGAGAAGACTCTTAGTAATAAATTGTACAGCTTTAGTTTGAAGATGCTTTCCCATCGAGAGATTGGATCCTACGAATGTTCGGATCGGTTGACATCTACAAGTTTATATTCAAAGTCAAAAGGAATCATTTGGGTAAGTCTAGGTCTTGCTGCAACACAAAATTGAGTTTTGAAATCTATACAAGATATTGAATACTTAGCTTTGAATGAACCGGAAAGTACAGATACTGTTAAAACAAATATGTTGGATACGTACTATCCCAAAAGGAGTCTACATCTGGAAAACATATGTCTCTATGAAGTACTGCAACATTATAGTTTTAAGCGAAATGTTACAGAAAATATAAATGAAGAAAAATATGCCGTAATTGGATGTGATAAGGAAATCTTATTAATAACAGGAAACTCAGTTGTGATACGCCAGATAAAAGGGAATTTTTCTACTTAGCACTTCTGCAACTCTTCAAGCCTTGGCGTACTGAAATGGAATTACTGGAGATTTTGACTGCTATGAAGATTCTTTTAATGCATGTAAAGATAGCATTGAATGTACAATCTTTCCAAATTATCTACAAATGTTGCATGAAGAGATTGAACAAGAAACTACTAATGCAGCTGAAAAAGGTAGAGACAGTCCTCAAGATAGTCAAAGTTCTGCTCCACTAAGTCAAAATCCACTAGGACAACCAATTCTTGAAAATGAAGCAGCAATAGCCATGAGTGAAGTAGCAATGGCAATGGAACAAGCACAACAGGATATTATTGAGTTGGAAAAGTTAGAAGAACAACTAAATATTGAACAGAAAGAAATATATGTACAAGTGACACAACAGATACAGCATGGTCTACTGCATGAAAAAAAGAATGCCAATGCACATCATTTAATCCTATTCGAATGTACATCAGTGGGCAAGCTGGAACAGGAAAAGGTTTCTTAATTAAAGTTTTAACCAGTTATCTACACAAAACCACTGAATCACATTTATCTTGTGTTGTAACTGCTCCAACTGGATTAGCAGCACACAACATTAAAGGGATTACATTACATCGTTTACTGATGCTACCAGTTGAACATGAAAATAAGTTGGAATATCATAAGCTATCTGGAGAAGCTTGTTATGAAGTCTCAAGAGTACTGAAGAAAATGAAACTTCTAATCATTGATGAGGTGAGCATGGTCTCAAACTTAATGCTTGCCTTTGTACATTTAAGAATGCAACAGATTTTAAAGACAGATTATGATGTTTTATTTGGAGGAAAACATGTAATTGTTTTCGGCGATCTACTACAACTTACTCCTGTGGAAGGACAACCAGTTTTTAAAACACTTGTCCATGAAGACACTAGGAAACCTTTGGGAAGTATTGGAAATGTAAACATTTGTTCTCATTTTGAATATAAAGAACTTATTAAGAATATGCGACAAGCAAGTGATGAACATTATGAAAACATTCTTCAAGATATAAGAATTGGTGTTTTGACAAAACATGGTAAAGAAGCTTTACAAAGTCGGCTACTAACAAACTTGTTTCCAAATGAAAACATTGCACCTGAAATAATGTACAAAAAAATTGGAGAAAAGAAGTCTATAGTTTGCTTAATGCCAACACTGCAAGAGTGTTCTACATTCATCAAGAACTTTGAAACTGGAAAAACAGCCAATAGTGAAAATGGAAGCCATTGATAAAATGGAACACAAAGGAGTTACTATTCTTCTCTCAGAGAAATTACAGTCAAAATTGGATTCTTTGGACAGGTCTGTATCTAAGACTGCTGGTTTAGAAAAGACTTTAAATGTATTTGTAAACTGTTGGGTAATTTTACGGCGTAATTTGGATGTAGAAAAAGGTTTAGTAAATGGAGCAATGGGAAAAGTTGTTCATTTTGTTAATTATCAGAACAGAGATGGAATTGAATTTTTGAAGATTAAATTTGATCAGATTGAAGAGGTAAAACAGATTGGACATTGTGCTGTTCGTTTTCTGCTTGTAAAAGACTTATATGTTCGTAGAAAACAGTTTCCTCTTTCTTTAGCATATGCTGTAACCATTCATAAATCTCAAGGTTTAAGTGTAGATCATGCTTTGGTAAATATTGGAAGTACAGTGTTTAAAGAGGGAATGACATACGTTGCATTGTCTCGAGTAAGAACATTATCTGGATTGTATTTGATTGATTTTGATGAGAAAAAGGTTAGTGCTGATGCAAATTGTGTAAGAGAGTATAATCGGTTAAGAAGACTATGTGCTCCTGACTTAGGTGAATATCCCATATATGAAAAACTTGTAGTGTGTCCAAAACAAAAATATGACAAACATTCTAGTGAGGTTCAAAAAAAGAAAACAATTCAAGAGAATGATGAAGCTGCAAAGAAAATGAAAATGGACACTGTTGATGATATTGTAGGATACCAGTTAGAAAATAGTTCAAGTATCAACTGCTGTGCTAATGTAATTGTGAATGTTGTGTTTTATCTAGAAGATCTTCATCATGAAATTATAGAAAATCGAGAAAAAAGATTCTGTTCTTTATTACATTATATTTTTCAAAAATTGGTAACTGATAGAACTAAAATCCATACTGTTTCTGGCATACGGCATCTTTTGGATATATGTACTGGTTCTTCGCAATTTACACTTAATGTACAACAAGATGCAGAAGAATTTCTTATGTTTATGCTTGCAGTATTGGAAGATGAAGGAATAGAAATTGAAAATTTGTTTGGACTAAGTTACAAATGGGATCATAAATGTGAAGAGTGTTCATTTTCTTCATCCACTGAAATAGACACTGAACAATTCATATATTTGACAATACCAGATTGCAAAACAGTGTCTTTTAATAAATTAGTAAAAACTGCTAATCAAGATATGAAATGTTCTCATTGCAAATCAGAAATGTTGTCAACATTATTTATAGACAGATTTGGACAATATGTCATTTTAATGCTACAATGTTGTAGAGCAGATGGAAGAAAATTGGAAACGAAAATAATTTTTTTTGTGGCAAGTCAAGTATCAATTTCAGGAATAACTTTTAAAGCAGCGGCTATTGTTTTTCATGATGGACCTACTACAACATCTGGACACTATACTGTGTATTTAAAGTGCAATAAAGGATGGACTCATTGCAATGATTCCCATTTGGAATTCAAATGCCGGTTGCCTTACGAATTACCAAATTCATATCTGATATTTTTATGCCAATGTTTTGGAAACATCATTCGGCCTATTGGGAAGATGTGAACACGAATTAACGAGTTTATTTTGGATATTTTCAATGCAAATGGTTTTGGAAACATCATTTGGCCTATTGGGAAGATGTGAACACGAATTAACAAGTTAATTTTGGACATTTTGATGGCAAATGGTTTTGGAAACATTATTCGGCCTACTGGGAATATGCGAACAATTAGTGTTTGGATTATTGTTTGTGCTAATTCTTATTGCATTTGCAAAATTGTGTTTGAAAGAAGTAGTTTATATATTTGATCTTTATATTATACGCGATGTAAATGAGAGTGTATATTTTACAAAATGTACTTGAGAGAAGTAAAAGATTTAATGTAGTTGAAGAATGTAATTTACAAACTGTAGATAGGTAAACACATCGTTGCACTTGTAAATATTTTCAACGCAGATTTTTTTTACAATCTTATTGATTGTATTTTTTTCCCCGCTGTTATATGATGATCTACATTGAAATCACTGTATATGGTGAAATTAAATAGAATCTGAGAAAAGCAAAAAAGGGAAACTGATTATGTTATGTAATTCTAAAATTATGTTGTGTTCTTAAAACTATAATATTATATGCAATAACACTTTTTCATCTTTTCTTTTACAGAAAGTAATACTAAAGTTTGAAAAGATTTTAAATTCAGTTTACAACAAAACTACTGTAAAATAGATCCACTGAGTTTTGTATCTTCTTTAATAAAAAAGGTAAGATGAAATAATGTAATAAGCATGATAATATGAACTAATGTTTACAGTGACTTTCACTGCACTCATCCATTTTTTCAAACACTACCCATGCAGTCATTTATAGAGTTAGGCACTGTTCCCATACTCCTCTAATCACCCATGCACTATCTATGCACTTCTGCAATCACGTAGCCAGTACCCATACACTTATAATATCACCCAGACACTACCTATGTACTCTTTCAATCATTGAGGCACTATCTGTACACTCATGCAATCAGCTAGACATTACCGATACACTCTTCCAATCACCCAGGTATTACGTATATAGTTCTCCAATCCTCTACACATTACCCCTACACTCATACAATTACCCAGGCATTACCTATGCATTCCTCTAATCCTCAAACATTACACTTGCACTCTTTCAATCACTGAGGTAGTATCCATGCACACCTCCAATCACAGAGACATTACTCCTGCACTCATGGAATCACCCAGGCACTATCCATACACTCATGCAATCACCCAGGCAGTAGCCATGCACTATTCCAATTACAGAGGCACTACCCAATCAGTTATAGAATCACCCATGCATTACCCATGTACTCCTTGAATCACTTAGGCAGTAACCATGCACTCCTTCAATCACCCAGACATTACCCCTGCACTCATGCAATCACACAGGCACTATCCATGCACTTCTTCAATCACTCACGCAGTACCCTTGCACTCCTCCAATCACCCAGACATTACTTCTGCACTCATGGAATCACCCAGGCATTACCCATGCACTCCATCAATCACTCAGGCACTATCCCTGCAGTCGTGCAATCACCCAGGCACTACCTATGCAATCACCCAAGCACTACCCATGCAGTCTTCCAATCATCTAGGCAGTACTCCTGCACTCATGCAATCACACAGGCACTACCCATGCACTTCTTCAATCACTCAGGCAATACCCTTGCACTCCTCCAATCACCCAGCCACTACCCATACACTTATATAATCACCCAGGCACTAGCCTTGCACTCCTTCAATCAACCAGGCACTACCCCAGTACTCATGCAAACACCCAGATATTACTCCTGCACTCATGCAATTACCCATGCATTAGCTATGCACTCCTCCAATCACCCAGACACTATCCTTGCACTTCTCCAATCACCCAGGTAGTATCCATACAGTCCTCCAATCTTCCAGGCAGTACCCATACACTTATAAAATCACCCAGGCACTATCTATGCACTCGTGCAATCACACAGGCACTACTGATGCACTCCTCAATGCACCTAAGCATTACCCATGCACTCCTCCAATCAGTCATGCACTATCCATGTACTCCTTTAATCACCCAGTCACTACCCTTACAGTCTTCCAATAAACCAGGCAGTAGCGCTGTACTCATATAATTACCCTGGCAGTACTCATACACTTATAAATACATGCAGACACCCTCTATGCACTCATGCAATCACACAGGCACTACTGATGCACTTCTCAATTCACCTATGTATTACCCATGCACTCCTCCAATCAGCCATGCACTATGCATGTACTCCTTTAATCACCTAGTCTTTATTCACCTAGTCACTACCCTTGCAGTCTTCCAATAATCCTGGCACTACCACTGTACTCATATAATTACCCAGGCAGTACTCATACACTTATAAAAACATACAGACACTACCTATGCACTCATGCAATCACATAGGCACTACTGAGGCACTCCTTGTTGCACCTAGGCATTACCCATGCACTCCTCCAATCATACAGCTAGTACTCATGCACTTAAAAAATCACCCAGGCACTACTTATACACTTTTGCAATCACCTAGACAGTACCAGTACAGTCATGCAACGACACAGACATTACTCTTGCACTCATGCAATCAGCCACATATTTCTCATGCACTCCTTCAGTTACCTACACATTACCCCTGCACTCATGCAATCACTTAGGCATTGCCTATCCACTCCTCAAATGACACTCACACTACCCCTGCACTTAAGCAATCACCCAGGCATTACCCATGCAGTCCTTCAATTACTCAAGCAGTACCCATACACTTATAAAAACATGCAGACACTACCTAGGCACTCATGCAATCACACAGGCACTACCCATGCACTCCTCGATGCAGCTAGGCATTACTCATGCACTCCTCCAATCATCCAGCTGGTACCCATGCACTCACGCACTTCTTCTGCACTTATGCAATCATGCAAGCACTACCCATGCAGTCTTCCAATCATCCAGACACTACCCGTACACACATGCTATTACCCAGGTACTACTCATGCACTCTTCCAATCACCCAGGAACTACCCATGCACTCCTCCATGCACCCAGGCACTACCCATGCACTCTTCCATGCACCCAGGCATTACCCATGCACTCCTCCAATCACCCAGACATTACCCCTGCACTCATGCAATCACTCAGGCATTACCCATGCACTCCTCCAATCACCTAGACATTACCCCTGCACTCATACAATCACCCAGGCTTTACCCATGCACTCCTTCAATCACTCAGGCACTACGTATGCACTCCTCCAATCACCCAGGCACTACCCCTGCACTCATGCAATCACGCAGGCACTACCTATGCACTCATGCAATAACCCAGACACTACCAATGCACTCCTCCAATCACCCAGGCACTACCCATGCACTCATGCAATCACTCAGGCACTACCCATGCACTCATACATGCACTCAGGCACTTTTGCAGCATTCATGCAATCACCCAAACACTACCCATGCAGTCTTCCAATCATCCAGGCACTACCCCTGCACTCATGCAATCACCCAGGTACTACTCATGCACTCCTCCAATCACCCAGGAACTACCCATGCAGTCCTACATGCACCCAGGCACTACCCATGCACTCTTCCATGCACCCAGGCATTACCCATGCACTCTTTCAATCACCCAGACATTACCCATACACTTATATAATCACCCAAGCACTAGCCTTGCACTACTCCAATCAACCAGGCACTACCCCTGTACTCATGCAACCACCCAGACATTACCCCTGCACTCATGCAATCACCCATGCATTAGCTATGCACTCCTCCAATCACCCAGACACTATCCTTGCACTTCTGTAATCACCCAGGTAGTATCCATGCAGTCCTACAATCTTCCAGGCAGTACCCATACACTTATAAAATCACCCAGGCACTACCTATGCACTCGTGCAATTACAAAGGCATTACTGATGCACTCCTCCATTAACCTAGGCATTACCCATGTACTCTTCCAATCACCCATGCACTCCTTCAATCACCCAGGCACTACCCTTGCACTCCTCCAATCACCCAGGCACTATCCATGCATTCCTCCAATCAACCAGGCACTACCCTTGCGCTCCTCCGATTACCCAAGCACTATCCATGCACTCCTCCAATCACCCAGGCACTACCCTTGCACTCCTCCAATCACTCAGGCACTACCCATGCACTCCTTCAATCACTCAGGCACTATCTATGCACTCCTCTAATCACGCAGGCACTACCCCTGCACTCATGCAATCACCCAGCCAGTACCCATGCACTCTTACAATCACCCAGGCATTACCCATGTACTCATGCAATCACTCAGGTAGTACACATGCACTTCTCCAATCATTCAGGCATTACACATGCATTCATGCAATCACACATGCACTACCCATACACTTCTCCATATATTACACTTGCCACAATTCATACAACACATACACATTTGTCTATTTTTAACCAAATAGGCGGTTCTAAAAAGAACCATTTTTTCTTCTTTTTTTCTTTTATAATTTTTGTGTATTTTTTCAACTCTTTTTGTATTTTTTGGTGTTTTTTTAAAAACAAATGAAAAAATTAACAGAATCAATGGTGAAAACTTTGTAAACATTATGCAATTAGAAAGTCATTGCAAAACTAAAAAAACTAAAAAATTAACAATGGTGGTTTTTAATAGCAACCACGATGGCATCCACTGATTGTTCACCATAGCATAGTACTTTCTTGCACTTCACACAACGCTGCTCCACTCCAGCAAATTTAGGAATTATATTAGGTCTGGTAGGTCACCTTCATCCTGAGTTGCCTGTCTTTGTAGGTCTCGACGCTGTTGTTCTCTCACGAGACGCAGTGGATGCATGGTTTGAAGATGTTTCAGCATCGAAGAGGTGCCTCACGAATATTATTTATCCAATGCATGGGACCTTCTCACAAATTGTGCACGTGACCTTACGTGCATTTACTTTCTTCTCCCCAGCTGGAATAGAGAAGAACGCCCATACAATGCTCTCATACCTTACTTTCACAGGTGCTTCCAACTCTTCTTCTGGTGGAAGCTGTTGCGCTGGATTTGAAGCAGCCATTATTTTTTTATGAGAAAAAAACACCAAAAAATCCAGAGAAGAAGAGAAAAACACAAGAGCTGTGTCTCTGTATCCAATGAAATACTATCTTTTGAAGTCACATGGGATTCGCGCGCGCAAGCAGTGCGCACCCGACGCGCAACCGACACGCACCCGACGCGATTCCAGAAGCTATATTTAACAATAATATATCTTTATTGCAGTTACAAATATATGATATTTACAATTATGTTAAGTAATCTCTCGGTATAATATATATAATAAAGTTATATACATATACTTTTAAAACTTAAAAATTTGCAGTGGAAAACCTGGCGCAACCCCCAGAAATACATACGTGACATTATGTGGGGCCGAGAATCGCACACCCTTTGCATACCAAACGCGCATCGTACACGACTTAACCAATATGGCAGCAAAATTCTTGGAGTCGCGTAACCACCGTGATCGGTACACGATCGGTACGCAAATCCAGTTTTTTTTTTTTTTCAAATAAAATAAAAAAATAATAAAAATGTAAATTCATATTTTAGAAAAGAGAAAACATCACATTATTTTTATAAAAATGTAAAAATTAAGAAAAAGTATTTTTTGGACATTATAGTTAGAAATTAGCATTTAAAAAACCTTTGAAATTCACAGAAAAAACCATAGATTTCAGGGACGTTATAGTTAGAAATTAGCATTTAAAAAACCTTAGAAATTCACTGAAAAAACCATAGGTTTCAGGGACGTTATAGTTAGAAATTAACATTTAAAAAACCATAGAAATTCACTGCAAAAACCACAGGTCACTCGTAGAAAACCAGAGAAATTTGGCCGTTATAGTTAGTTGAGCTAACTATAACTCGCTCCCCCGCAATGCACTGCTGATGACGTCACATATTACATCATTCATGACATGGTCAGTGACATCATTGATGACATCTCAAATGACATCACTGATGACATCATCCACGTGATAATCTGATGCACCTCCTCACACCCTAATATAACCTTTGATACAACTACTCTAAAATACAGACTACCATTTTTGAAACCATAGTCACACCAATAATAGTTACTACATACCCACTCACTGATTCCTAGGTCTACACACACATCCACTCATTCACCCATACAGTCAGTCATACATGCAGTCACTCATCAATACAGCCACTATCTATGCACTCATACACCTATACAGACACACACACCGCTACTCATCTATAGAGTTACTCACACACCTTGTCAGTCATGCAAAGAATCAATCACACTCCCATTTACTCACCTACACAGTTATACACACACCACCTCACTTATTCATAAAGATACTAACACATACTTACTCTCTTATACAATCACTGATACAAGCACCACTTATCCATATAGTCACTCTCACAATCACTCACTCTCACATATAGTCATTTATATGCTCCAACACTCACATTTACTGCCTTTCACATATGTAGTTACCTACACATGTACCACTGAGACATCCTTTCACTCACCAACACACCCATACACACACTCACCCACCCATACAGCCCTTCACAGATGCACTCTTGAACCCATACGCCCAGTGAATCACCCACTCACACATCTATGCACAGAGTCACACACCCCCCACTGACCCACACAGACACACAGGCTCCCACATAGATACTCGGACAACCAATCTACAACCCATATAGACACTCATGTAGCTACACACCAACCTGTGGAGCAGCTTACACACAAACTGACAGACTGATATAGACATTCACACAGTTTAGTCACTAACCCATGCATTCAGGAAGACACGTTTAATCACTTATTTATACAGTCAGTCACACGTACTAAATCATCCATTCAGACACTTATACACCCACTCATTCTACAATACACCTTGGTATATATATATATATATATATATATATATATATATATATATATATATATATATATATATATATAAAACATATTTAAACTTTACAGAAACACACAGTCACTGGATGATGTCATCAGTGATGTCATTTGAGATGTCATCAGTGATGTCATCAGTGATGTCACTGACCATGTCATGAATGATGTGATATGTGACATCATCAGCAGTGCATTGAGGGGGCGTGAGTTATAGTTAGCTCAACTAACTATAATGGCCGAACCTCTCTGGTTTTCTATGAGTAAAATGTCCAACTGACTATAACGTCCCTAAAACCTGTGGTTTTTTCAGTGAATATATATATGAGGATATTGTATATATACATATCTCTCAAGACTCTAGATATTCTATTTCTACGGCAGGTCTAGTCGAATAAATTTCTGTCTTCACTAAATCCTATGCTCTTCCTTTATTTCTCATATATTGCTTACTACTCCTGTATATGCAGTCACTTACCTTTTATAACGAAGAGATGATTTATCAAGGTATCATTTAAACATGTATTAGCTCATGTAAGAACAGTTTTGCGTTTAATACAAGATTTGTAAATACACTGATTCTTCTATTTTTTTCCTTACATTCAGGAAGGCGTAGAAAGAATATCTGGGCACCATGTATCATCCTGCTCTAACTCCGTGGGACAAGTAGTTTTTCTCTTCCCATCCCCTCTTCCCCCATTCCCCCTCAATTAGCTTTGACACATGTTGGGAGTTCTTGGTGGTGGGTGAAAGTTGGGAACTTGTTTTGCGCCCTTCCAATCGCTCCTGTAGAAAGACAGGTGAGATTTGACAGGGCCTAAGTTGTGTAGTGCCTTAAATGTGTGTGTAAGGAGTTACAAATGAGCACGTTTGTGTATCAGGAGATAGTGGAGCTCCCTGAGGTGAGGTGTGATGTGACTTCTTTGTCAGAGATTGAGGATGAGTCTGGCTCCTGAGTTCTGAATAGTTTGTGGTCTTTTTGGGAGTTGCTTGGTGATCCTAGTGAAGAGGCTATTTGTGCAGTCCAACTTACTGGTGACTAAAGCGTGAGAGACAGTTTTTTAAGTGTTGCTTGGGAACCATTTGAAGATCCTCCTCAGCATCTTCAGGGTGAGGAAGCAGGAAGCAGTCACGGTGTTTACTTGTACTGTCATGTCCAGTTTTCTGTTGATGATTAGGCTGAGGTTCCTGGCATAGGTGCTGGATTTGGATGTGGCTCCATGAAGGCCTTTCTCAGGACTTCAGTAGGGTGTCTGAGGAGGACTCCTTTCCCCTGAGCTACATTGTAAAGTACATAAACAAGTTACCTAATTTAAATACCTAAGTACCATTGTTCTTATGATGAGTACACTATAAAACAAATGTCATAGTAGAGCAGTGCTAAGTTGAGTCGGTGGTTGCTGGTGGGGCGCATTGGCACTCATTTTTTGGACCCAAACCCTTACTTTTCACCATCAGACTTCGAGCCAGAGCAAGAGTGCGAAAAACACACAAGGGAAAAGAAGGAGGAAGAGAGCAACGGATAGAAATATGACAAAAGGAGAAAGAAGGAACCTACACAAATGTCATGAAAGGGCAGTGAGTGTCTGTTGGTAAATTAAAGAGGCATGAAGTGGAATCCAGATTTGAAGTCTTGCTAATTGGTACACCGGCACACAGTAGAGCCAGCTACGGTCTTCTAAGCAAAACTTTGGGTCTCTGCACTTATCCTGTAACAAAAAATCAAGTATAATATTGCTTATAATTAGGGCTCCCAGTTTTCAGTTTTTACTGATTTTTACAGATAAATACAAGACGAAAACTTTATTTTCCTGTCTGTATTTATTTTTAAATACAGAAAAATATAGAAAATAAGCCTTCTTTGGATGATTTTTTTCTACTTGCAATAATGAGTGCCAGGTCAGTAGGTGTACAGATTGAGAGGTAGGGAAGATAATAAAAGATAATAAATGTCCTAATTAGGCTTATAAGTGCAGATCTACAGTTATTTACGCTATTCTACAATGCAAGTGTGTTTAGATAGGGCCATTGCACTGTATACTACTGTAACCTTTTGAACATTCAAATGTGAGTGTACATTTAGCTGTTAAATAAATGTGGAAAAATACCCATTGCACTTTCATTTATACAGAATACACAAAATAAAAATGGATAAATGCAGAACATATTAGCAAAAAAATAAATACAGATAAATACAGACAGAAATGTCAAAAAAATACATACCATAAAACCAGGAGCCCTACTTAAAATGTATTGTCTGTGTTAGGCACATATTCATAAAAACTATATTCTCTAATGTACTAAAAAGAAATTCCACTTCTTTTGCATTTTGCTTCCACCATAGACAGATGTCCCCAGAATCAAATTATAGTTTCTTGGAAAATATTTGAACAGGGGAATCTATAACTTCATTTTCTAAATCCTCCAAACTTGTCTAAAGTAATAATCAGTCTAAAATACTCTACTTATGCAGGCAGCACACTTCAGATATGATTAAAGTGTAAATTGTGCTTAAGATAATGAGCTGTGTGATTAATTATCACAGTTTCATGAAGCACCTGTCAAGTGATGCACGGAAAGAACTCAGAAATACGATTTATTTCAGGTAGTGCGTGTACTGTCTGTGCTACACTGAGCACGGATGGCTGCCTTAATGACTGATGATTTGATAACTCAATATATTCAAAGTACAATCCACAGTACTTGATACATATTGGAAGCCAATGTCGTACTTTTCTCATAGACATTACTATTGTCTCAACTTTTTGCAAGATTTTTGTTGACTGGACCTCTTGGTATGGGAAGCCATTCATGTCAAAATTACAGCTTTACAAAAATAACACAGCCTGAAATACACAGCACATTGCAAAAAGCATATAACACAAACCAGAAGGTATATAGCATATTTGAAAACCAATATGATGCATGACAAAATTAACATACCATGTAGCAAACCAAATCAGATAAACAGCAGAATGAATACTTTAATTAGTGAATGATATTAATAACAAATATTCGAAATTAAATAAAACATATACTAAAATATTTGTCGACTGCACTGAAATTAATATGGCCCCCACTGAAAAGTGTATAGCAAGCATTGCAATTAGTAAGTCGGTCAAATAATCTTTATTCGGCTAACTTGCAGCCATAAAAGAGTACATCAGAGATTTAAAAACATTTAAAATATAATACAAACAATATATAATAGACTTCATGACAATAGAGATTCATAATCAGCAATGTAAATAAATTGATATTTCAACAAATAGGAGCATGGCACTAGTTAGCAAATAAAAACAAAAATAAAATCATCGAACAACAACCATAGATCAATATACAAACAACATATATTGATCTTTAAAACAACCCTATGTCCCTAAAAACCATGATATTCAAAATCAATTCATTAAAAATCAGATTAGAATTTAGAAAATCATTTCCCAACCTAATTTTGTAAGCAGACAGCTGTGGAAATATATCTGTAAACCATTATACATGTATATTCATCATTTAAAAGCTGGAAGTGGTATAGGGCCGGCTGACACTTCCTGATATTTAAAGATTTTAATAGGGGGATAATAAAATCCTGCTTCGGTTTAGTATAAAGTTGACAAAAAAACAGGAAATGCAGCGTATTCTATATTGATTTAGAGTCACACGGGCATGGTTCCAGTTTAGCATCACAGTAAACTTTTCGAGGATAGATAACCAAGAAGTGCGCGATGCTAAACCTGAATCTAATAAGATAAAACATTTTTGCATGACAAAAATAAAAAGAGAGATAGGGCTCGACACTTGGGGAGCGTACTAGAGGCAAATATTCCGAAACTCTCTTTTTCCCTATCTCCAGGTGCTCACTAGACAACTTAAAAAAAGATAAAAGGTCCTTTTTCAGTTGAATTTTTGAGTTCTTAACAATACGTTCTGGGTTGTAAAAACAATCCACCAGCTCCACTGTCTCCAACTGCCTTTTTATATAGTTGAACCATGGTATCTTCTGCATGTGATCGAGTCTAAAACAGTCCAATATAATTGCACGATTAAGGGCCGGCTCATCTTTTACCCAAACTGAATGACATAATAAAATTGGCACGATTTGTATACAATGGGTTAAGGGAGTCAAGCCAAGTTCATTATGACAGAAGATAATGGGGAGACTACTTGGAACTGTTAATAAGTGTCTTCAAAAATTATTCTCAGCTACCTGAAGACGTGCCGGGTTACAAAAGCCCCACACTCCAGCCCCATACAAAATTACAGAACATGAGCGAGCCTTGTAGATGTTAATTATTGTGTCAATGGGTCTTGAACCTCGTTTCTTTGTAAACCTCAACAACGCCTCCAAATTTTGGTAAAAACTACTAACCCTTGTTTCAACTAAATGTTGCCAAGTACTTTTCTGGTCAAAAGGGATTCCCACATACGAAAAAGTTGGGACATAGGACAACCTTTCATTATTAATAAATCATGATTTTAAAAGGGGAGGGGAGATTTACCTGCCATTATGGTGTAAGACTTGCCCATATTAGCCTTTAAACCCAAATCAGTCATGAAATCATTGAATCTAGTGACAAGCTGTTGCAGGCCCACACTGTGTCTGGACATTAACACACAGTCATCGACTTTCTAAATCGTTTATTTAAAGACAAAATAAAAAGGGGGCAAGGACACACCCTTGATGAACCCCACGATTCATTTTAATGGGAGCGGTGAGGGCCCGTCCACCCCATACCTAACCCTCCCAGTCACATCCTGGTGCATCTGAGCTAGAAAATGAACTAAGGGTTGATCAATGCCCAGGTCCAGCATTTTTTCCCGTAGTTTACCTCTCTGCACCCAGTAAAAAGCCGATGTAACATCCATGGACCCAAGATAAAGGGAACCGTTCTTGGCTATTGTGTACTTACTTATGACCAGGTGGAGGTTGAGACACTGTTCAACAGTTCCCCAGCCCCTCCTGAAGCCATATTGTATATCAGAGAACTTCCCACTTTCAGTTACCCAAGTCTCCAGACGATCTAAAATGACCCTGACTATCAGTTTACAAGTACAATCAATTAATGAGATTGGGCGATAACATCCTGGGTCTGACCTATACCCTTTTTCACAAATGGGAACTATAATCACGGTGGCCCAAGATTTTGGAGGGCCCTGGGAAGCTATACAGCTAAAAATATTGGTCAGCAGAGGAAGCCAGAAGACAGGATTGGCCAGAAAAAGATCGTCAGGGACGCCATCCGGGCCAGATGCCTTAATCTTTATAGTCTGATTTAATGCCTTTTCAACTTCATCAAGCGTTGGGCGTGCCAGCTCTAAAATTCTCTGACCAATTTTCGTGTCCCTATAATTTGAGATGGAACAGTGCTCACCATTATTGATATATAGGCTGGAAAAGTGTTGTACCCAAGCATCGGGCAAAATTGTGGCGTCAATGCTACTATTGTGGGAACTTTGGAAAAAAGTTGAATTAACAGTTTTCCAGAAAAGTCTAGGGTCTTTATTGAGACTTGCTTCATGCAATTGTACCCATGCCTCTTTTCTTATGTCCAATTTACATTTCACAATAGCCCGTTTGTATTCATCTCGGAGATGTTTTACCACTAAATTATCCCTGTTTTTTTTCCAGTGCCTTAATATGGTTGCTGTGAGATTGTGAGCAGTCACTATTGAACCATTTGTGAAAGCTCTGGGATCTCGGTCTCCCGTCACCTTGTAAAACAACGTAAATGGTCTCAATTATTTCAGCGAAAGCCCTTAACATGGACGGGGTATTTATTCTACTTTCGAGACACTCCAAAATTTGTGCCTTATTGGCCGTCAATATCTGCTGAAGGACGGAGTCTGGATCTACCAGGGACCACTTACGCAAGAGACCTCTACTTTTATTATAAGTTATAGGCTGTAGATTTGATTTCCCAGAGGAATGGCAAATCTGGGTCTCTAAAGGAATAGCTAGGGGAAAGTGGTCACTGAAGCAAACCTTTAAAATGGAAAATGTCACAGAGTGAGGTTTAAAATATTTGGAAAGGGCAATAAAGTCAATGAGGCTACCTTGGCCTCTGCCCATAAAGGAGACATGGTCTAAACTCACTGGTTGGATAAGATCTATTGTTAAAAAAAGAGAAAATTTCGAAAGCAGGGAGTTAAAAATACTTCAAGAGGATTATGGTCAAAGTGACAACCACCATCATTTTCCCCGCCTACTAAACAACATGCAGACTGCTTTGATAAAGGACATAATCTACAATTAAAATCCCCCCAAAGTACAATAAAATCTATTTTTAGTTCGTGTAAATGTCTACTTAATGATTTCTCTAAATCTTCTGCAATGACAGTGTTGTTAGAAACAAAATTGTTATGATAGAAATTAACAATAACCAATGTTACACTCTGATTATATAAAATGTTAATAATTTGAAAATACGGTGAGTCAAGCTGTGTCTTGCCAACTTTTTCTGCTAGTGTAGTTGCTACTAGAGTAAGTAGGCCTCCCTTGAGATGGCCACCCAGTGCTGCGCCTGCCGGAGTATGTATGTATGGAAGCATAACCATCAATGTGAACTATCTCTCTCATCCAGGTTTCTTGGAAGCATTTAATGCGATAGTCGTTTACAAGGTTGAGCCAGACCTCATTCCTCACCTTGTTTAGTAAACCTGCGATATTCCAGAACAATCCTCCATAAACAATTGTACTATTGTAACCAGAGGGTGCGCCCCGGCTGCTCGAATGGCCAACTATCCGGCAATCATCCCTAGATTTCTGGGCTATATTTGGGATATCATATATTGGCCCTTGTCTACTAATGGAGTATTTACGGTTTCCACTGGGACTACCATTGCCAGATCAGGCATGATAGGTTTACCCACATCTGCCGGGCCATTAATCACTGGCATATCAATGCTACTCTCAGCATCTGTCGTAATTAAGTCACAGTTAATATCCAATGTAGTTCCCAGCACCCATTGATGTAGTCAATCCACCTGTTCTAGGGGAGAAAATCGATAAGAAGTTGAAATAACAAAATTCTGCGGGGCACTGTGATTTACATAATGTAACCTCAACTCTACCTGTGTGCTAGGTTTATAAAAATAGCCAAGGGGTACTGCCACAATAGAACCACTAGAATTTCTACACCTAGAAAGCCTTTCCATGAGGGAGTATACCAGAGACATGTTTTTAAAGTTAATGACAACACAATCACCAGCATCAGTTTTAAGTTGTGAATCCACCCAAGATACTCGCTCAACATTATTTATATTCCTAAATAAGTCTTCACAATTCGTCCAGTTTGTGGCTTGCGCTAACCAGTGTACAGTTTTATTCCTTAACTGCAGCAAATATTCCTCCTTGTTAGATGATTAAAAAAGGTGGAACATTTGTAAGGACTATAACCAACGGGGTTGCTTCAGGTGGAAGGTGAAGGACTTTATCATGATCTTTCCTTGTTTCAAAGTGGCGTTTACAGACTTTTTCAAAATTTCCAGCAACATTTGACCCATTTGAAATTGTTGGTTATCTCCCACCGCCAACTAGAGTGGGTGCAACATTTACTCTGGATTGATATGGGCAAGGTAAAATGTTATTGGCCATGATGTTGGACTGGAGACCAGATATAGGCTGATGGTCTGGCATAACCGGCCTTTGAGGGGGCAAAGAAGTGCACCGCATAGGCAGAGGCTCAGAATACGTTACCTTGTTAGTCCCAGTGGTTAAACTCGACAGGCTTGAGCCAATCAAAAATTTCAGCGAAGTGTCAGTGCTGTTAAGAATGCTTAAAAAAGGGTCGAGAAGAGTTTTCACAGTTATTTCCAGAGAGCTAACAAACTGAGCATACGGCAAAGAGTAGCCCTGGCCTTGGGGTCTTGATTCAACTTCCAAATTAGATTCCCTTACCCTCTTCCTTGCAGTGGGGGCTACCTTTTTTTCCGGGCTTCAGGTGGCAATAAATTGCTCTTCGGTTTGTTGCAAGTTTTAGCCTTTTTGGGAGGGCGCGGGCATAAGAAGTCAGATGAAGGACCATGCAGTATATTAATGGCAGACTCTAAATCACAGGATTTTATGTCTTCTGTAGAGGGCTTAGAACCAATAGATTGCTGGATTTGTGATAAACTAGGTGGTTCTGCCAAAGAACTTGTATGTAATGCTCGCTTTATGGCCCTCAGTCTCTCCTCCACACATTCAATCACGCTAGTAATAGCCCCCAAAGTCGTGGTGAGGAGGCTAGTGATGGTGGAAGTTAATGGGCGGCCCTTGGTAGGAGGCATTACTAATTTTCGCTTCCCCATCCTCTTACCTTGTCTATCGGTCGAATCTGCAGAGGATAATCAAGGCTACAACACAAAACCAAGAGAAAGTGCCCAGCCCAGCCTTGAACGGCTGCGGACGGGCTTTATGCGCCTCCTGGCGCTGCGGTAATGGCGTTGGCAGCGTAAGAGCCGCTTGGCAGGCTGGGGCTTGAAGTCCGGCCCCCGCGGCAGCAACAAACAGCAACAAACAGGCTCATAACGAATTTTCCAAATTAAATAAAACATATGCTAAAATATTTGTCAACTGCACTGAAATTAATATGGCCCTCACTGAAAAGTGTATAGCAAGCATTGCAATTAATATTACATTTAAAAGAATACAATATTCACTGACGCGTTAAGAGAAATAAGACACGTGTTGAAATGAATATGATAGGCTTAATGAATATAACCTTCTGTGTAAAGACTATGATACATGTTAAAAAAAAAATATTGCATTTTGAAATGACTGTAAGTTAAGAAGACTATGAATCACCTTGAAATGAATATTAAACATAGGGGATATTCTCAAGAACGTGCGATAAACATCGCCAAAATAGGTTAACGCAAGTTTTCATATCGCCGTCTATCGTAGGAATATAACTCTGTGTTAACGTCGTATTTTCAACACTGCGGTAACATCCGATAACGCGTCAAATGCCCATGATAACATTACCGAGACGGCGATGAAAATCCAAACCCGAACGCGAAAAAGGTTGCGATGGGCCCAACCGCAATAAGACAATCAGCGAAAAGCAGCGCCAGGCCTGCAAATCACACACGTCAGGCGGAAAAAATCACTACAAAAGCAGAAAAAAAACCCCACAAACAAAAAACAAACTACAGCGAAGCACAATGGAGGCAGCCGGAGCAGGTGCAGAGGACGGCCAGAACCCCACAAGCCCCCCGGAGGAGCAGCCTGGGACCTCGGGGACAGGGAAGGGCAAGGACAAGAAGAAGAGGAAGACGCGGTTCAGTCCACAGGAAAACAGGATCCTGATCACGGAGGTGATAGAACACCATCAACAACTGTTCGTCACCTCCACTGTGTCATTGGCAACAAAAAATGCAACATGGCAGTCCATCCTGGACAAGGTGAATGCAGTCAGAGTGCTGAGGAGGACAATGGAAGAGCTCAAGAGGCGCTGGAATGATGTGAAGCGCAAGACTAAGCAGAAACTCGCCAACAACCAGAAGGCAGCAATGCAGACTGGAGGTGGGAGTCCAGCGCCACAGGAGGAGCTGGATGAGATGGAGGAAATGGTGTCCACAGTCATCAGTGGGGAGACGGTGGCAGGAGTTGGGGGACTCGACACTGCTCAACATGACCTGACACAACAGCAAAAGGGTGAGTAACCACCAGGGACTGGGGGATGGGGGGAGATGGGCACAATGGCACACATGCACAATTAAGTACAGCACAGTGCACACCCACAATGACTCTGGATCATGTCCTTGATCCCCTTGGCACACTGCAGCACACCTAGAAACAGCAAGTAGGCCCCCGTCGCCTATGTGCCCAGAGGGGGCCCTTCTCACACATCACCAATCTCACAACCAACCCATGTACATGTGCCAAACCCAGCAAAGCGGCGTGTCTGTGAGCCACACTGACAATGTAAGTGACACTGCATGACGATTAGCATGGCTGCAGTCCGATAATCATGACATGGTGCACGCCACCACACTGAGGTGGCTGAGTGTGGACCACATCCGTAAAGGAGCAGGTCACACTCTGACACATCCACCTGCACAAACAACCCCTGATGTCAACAACACATCTGCGGACAAACCATGCCCCAGAGTCCCAACTCCCACCAAGACCCAAATTCACCCAAGTCTGCAACATCTCAGTACTGTATGGGCACAGAAGTCAAAGGCACACCGCCTGGAAGGGACAAGGGGCAGCAAAATCAGAGCTGCAGGGGCGACTCTCCCAAAATGCAGCACACACACATGACATTCAGAGCACATCAGCATCAACAACAATGTGGTACAAACTGCAACACGTTTACAACAGGACAGAGGACACAACAGGTGCCGCCTGTGTGTAGAAACTGCCCAAGCACATTTGGCACAGCAGGGAAATGTGAGATGTCAATGTACAAGTACAAACACATATCCGTGATGTTGACGAAATGCCCACTGTCCCGCATCAAATAGGCAGCTCCTCCTAAACAGTCACAATGTACATTGTCATGCAGTCTGCATGTGAACTTGTACAATGCGTCAACATACATGTGAACACAATGTAACACTGCATCTCCCCTTCACATTGCAGAGGGAGCATCAACACCTCCTGCAGAGCAGCCCCAATAACTCTTCACTGATGACGATGAGGACATCCCAACATCGACACCGAAGCCCTCCAAATCCTCATTGACAGCTTTGGCACCCCACCTCCAGGAGCAGGGCAGCCCAGCTGCATCGAGGAGACCCCACCCCCTGCACAGACCACACAGCAGGAAGCACCTACCACCCCGGCTGTCTCTGAGGACCCCCACGAACAACACATGGCCTTCCAACGCCATGTGTTAGAGGTCCAGGAGAAGATGGCTGATCAGGTGCGGGTAGTTGACCTCATGGCAGCCAAACTTGATGCCATACATGGGTGTCTGATTCCCATCAGGGACCACTTACAGTCCCTAACGGACACCCATAGTCCGCTCCATGCTCTCCAACGATTCATGGCTGACATCGCTGGAGTCATGATACTGAGACAAGAACAACTGTCCAGTCAGAGTGGCTCCAGCGATGTCAGCCGGGAGTTGGGACAGATGCGGGGGCTCATGGAGAACATGGAGCGGATGACGATGGAAAGAATGGCTGCCGCAGCTGCACACCAGAGAGTTGTGGCTGGGACCTTCCATGCCCTGCAATCAATCAATCAATCAATCACAGAATTTGTAGAGCGCACTACTTACCCGCGAGGGTCTCAAGGCGCTGGGGGGGGGGGGTGCTGCTACTGGTCGAACAACCAGGTCTTGAGTAGCCTCCTGAAGGTCAGCAGGTCTTGGGTCTGTCGTAGGCTTAGTGGAAGGGTGTTCCAGGTCTTGGCGGCGAGGTGGGAGAAGGATCTGCCGCCGGTGGTAGTTCTTCGAATGCGAGGGACGGTGGCGAGGGAGAGGTCGGCGGAGCGGAGCTGGCGGTTGGGGACGTAGAAGAGGAGTAGTCTGTTGAGGTAGGCTGGGCCAGTCTTGTGGAGTGCCTTGTGTGCGTGGATGAGGAGTTTGAAGGAGATTCTCCTGTCGACGGGGAGCCAGTGCAGGTTCCTCAGGTGGGGGTGATGTGGCTGTGGCGTGGTACATCGAGGATCAGGCGTGCGGAGGCGTTTTGTATGCGTTGCAGTCGCTTGATGAGCTTGGCCGGGGCTCCCGCATAGAGGCGTTCCCATAGTCAAGTCTGCTACTGACGAGGGCCTGGGTGACTGTTCTTCTTGTATCTGTCGGGATCCACCTGTAGATCTTGCGAAGCATGCGGAGGGTGTTGAAGCAGGAGGAGGAGACTGCGTTGACTTGCTTGGCCATGGAGAGCGTTGAGTCGAGGATGACTCCCAGGTTGCGTGCGTGGTCGGTGGGTATCGGGGCTGCTCCTAGTGTTGTTGGCCACCAGGAGTCGTCCCAGGCTGAGGGGTTGGAGCCGAGGATGAGGACCTCTGTCTTGTCCGTGTTCAGTTTTAGTCGGCTGATCTTCATCCAATCGGCGAAGGCCTTTTTTCCTTCATGGAGGTTGGATTTGGCGGCGAGGGGGTCCTTGGTGAGGGAGAGGATCAGTTGAGTGTCGTCGGCATAGGAGATTATGTTGAGGTCGTGCTGTCTGGTGATGCGTGCGAGCGGGGCCATGTAGATGTTGAACAGTGTTGGGCTGAGGGATGATCCCTGGGGTACGCCGCAGATGATCTCGGAGGCTTCGGATCGGTATGGTGGGAGGCGGACTCTCTGGGTTCTGCCGGCGAGGAAGGAGGTGGCCCATTCCAGTGCCTTGTCTCGGATCCCTGCGTCGTGGAGGCGTGCGCGTAGAGTGCGGTGGCAGACAGTGTCGAAGGCGGCGGAGAGGTCCAGCAGGATGAGGGCTGCGGTCTCACCGTTGTCCAGCAGGATCCTGATGTCGTCGGTGGCGGCGATGAGGGCAGTCTCAGTGCTGTGGTTGCTGCGGAACCCCGATTGGGATTGGTCCAGGATGCTGTTTTCTTCGAGGTATCGGGTTAGCTGTTTGTTGACGATCTTCTCGATGACCTTGGCTGGGAACGGAAGCAGGGAGATGGGCCGGAAGTTCTTGAGGTCTCTCGGGTCCGCCTTGGGTTTTTGAGTAGGGCGTTGATCTCTGCGTGTTTCCAGCTCTCTAGGAAGGTCGCAGTCTCGAAGGAGAGATTGATGACGTTGCACAGGTGGGGTGCGATGGAGCTGCTGGCTTTGTTGAAGATGTGGTGCGGGAAAGGGTCTGACGGGGAGCCGGAGTGTATTGTGCTCATGGTCTTGATGGTGTCATCGATGTTCACGCTGGCCCAGGCTGGCAGGGGGTCGTGGTCGATGGTGTGCGGCGGGTCTGGTGCATCGATCTTAGTTGGGGCTGTCTGGGTGTTGAAGCTGTCGTGGATGTCGGCGATCTTGCGGTGGAAGAAGGTGGCGAGGGAATCGCACAGGGCTTGCGACGGCGGGATGTCGTTGGTGTTGGAGCTGGGGTTGGAGAGTTCCTTCATGATGTTGAAGAGCTCCTTGCTGTTGTGTGCGTTGTTGTTGAGGCGGTCTTTGAAGGAGATTCTCTTGGCGGACTTGATGAGGTGGTGGTTACGGATGGCGTCTTTGTGGGCTGCGTGGCTGTCCGGTGTCTTATCACTGTGCCATTTCTTCTCTAGTTTCCGGCAGGTACGCTTGGAAGCTAGGAGTTCCGAGGTGAACCAGCTGGCTCTTTTGGTGGTGTCACTGTAGGTGAGTTTTTTCAGCGGGGCGAGGGTGTTGGCACAGTCGTCCATCCATCGTCTGAGGTTGCAGGCAGCGTCGTCGGTGTTGGATGGGTCGGAGGGAGGGCTGAGAGCGAGGTTTGCCCGTAGTTGGTCTTCAGTGACTTTGCTCCAGCAGCGGCGTGGGATCTGTTGGGTGCGGTGGTGTGTGGTAGGTTTCTGGAAGGTGAAATGGATGCAGCGGTGGTCGGTCCAGAGGAGTTCCGTGGTGTGGCTGAAGGAGACGTGGGAGCTTGAGGAGAAGATGGGGTCAAGCGTGTGGCCGGCGGAATGGGTCGGTGTTGTGACGAGCTGGCTCAGACCGAGGTTGGCGAGGTTGTCGATCAGGGTGGTGGAGTTGCTGTCGTTGTTGTTCTCCAGGTGAAAGTTCAGGTCTCCGAGGAGGATGTAGTCGGTAGAGGTCAGGGCGTGCATGCTGATGAAGTCGGCGATGGAGTCGCTGAACTGGGGTCGGGGCCCAGGGGGTCTGTAGACAAGGGTGCCTCTAAGGGTGGTGTTGGGGTCCGTGTGGATCTGGAAGTGCATGTGTTCGGCGGTGCTGAGAGTGTCGTCGGTGCTGGTCGAGACCCTGATGGTGTTCTTGTGGACGATGGCGATTCCTCCTCCTACTGCGTTGATGCGGTCTCTACGGGTGATCTTATAGCCGTCTGGGATGGCTATGGCGATGTCGGGGGCGGAGGAGTCGTTCATCCAGGTCTCTGTCAGGAAGGCGACGTCTGGTGATGATGTGTCGAGCAGGTCCCAGAGCTCGACGGCGTGTTTGCCTGCGGAGCGGGTGTTCAGTAGTATGCATCGGAGGTGGTTGAGGTCCTTCTTGGCGGGCGCTTCGGTGGCTCTGAGGCTGGTGTAGCTGCAGTGCCGCCAGGTGAAGGGACCATGGGTGCGTTTCGGGGCGGCCTTGAAGAAGTTGTGCGTCCGTCCGGGGTTGAGAGCGTGGAGTGTGGTGGCATCGTATCGGCGTCGGTCCTCGAGGCTGGAGTGGGGGGCGCACGGCCCAGGGGTTCTGGTGCTGGGCGCGGTCCAGGCGCAGACGGGCGCAGATGGGCTTGCCTTAGGCGCGCCTTTGGCGCGCCAGCGGCGCGGCCGCGCAGCAGCCGCCATATATGGGGAGGTGGGAGGGAGGAGCAGCTGGGAGGCGGGAGGCAGGGGCAGCGAATGGGCAGTCAGGGGGGCGGGGCCGCAGGGGACGCAGCGGCGGGAGTGGAGAGAGGCAACGAGGGGTACAGAAGGCAAAATGGGCACAGGGAAATGGGGGCAACGAGGGGAACAGAAGGAAAAATGGACACAGTGAAATGGGGGCAGCGAGGGGAACAGAAGGAAAAATGGACACAGTGAAATGGGGGCAGCGAGGGGAACAGAAGGAAAAATGGACACAGTGAAATGGGGGCAGCGAGGGGAACAGAATGCAAAATGGACACAGTGAAATGGGGGCAGCGAGGGGAACAGAAGGAAAAATGGACACAGTGAAATGGGGGCAGCGAGGGGAACAGAAGGAAAAATGGACACAGTGAAATGGGAGCAGCGAGGGGAACAGAATGCAAAATGGACACAGTGAAATGGGGGCAGCGAGGGGAACAGAAGGAAAAATGGACACAGTGAAATGGGGGCAGCGAGGGGAACAGAAGGAAAAATGGACACAGTGAAATGGGGGCAGCGAGGGGAACAGAATGCAAAATGGACACAGTGAAATGGGGGCCGCGAGGGGAACAGAAGGAAAAATGGACACAGTGAAATGGGGGCAGCGGGGGGAACAGAAGGCAAAATGAACACAGATAAATGGGGCAACAAGAGGAACAGAAGGAAAAATGGACGCAGAGAAATGGGGGCAGCGAGAGGAACAGAAGGCAAAACGGGCACCGAGGCCACAAGCAGAGGGGCGAGCTTACCAGCAGCAGCAGCGGGCAGGACACCACAGGCGGAGCTGTGTGGCGGGGGAGCGACCTACCTGGCAACACATCGTCATGGCAGTGCTGCCTCAAGGCCTTGCGCAGATGAATGCTGCTGCTGCTTCTACATCCACATCTCCGCCACCTGATGTGTCAGTGCCTCACAGTGCGGCAGGCAATTCACCTCCGGCCCCCGATGTGTCAGTGGCACACAGTGCGGCAGGCAATCCACCACCACCCACGTGTGAGGCACATGTGACATCAGAGGACGAAGATGCGGGTGAATCAACCTTACTGGTAAGGCGGAGGCAGTAGCATTCATCTCTGCCATATGGCCTGTTTCTGCTTGGTTCTGCCCTTTGCATCATCACCTTCCACTGTCCCTCGATGCACTCTACGACACTCACCTTGGACCTCGACATGGACTGCCATTTTCTGTTTGGTTACCAATGACACAGTGATCAGACTGCGGACTGAACTCTTCCTCTTCCGATGTACTTGTCATTCCCTGAAGGACTCTGGCTGGCCCTCCATGGGCCAATAATGTGAAGTGGGGTTTGCATGGCCCTGTACTGCTCCAGCTGCAACACTCCACTGGATGTGAATTAAACATTCAGAATCGCACAGATGTTTCATGTCTTTGATCATTCAAGTATGAGAGTATGGATGAATGTAGGGTCAGCGATTCCCCCTTACGTCCATGTTGCTGATGTCGTGGGACTTGAGTCACAGGGTGCAACATTGCCGATTGCGGACCGGGTGGCGTAGACACTACAACAGAGACACAAGCATCAGTTACTTCCTTGTCCAGCCCAGAGCTGAAGCACGCCCAGAGCCCCGGGCTCATTGTTCCCACCCCTACGCTGGCCTGCCATACGCCAGGCCAGTCCACTCCGCTTACGCTCAGAGGGGGGGACGACAAAGCTACATGTCCCAGGTCTTCCCTGTAGCGATCTGCTTATCACTGGTCTAGTTGTCAGCATGCCACAGCTGGTTAACACCCACACCACACCCATCCAGCACAGGCATCACAGGACATGTGACCCTGCCAATAAAAGGGGCCTAGCACATCACATTCCCCACTGCCGGAGATGACATGATGGCGTCCGCACCACGAGACCCAATCATAAAGGGTCCATGACTTTTGGCACACTGGGTTAGTGGCACCCGAAGCACTGCAGCCGGCACTGGCCTACCGCCACGTGATGATGACTTGCGGTGCACTGAGTTGGTGACAGCCGATGCACAGCGGCTGGCACGGGCCTACTGCCACGTGATGATGACTTGCGGTGCTCTGAGTTGGTGGCACCCGATGCACTGTGGCCGGCACAGGCCTACCACCACGTGATGATGACTTGCGTTGCACAGGGCTAGTGGCACCTGAAGAGCTGAGCGGGTGTGCAGCCTGCGATGATGCGTTGGCCTCGATGCGGCGCCCAGTGAATCAAGACTCAAATTGAACAGTGTGCCCTGCTGGACTGCAGTGTACACGCAGGCAGCTGTCAGCACACACATTACTCCACGGTGCAGTGCCGCGGGGTGCGCTCGGGGACTGTGGCGCAGAAACCAGCGACCGGCTGAGGAGGTTGCACCGGCATGTGGAGGGCCCTCTTGGAGACACGCCGGTGGCAGCAGGTGAGCATTGAGGCCTGGGTGTGCAGGGGCGGCCAGTCATCGCTGGGCAGCGGACCCGTCTGGGGACCAGGGCTGGGGTGCAGCAGGCGCACAGGATCGCGCAGGCACCACCGGTCACGGTGGCGGACTCGTGGCTGGGTGCCGCCCTTGCTGACACAACCCTGCATGCGATGATCGTGATGTGCGCTGGTTGGTTTGGGACGTAGCCACCTCGTCTCCAGTGTGAATGTGCCCGTTGAAGGTGGTCGGCCACGTGTGTGTAGGCCTATGGACAGGTTGTGGCGGAGACTGAGACACACGCAGTAGTCACTTTGGTGGTGGATTTGGGACATGTGCATTCCCACAGTTGTGAGTTGGGGGATTGTGGAGTTGAGGTGTGTGGTGTGTTCAGTTGGTGCTTGCCGATGGGCAGTGCATTTCCATGGGGGCCATCCTCAAAGCGCTGGTTGGTGGCGGACTTGCGGACATGTGGGAATCATGCACACTGCCTGGGGAGTTTGCGACGACATTAGTGGACAGGCCACGGTGGTCCACTTTTGTATGCACAGTGATGGCATGCGAGTGGTTGCTGTTGCGGTGATTGTGTGCAGTGTCGGCAGGGGGCACAAGTCATACACGTGTGCTGTGAATTATCCCCAACACGTGCGTGACGCCAGCTATGGCGTAGTTCCCTTGCGTGGTCTCAAGATGTTCCTGCCCAGTGTGGGGGGAGTGAGGGGCAGGGGTATCGAGCTGAGACACACCGTGATGCTTTCAGGTATGATGAGTCCTGCATGATGTGACCGTAACAGCAGTTCGTGTGGTCGTTACCTTCCTCTTCATTCCTACGATGGTTATGGCCACACAAACTTCTGTTACGGTCTTCTCATGCATGGTTTGTCATGCCTGTGAGCATTCTGGTTTGTCCAAGTGCAGTACACTGTACCAGATTAGGCATGTGACTATACAGAAGTTTGACCATTGTCACCATTTCTCCCACAGGTTTCTGAAGACACGTTGCCCTGTTGAAGTTCCCCGTTGGGAATGGAACGCGTTGACTGAGCTTTTCGTTTTGTTTGTTTGTGTATTTGTAATAAAGTTCTGTTTTTACACTACTGTTGATTACTGGACTACATGACCTGGTGCACCCACATTTCGGTTACTACGATCTTGGGTCTGGGGCACGGAGGCGTCTTGCACGGCTGGCGTTGGGGTTGGTTGCGCAGGTGCACTACGAATTGGAACTATCGTGTGGTGTGGATACAGGGGCCAGCCGTTGCTTTTGTGGACATGCATCCATGACATATGTGAGGGAGTTTGATGGGGCTGGCTGTGAGACTCCCCCTGTGGAAAATGTGTAATATTTTACTTAGCATAAGCAACAGCCATTTTGGCTATGGTGTCCATTTAAGTTTCCTTCGTAATTCTTTCGTCTTTTCACTCTGCTTGTGTTATCTATTTTTGTTGACTTCGTGACTCAGCTAAAGCAATGTACGTGCTGAGGGTTTATAGTTGTCAGTGCACCTGGTCTCAGATGTTAACTGTCGACCATTAACTGCTGCCATAAGCATTCCTGCTCCCCCTCCCACTTTGCTGACCACATGGTTATTCATCTGCCCTTGATTGCTGATAGCTATTCCTAAAACTTGTTCTTCCTATTTCTGTTCACATGCTTGCATTGCAGAAAACCTGTATAAAAGACCTGTGTTCTGTGACTTCAGTGTACTACCTCCTGCAACACTTGAGAGTGTTGTATGGACGTGGTCCCACTCATGAGTGATTAATAAACTTGTTATTTATTCCAACTCCAGTGCCGATCTCCATTTTGTTTGTCTTTTGACCCGTGGACACGAGGGTGACCCTGCACCAGTGTACCCCTAAAAAGGTACATTTCCACACTCCGACTTCGGCAGTTGTTGGTTGGAAGGGGCCAACAGGTGCAGCACAGCCAGCAGCTTTGTCTGCCGGGGGATGTAGGTTGTCCGCTGTGTTGGTACGTCAGCCTGTGGGCAATGTGGGTCAGGATGCGGTGGATGGTTGTCCTTTTGAGCCTGTGTTGGCCAATGGCTTCCTCTGGCATTGAGTCTCTGGGGCTGGTGCGTTTTAGGGTCATCCGCTGTCCTGCACTGCCTAGGTGGTAATCCGGGGTGGTGGTCCGGGGGGGGGGCTGGGAGTGGTGGCGGTGGGTGTTGTGGCCCTCTTGGTTCTCCGAGCTGCATGATCATTGGCTCCATGGCATCTGTTGGTCTTCAGACGTGGCTCTGGGCTGGGCTCCCTTTCATACTGCAGGTAGTCGTCCTGCTTAACACCAGCAAAAGGCAGGTGTTAAATCCCTGCTGCTAATGCGCCTTATCGCCTGTTCTTGGTTCGCATCGCAGATCTGGCTGGTCGTTGAGAATATCGCGAAGTGGTGTTTTCGTGTGTTTTTGCACGGAAACGCCTACTCTGCATATCATTAGCGTTAGTTGTCGCACTCATCCGTGGCGATGTTTTTTGCGGCAGCTATCGCTGGTAAACTGGCGATGTCGGCAGTTTGCTCCAGCTTGAGAATAGGGCGATAAATCAATCGCCACTTTTGCGGCGCTAAAGTGACGATAAATCGGCGATAAGTCCTTGAGAATATGCCCCATAGTGTAATGAATATGACTAGTGTTGAAATGAATATGACCCACATTGAAATTAATATGACTAATATTTAAATGAATTTGACACACTTTAAAATTACTATAACATGCATGAACTTTAATACAAGATATGTTGAAATTAATATAAAACATGCTGCAATGAATACAACACATGCTGAAATAATATCAAATTCGCTGAAGTGAGTATTGTGGCCTATACTAAAATAATGTACCATGCACTGAGATCAATTTGAAATGCCTAGAGATGTAAATGACCCACTTTGATATTAGTATGGCATTTGTTTAAATGAGCATTATATGAATTAAAATTATATGAAATACTTTAAAGTAAATATGAGCCATGCTTAAATGAATATGCCATGCTTTGAAATTAATATAAACCACTTTGAAATAAGTATGACATATATTGAATTGATTTTGAATATATTGAAATGAGTTTGACTCCTCTTTAAAGGAAAATGAGATGAATTAAAATGTATGGCTTATACTGATATGAATATGACAGGTGGTGAAATGAATATGGCATGCATTGAAAGTAGTAGAAACTCCATTAAAAAAATTAATTGGCATGCCTTGAAATAAATATGATCTATAACAAAATTAATATAACATTTGCTGAAACAAATATGGCATTCATTGTCAAGAATATGTATCATTTAAAGTGAGTCTAACATAAATTGAAATGAATAGGGCAAGGGTTGAACTGTATACGACACATGTTGAAACATATATGTCACCTATTGAAATGAATACGGTCGTGTTAAAATGTATATGATGTGCATTAAAATGAATAGGATAGGACCTGAAGATAGGATGAAACCCTGTGAGATGAATGCGATGTACAATGAAAAGAATAAGGCACATGTTGAAGGGAATGTGATCAATGTTTAAATGAATATGGTATGCGTTGAATTGATGAGGGCATGGTTTGAAATTAATTCAGTGTCTTGAAATCTATATCACATGTGCTAAAATAGATATGGCATGCCCTGAAGTCAATATGACATTCAGCAAAGTTGACATATATTTTAGTATATGTTCTATTTGATTTGGACTATGTCTTAATAATATCATTCACAAGAAACATTCATTCTCCTGTTTCTCGGATTTGGTTTGCAACATGGTATGTTAATTTTATCATGTATCATATTGGTTTTCAAATATGCTATATTTATTCTGGTGTGTGTTACACACTTTTTGCAGTGTGCTGTGTATTTCAGGCTGTTTTATATTTGTAAAGGTGTAATTTAGACATGAATGGCTTCCCATATCTTCCACCCACTAAAGGTTTTCAGCAGAATATTATCATGAATGATGACAGATACAGCAACTTTTTCTCCCATTAGACTGAAGCCATGTTGGAGCTTGCGTACGTGGATTTTACTTCACATATTCCTGCAAATGTCTTGACTTCACTTTATCCAAAATGTTACTGCCATTTTATGGGCTACAAATTTCTTGGTTATTTGTTTCTTTAGTAATTGTGTCATAATTACATATTTCCTGTGACCTGGGATAATTCTCTTGAAAATTGAAGCAATAACTATGGTTATAATGTAAGCAGCTAAAGTAGGATAGAGCCGCTTCATGAATGACACAGGACATGATTCCACCATTATTTCTGATGCTTTTATATGTTAGTCTATATTGAATCCTGTCTGCTTTTTCTAGTGTATAGTGATAGGAAATTGACTGGATTGAGGAACAGATGGAGAGATATTCAGTGAATGTTCAAATTTGGCTTGAATATATTCCTGGATTTTCTTATTTTTGGTTTTAAAGTATATGATGTACTCACACAGCTGTCTGATGGCACATGAGGTAAACTTTAGAATTTTTGTGTGGGTAATTTATTGCTGGTTTCTAAACATTAAGAATGATGATTATGCGGGGCATTGGTTACATGTAAATGCTCAATTTAGATCTTCCCAGAGAAACCTTTAGGCCTCACACAGTTCTCATTTCGCTTCTGTGGTAAGTGTGGAGATGTGAGTGGATTAAAGAAAATGAGACTGCTGCATACACACACTGAAAACTGTGCACAGACACACACACATACACACAAGTGCATTGCACACACAGAGTCAGCATGTCTAATGCAGACACTATGGGGATCATTACGATGCTGGTTGGACCGGCTTCCTAAGTCCTGTCTGAGGCGGTCAGACTGCCACAGTCTAGTGGGAAGTGGTCGCTGCTGACTCCGCCAGGAAATTTTGACAGCGGTGGCATAGGAAAGGACCAATGGAGCCAGTTGGAGATCAGGCAGCCTTGCGAACCGCCCGCCTGATTACGATGAGCCTTTCTGATGAGCCGGCCATGGTGGTCTAACCACCCCATCTGAGCTGGCAGAAAGGGAGGGTTAAATGGCTGACACTCACCTGTACCCGGCTTCTCACTTCCTGTGCTGATATGGAGCCTATCGTACATGTCCTGCTGATGCTGTACCTACTCAGTGATGCCCAAAATCAACACCATCGTGGACGCAACTGCCGGTAAGTCTCACTCCTACCCGTGTACATGGAGTCCACAGCAAATCAATGCACCGCCATGGAAAAGCAGGAGCGTAGCTTGCTCAGTATGCTTGGGGGTGTGTGGGCAACATGTTTCCAAGTCATCACACTGGGACATCTTGCCAGTACATATTTCATGAGAAGCAGGACATGAGGGGGCCTGAAGAGACAGAGATAGGAGTGAGTAGTGAGAGTTGTGTAGCAGGGCTTGAAGTGGTTCGGGGTCTGCCGGTGCTTAGCACTGGCATGTCAAAAAAGCAGATGCAGAGACGAATTCTATTGAACTGTCCATATTTTCACTCACCCTCGGTGTGTAAATTAAATGTAACTCTGCAGCAGTACCACCTTCTACTGCCACTGGCACTGATGTAACTGCATATAGACTCGTAATACTCCATTCCCAGTGTTGTCAGGTCAGAACTGAAGCATTATCATAATATTATGCAATGAAGTCACAGTTATTGCGCAAATAAATAATGAAACTATTAACTACTGGCAAATCAAATAGTCCTGGCTTCTTGAAGGTGGAACGTAACTCGTTGTATCAGATAACTTGATGTTGTGCAATGTCAGAAGTAGGAATATATTGTTAATGCAGGACAATATGCCAATCACAGAAGTACAGCTTACATTCTTGTAAGCCACGCCATCATGTACATCAGCTACGTCCCTGTGAGAGACCCTCCCACTACAGCCATCTCACTCAAAGTCCTCTTATGGAGAAGACGAAAAACATAATGAAACACAAAATTCACCACATTGCACAAGTCCACCACAACATAGAAGACAGAGAGTGTGTATGTGTCAGTGTGGGCAGGTCAAACATCCCTGATGAAAATCTACAGAAACTGCACATCACCTGACTGAAAGCACTCCTAGCCAACTTTCTCCCACACAATACATCAATCATGGGGTTGTGACACTACATACAACCTCCCTGGAGCCACAACACCATGGATAAGGCTAGGGGCATTGTATCCCTGGTCCAAACATATTTTGTGGGTCCCTGTACGCAACATCATAGCATGTACAATGCCATCACATCTGCATGATGCTCTCTATGTCCAGTTCACTGACAATGTACAGGCACACTCTCGCAAACTCTACATGTGTACACATCTCAAAAGCTGGTGTACTTATGTGTGCATTAAACAGTGTCACAAAACAGCACCTCCTCATTAATAACTTAGCAATCATCTTCTGTGACACCCTCACATTGCTCATAAGCTAGGTCCCTCTGTAATATCGAACATACATCATTATGGATGTCTCAGAAAAAGAAAACACACCTCCCCTGCTAAAGCACTGTAATGGGCCTTCACACATCACCCACATGAAAAAGGAAAGCCAGGTAAATGGGATTACCACAAACCATGGTCTCATACATTTAAAGGCCACAATGTTAAGACTCTCTACAGATTTGGGTTACCCAAACCAGGGGGACCCCTGGAAGGCTATGGGCCAAGGCCACAGTCCATATTGCACCTGCTTCAATGTCTCTATGTGCACAGGACCTGTGGCATGAGGTATATCAAGGACAAGCAATATTGTCACAAAGTGGCATGCACATGTGGCTAATGTGAAAGTGCAAGTCCTGAAAAAAACACTGAAGCAACAGCAGTTGTCAGACATCTAGTAAACGTATGTGGACATAACACACATGAAAAATGGCTCATGTGCATCCAAAGTACCAATTAGGCAAGACAATACAACACCCCTCATGTGTGTGGAAACAAATACCTACTTTGCTCCCATTAAACACATATCCACCCTACATCTCTGTTAGTACAGCAAGACGAAAGACATGGACATTGGCCAAGACAAGCTGCAATACTTACCATTTACCACCCACTACAATGTCAGCCCCAATTGGAACTCATTCCACATATACATCCATTGAACATTGACCCTCATCATCTGTAACACCATAACTTGTCCCAAGATCTAGCCATACTTAACACTGCAAATGGATCAGCTATCATGGTCAAACAAACACAAATGCAGTCACACATCCCAAATTAGCCAATAACAACAAGTAGCATCAGTAGCAATAGCCGGAAAAAGGTGTTCTAAACAAAGAAAATTGTTTATTATGAAGTTCAAATTGGGATTAAAGCACAAAGGCCAATGGCCAGTCCAAAATCCAGGATGTGGTCCAGCACACTGCTGTGCCACCTAACTTTCCTACCAGAACACTGCCAGGGAAACCTCCCAGGGAAAGGACATCTTGTGGGCAGTCCATGCACCTCCATGATGTTATTTGGGTAGACTGCTGTTGGGACCGGGAGGGCTGGGTTGATCCTTGGGAGGGCTGGGCTCGGGATTGGAAGGGTTGTGTTGGTCTGTGGGAGGCATGAATTCAGGTTTGGGAGGGCTGGGTTTCACCATACTGGGGATTTGTTAAGCATGAAGCGCAGTGATGGGTATAGGGAGGGTGGGAACAGTTTTTTTAGTTTTTTGTTTGGCCTTAGAAGATCTGCGGTGGGGTGGGGAAGTGGCCCTTTGGGTTTTGGGAGAGGGTGAGTTGGTTTCTCGATGGGTGAGTTTCCTTTTTTTTACAGTCTTGTAGGGTAGGGAGGGGTTTAGTAGAGGGAGCTGGTGTTTTTGGGGTGGAAGTTAAAGGGAAGGGTAGGGATGAGTAAGAAGATATTTTGGCTTTGGCAGGGGGCACTGTGTCAGGGAAGAGGTCAAGGGCAAACAGGGTAAGTTCTTTGGGAGACTGGGGAGGAGGTAAGCCAAGGAGTTGGGTGTTGGAGGTAGAGGGATGTGAAGTCTGAAGTGTGGATGCGTGTGCTGTTTATGCATGTCTCTGTGTGTGTTTGGGTAATGAATGTTCCAGTCTCTTGCCAATATGTGGTGTGATGTGTCTGTGGCTGGTGGTGTGGATGTGGTGTCTGGGTGTGGATGTGGGTAATGGCTGTGTCTGGTGGTGTGGTGTCTGCCTGTATGTGTAAAGTGGCTGTGTCTGCTGGTGTGGTGTTTGGACCGGTGTGTGTTGTGGATGTATGTGGTGCAGTGTGTGTGGTGTCTGGGTGTATGTCACTGGATGCAGTGGTGAGGGGGTCGACTGCCTGGTGAGTGGTTGTGTGCCTGTCTTTTTTCTTATGTTTCTATTGTCGTGTGCTGCGTGTGGATGTTGAGGTGGATGCATGCTTATGTGTGCGTGTGCTTTGGGTAGGTATGGGAATAGGGATTGTGGCTGGGGAAGAGACAGGCGGTAGGGTGGAAAGCTAGAATAGTAAAAGGCTGCCATGAGTGTGAAAGCCAGAGCCTGAAAAGATCTCTGTAGGGCAGGCTTTTTAGCATGAATGACTTCCAGATACGACACCATCTGAGTCCGCTGATGTCTTTGTACCTGGATAGCATTCAGCACTGCAATCTGACCCAAAGAGATCTGCCTCAGGATGTCAATTGCCTCCACACTCAGGGCAGCAGGGGAGACAGGGGGAAAGGTGCCTAGGCCAAGGGAGACACTTCTGATCTTAGGGGACTGGGGCGAGACACCTGGCTGGAGCAGCAGGGAGGGTGGAGATGGAATGGGGGTGGCGGACAGATGCAGCTCCAGGGTGGTATGCCACCACCAGGGAGTTTCCACTGGAGTTTGACTCAGATGATGACAATGCTGATGTTTTGTCTTGGTCCTCCATGGCACTCCCATTGCCATCTGGGCCACTCGTTCTCTCTGTGTCACTGACGCGACTAGAACAACTGTGGCCAGCTGCTTCCCCAACAGTCTCGGCCCTGTCCCCTCCGCTGCCCTGGGGGGTTGATGCTGAAATAATAGTAGAAATAGGTTAATTGCAATTGTGTGAACGCACTGGGCAAACAGATCCTAAGTACCAAACACATTACACAATTACACGGATCACAACACATAGAAGGATAACTACATTGCCTCCAACATTGGCATGAGCACATGCTTGAATGCTACATGACCTGTAAGCAGTCACTCATAATGGTGTCATAACCACAGTCTACTAGAACTGCAAGTGTGACCTTGTCCCAAACCCAGCCTCATGTGGGTAGCAAGAGATTTCATCACCATGTCAACCTAGGCCCTTGTAGCATACCATTGTTACCCGATGTTATCAAATAGGATGTCCACATGGAATGCATCACTACCTATTCACATTAAGCCCTGCAATCAGCAAATGGTCAGGTGTCCTTAACCCATAGCATGTAGAACTGCTGGATACCTGCTACTGCTAAGTTGCAGCAATATGTGACTACCAAGAAGAAAGTGACATGGAAGTGCCCATTCCACATTGTTCACACCTACCAAGTGACTCTTTCACATCTGTCCACCTCCAGTGATGCTGTTGAAAGCTGCAGATGAGTAGCTTAGCTAGCTGCCACACGTCATACAGAAGAGTTGAATGGGCAGAATGTTGCTCCAAGTGGTGTACGATTTCAGCACAAAGAAACATTGCACATGAGTCTGCCTAGGAACATCCCTAGTTAAGACTGGTTCTTGTGAGCACACCTTTTTCACATTGCAATTGCCAATGACATTAGAACACAGAAAGTACATGAGGCTCAGGAAATATCCAGTCCATAAAGAGGTCTTACTTGTTTTCAAAAGGGAAGGGAATACACTGTACCTTCCTTGTCTCGCAAACACAAATACTAATGTACTACTGAGTGCTGGCACACATATATGACCCCAACATGTCCGCATGTCACTCTCTGATGCATGTCAGCAGCCACAGAATGACCCTCCACAAATGCACATGTGCATCACACCTAACTGAATACACCCTTCTCAATGACATGCAAACTCACATTGCCAGATAGTACTGGAAGTCTTACAACCATGTGTGTCATTGCCTCCACGATTTGACTTGGCTATTGACATCCATCAATGAGATTGGGCATGTGTGACTCACCAACCCATGTCTACACACCACTGTATCTGGTTACATCTACTCTGTATACCCATCACGGAATACTATTGTCATGTACACATTGGCCAACACATACAAATGTGGTGCAATCACAATGAAAACCTTGTAGACCCTCAGATCATGTATGGAATAGTTGTATATATGACAGTACAACACATAAAGGTACACTTTATCAATACAGATGGCACCAGTGGTGTTAGCCACCTCATGATACTGTAAAATCCCAGCTTATCAAGGGGAAGTAGTGGTCAGTGTCTGCTTCTAGAGTGTTTTGTATGCCATGCCACAAGTATGTGGTCAACCATCACATGAGACACAATAGTGAGGGAGCCTCATTCCAGACACAAGGATGACAAGTGGCCTGTTCGGGACGACTGTCACAAATGACAGCAAAAGATAAAGTAGGTGATCTGTGAAATTAGGCAGCTATGTGGCTGTTCAACTCTAGAAACTGACATTTGACCGGACCCTGCTTAGTTCCTGGTCATATGGACAATAGTCTATGGTTATCACCATGCACCTACTACCAGACCTACACATGCAACACCTCTCCCATTGCGTGGAACATGAGCCACCTTCAAGTCTGATGGGGAAATAGCTGCCTGTAACAAAAGATAGATGGTCATGCAAAATGATTCACTCAGGCCACTACTCGCCCCCTCCTAGCTGCTGTTGGGCTCTCAACTGCCTTCAAGATCTGGGTATGCCACCACCAGTGTGCAGGCCATTAGGGGGGTCAGGGTCCAGTGTGGGCCCCTTCTGCCTTGGGAGGACATCCCCAGCTAGACCTCCATGATTGTACAGGTCCTGTGTCTCAGGTCCTCCTACCTTTTTCTGCAGTGAACACTGTGCTGACGACCAATGCCCAGAGTCTGCACCCAGGTGATGGCCTTCCACATGGACACCTTCTGATAGGCTTTGACCTGTATGGATGCAATAGATGAAGAGACATAGTAGGCATGCAAGATATAGGTTATCTGCTGGGGTGACACAGAAGTTGTAGACAACTAGCATAACCATTGATCAATATTGCACACACTACATGTATAAGATGCACCTGCTGAGCACCACAAAGAGCATTACTAAACACTATTTAAGTATTCTGAGGACTACTCTCAATCCTGATTATGCATATACTGACTAGGCTAGCCCACTGACATCACATAGCCTTGGCCTACACATCATGTGCTCTGAAATGAGTTAACATGTAACACAGCACACCATTGTGTCCTCCTGAAGGGTACAGTACTAGTGCATCACTGGACAGACACCTGAACAGTCTGGACACATGACTTTAGTCATACATTCCAAGACATCACTGCTACCATTGCACTGACTACATTCCAAGATTTGGGTCACAATGAAAAGACTGGCATGTAAGTCACTGAGAGCTCCCACTCTGATGATCAGTGGACATGTGATTTACTCATTTGAACATCATACTATGTCGGCATGTGTTTGTGTGGGAAGTCCTGGCATCACTGGACACACCGTATGCCATATGTGGCAATGTATATGGGAAGACATCAACATACCATTGTACGTACACACAACTGGTGATGCACTTCTGAACTGCACTGCAGATGTAACCAACTATCTACGGTGTACATGTTTCACATGAGCAATGTTCCTGTACAATGCTAGCATCACTCATAGGACAGTAAAATCTCAGACATGTGGGAGTAAGGTGTCTGTCCCAAGGCAATGACACACAATGACAATATGGGTCCATGGACAGTAGTCTCGGGTCAGGGGATCTCATCAAGCACCATACCAACTGTAGTAATACTAGGTGGATTTAGGCCAACTTATGGTCAGGTAACACTAATTTAGGCCACATCTGAGTATCAGCAGATCTACAAGAAGAGTACTCTGTGCATCATTTCCATAGCCACATTATCTCTGCTACAGCCTGGGCCATGGATCATGCAGGGCACAGCTCATTGTCAGGGTTTGCTCTCTGCAGCCTGAGCATACTGTTTCCGCATGACCATCATATATCTACATTTTCAATACCTAACTGTACATCTTGTGGCCATCCTATATATGACATGACAGTTCTGGGTCACTCGGAAGAGGTCTGTGAGGTGCTGGTATCTCCCAGACAACAGTTTGGTAAGACCTCATATGTGTTGAGTGATATGTGGCACTGTACTTATATCTCACATCATCTTCACATGCTACTTATAGGAAACATACACAAGTTAGGGTGTAAGGCCTATACATTTGAAAGCACATCTGCCATGTATTGAATAGCAAATTCATCATAGGCAACATAACACTTATACATGCATAGATATGTGCATGCAACCAGTGTAGGATTTAGGACTGATTACACATCAATATGGTGATGTGAAGTCCACAAGGTACAGTGCCCCATGAACCATGACATGACTGTCCTATGTAGGAGACAGACTATCTGACTTAGTCTGGGACTCTGAGCCCAGATATGATATTTGTTGCAGAGTACAGAGTGTATTAGCAGTACTCACCTGCTCCTCTGGTAGGCCATAGAGCTGGCGATACAGGGAAAGGACCTCCTTCACCAGGGTCTCCAGCTCCTCTGGAGTGAACGCAGGGGCCCTGCTCCCTATACAGTGTTCTGTGACGTCTCCCAAAGATGGCAAACAGGAGCTGACATTGAGGAGATGTTGTAAGCTGCAGAGTCTGGAGGTAAGTGATTTTATTTTCAATCCGCAATGAACACATACAGCACATAGGTGGTCTTCTGTATAGACGGCCACAGCCATTGGACCGCGGCGGTCAAATTAGCATGGAGGAAGCTGCCTACTGCGCAGTTTAATCATCCGTGGGTCGGCGAAACAGCATGTCCCAATAGTGAGGTGAGGCACCCACATAGGTGGTCTTCTATGTAGACAGACACAACATTCGGACTGCAGCAGTCACATTATCCAACATTAGGCTATGGCTGTGACTGCCGTGGAGGAAGCAGCCTATCGCGCAGTTTAAAGCCACTGGTGGTTAGCAATTCAGCATGTCCCATTAGTGAGGTCAAGCATCCGCTATGTCAGTGTTTAAAATCACATAGAAAATGATCCTCTAAGTGCATCTCCACCAGTACAATTATGTTGGAATGTCAACTGATGTACGACACTGTTTCTCAGCCTATACCAATAATAAAACATCAATGTTGTACATTACTGTGCATGAACACATGATTACCGCGGTGCACTGTACACCAGTGGTGATGGTAGTTATGTGTGCAATGCAGACTCCACAACATGACGGTGCCCACCATACAATAAAAATTTGAATGATTGGCACAGTGCTGTTACAGACACATGTAGAGTCCAGATTGGGGATTATTGGTGGAACTTGCAGTAATGGAAATCGATCCAATTCATGCGGGCGACTCCTGTATTTTTCAGGACAATCAATGTCTTACTTGAGGCAGTCTTCCGCTTGGATTGGCATCTCCTACAACAGTGGTCAATGGGTAAAATCTCTCCTCCAAATCATTGTCTGGCATCTATCAGGCTTTCCTCATCCCAAATATTGATATGTATGCAATTGTATCTTATGCAAGCATGATGGGAATTACTGTTATGTGCTAACATATGCTGGCATGTGTGGTCACATGACTTTTGGGTGTGTTTTGGTAAATGTTAGTGTGGACACTGTGACCAATATCCATATGTCTGTACACTCCACACAACGGTACCCTGGCAGAGGTAGGAGATGACAGCCTCCAGTGTACATGCCCTTTCCAGACCTTCAAACTATGGAAGAGAGAGATGTAATAAGGAAGTTTCGTCTTAATAGGCAGACAATATATAATATTTATGTGGCAAGTTGGTGCCTCATTTACATCCTCGAAGAAACTATTCCACATCTCTGACACCAATGGGGAAACTCATGGCAACACTGCATTTCCTGGCCACAGGTTCCTTTCAATACACTGTGGCTATATTTGGTGGAATGTCACAACCTATGTTCCGTGGCGTATTACGTGATGTGCTTTCAGCAATGATGAGACACATGGAAAGTGTCAAGGTTACAGGTTGCGGCTCTAGGGGCACCACCATTCCATCACGGATAGGTGGTCATTGTTCTACAAACTATAAGTGTAGGAAAAGACTATGCGGTAAACTCCATGATCCATGTCACACTGCACGATATTGGTGGTGTTGTCCATTAGGGTATAAATGACTGTTTAAGTACCAAAAGTGATTTAATGTCACTTTAGCCGGGTTCCTTTTGTTTTCTTTCATAACACTGCAGTTGTTCTTTGCCTTTTTTTTAAACTTTGAACAAATGTTCCATTTTGCCTTTTAAGTTAAACAAGAAAGAGCGGCTCCGAACTGGTTAAATGTCAGCCGCGTTTGCAGATTGCGTCTCCGAACTGGTTAAATACCAACCACATGTACCTCAAGTACGATGAACGTGGCGGCTGTCTCGGAAGGGGCTCAGCTGTTAAACTAGCCCTACCGTTAACACGTGCTTGCTATTCAGACTATCTGCTGAGCGGACGCGTTCTGGATTGCTTCCTCCACGTTTGCTGACACTTGGATTTCAGTGATCTCCGAACCTTCAGTGAATTACGAGGAGTTTCCAGGCAGATGAGGATTAAAGGATTCTACACTGCTTACGAAAATTGGCGTGGAGAAATGAGATCCGACTGATCTCGGCGGTAAGAGGTTGCTACACGTAACTATTCCTCTTGACATAATTTTTGGAACTTTCATGAACGAAAGGTCATTATTGAATGCAAGCCTACAGCAAGTAATTTTTTTGCATTTTGACTTTGATACTTTTTCTGAGAAACAAAGAAAGACATATGGTTACTAAAGGCATCTTGAGATAACCTTGTATTCATCTGGCCACGTGATATCGTATTTGAACTTATGCAACCCATGTATAGAGTTGCCTCGTCATTGTAGATCATGTTTGAACTGATGCAACCCATGTAAAAAGTTGCAAGGCAGGTCCCGTGTATCTGAAAAGGACAGATACAGTTACATGTCAAAGGAGAACCTTAATATGGAACAATCCTGTTTTCCAGTCAAATACCTAAAAGACTTCAATGAAAGAACAAAAAGGGTGAAGCCTGGTAGGTGGGAGCAACTATTACCTAAGAATCCTTGTTTAGTTCATGCTTTGACATTCCTGTTATCACATAAGCATACCGCATGCTCACCATTATATTTGTTCCTTCTTTAAGAGACATACAAGCATTAGAGTTGCACTCCATCATATAGGTGAATATTCTTTCCAAATCCTGGGGGAGGGTTATGAGGTATGAGAGCTTGAAGAGGGTTAGTCACTCTGTTTATCTTTTCTTACAGGTCTCCTTCCCCGCTGTTCCTTCCTTTGAACCCTTTCCCCCACCTGGTTCCTCCAACAGTCTGGGCCATAACGGTAGTCAGACTTGGGGCTGCCTGGAGGTGGACCTTCTAACATTGAGCAAGCTCCGAGGACACGCACAACCTGACAGAAAGCTACATCCAGTTCCCCAGACGTGAAGATTTGGCCAATGTGAAGCTTGACTTCTATGGATTTGGTCGGATCCCACATGTGTTTGGACCTATTGATGGTACACATATTGCCTTAGTACCACCGCAAGTAAGAGAACAAGTTTATAGGACCAGGAAGTACTTCCATTCTATCAACATGCAAGTGGTTTGTTTATCTGATTTATACATCTCACATGTCTGTGCCAGATTCCCAGGATCTGCCCATGACTCTTTCGTACTGCGGAACAGCACCATACCACAGCTGATATCACAACTACTACCAGAAAGGGCTTGGCTTGTTGGTGAGTATGATGTATCCAGGCTTTCTGTGTGCGATGTCAGGTCGTATCTTCTGAAAGTGTGTGACTCAATATTGCACTTCTGTCCATCTCCGATCTAGGAGACTCAGCGTATCCCAACCACCCATGGTTGTTGGCACCTCTGAGGAATCCAACAACTCCAGGGGGAGTCCGCTTCAATGAGACCCATGGAAGAACAAGACATCCAGTGGAACGGGCTTTTGGTCTCCTGAAGGCCAGATTCAGATGTCTCGGCAGGACTGGGGGAGCCCTCCTCTACTCCTCCGGAAAGGTGTGTCAGATCATCGTAGCCTGCTACATGTTCCACAAGCTCGCACTGCGATTGAACAGCCCTCTCATTGCAGAGGATGGAGACCAGCAGGAGCCACATGGTGAGGATCCTGAAATGCCAAATGATAATGATAGTTGTGAAGAGGAAGGAGTTGACATGCACCAAGAGCTCACCAATAACTTCTTCTCATGAGTGTAAGTATGCTGTGAGATGTCATGACTTTGACTGCTACAGTGACTGTTGTGATGCTGTGAGGAAGACGTTCATGGTTACATGTTAGGTATGTACAACTGTTTGGAACTCTGTGCACAGCTGTTTGTGGAGGAAGGTCTTGACACATGCACACGTTGTTGATGTTGCTTTGTGCAGGTGACATTTACCCAAGTACCGTGTACTCCAGAAGTGGACTGTGATTGGTGTCATATGTATGGCTGCCTAGCTAATCTTTTTTGCATTGGTCTGTTGTTGGTATATTCACCATGTCATCTTCATTTTGACATTTCAGAGTTGTGACATCAGCAGGTATATGATGCTTTTTTTGAAGTACGAAGTAGACATGGATTGTTCCAGGAAATGTCTGGCACAGACTTTGGGTGTTCAACTACGGTACCAAGCCAGCTTGGACAGCGATAGGATGGAAGTTGCTAAGACTCCATTGGACTTGTTCCCTGTCCTGTGGTGGTCCTTTTGCAATATGTATGTCATCATGTTCTCCAACAGAATTTTGTTGTTAGGTCTAATCATGCTAGTATCCCTTCACATAGGCTAAGTCCTCCATGTGTATGAATTGGATGTAGCTGTTGATGTGTCTCCTTATTCTATGCCACAGTGCTTGAGGCACACCATTGACATATGTTTGTGGCATTCCACTAAATGTAGAAACACTGGATTGGAATGAACCTGTGTTCAGAAACAGTTGTTACTGCCATGTTTTGGTTTCTTGTTTTCAATGAAATAGGATTCCTTTTGTGAGGTTGTCGATATGGCTCCAGCTGATTCCATGAACTAATTGTCATTTGTCGGTTTTATTTGGCATTGTCAGATGTATCCCCCCTGACCATGTTGTTGAGGTCTGCACATGACATTTGTGGTCACTGGCACAGATCATTTCAGTGATGCATTATTTAGCTCTGTTTTTTACATTATTCTAGACTATGGTTGGAACTATGGAATAAAGATGTCATGAGACTGTACACTTGTATGTCTCTGTTGGGGTGACATGCTTGTGATACTCATTTGCACACTGTTCACATTCCACATGTCCATGCTTACACAAGTAGCTTCTACTTACATTTGGTCATTCACACGGGGATAACTTCATAACTTGCTAGATGTGAATGATACTACAAGACCTAAACAATTCGTGACAAGCAAATTTATTGCAGTGCACAATGTGAAGAAAATAAACAAAAATTATACAGACTAATAGTGACAACACAGGAGTGTAGTAGTCAGTGTTGGTGGATGAAACCATTTTTGTAGATGCCACATTGTCTGAAATCCAAAGTCCAACATACTCCTCCCATCAGAAATGGAAAAGTGTACAGGAATAGTCAACAAAGTGAAATGTTGCATACAAAGGAGGACATCAGGTATAATGTTTCTTCCTGGCGATGGTGGGTGCCTTACCAACCGAACTACCTGTATATTTTCTTGGACGTCCTGGCCCAAAAGGGGGGTGGGGGAATCTGCTGCTGCAGGGTCAGGGGCACCCCTTCCTTCCTGTGGCTGCCGCAGATGAAGAAGGGCGAGGTGTAGCTGGACTACAGGAAGGGGTATGTGGCGAGGGAAACGCACTGCAGAGTGTGGTGTTAATGACCCTCAGCACCCCTATGAGATGGCCCATGTTGTCATTGCAGGTGTCCAGCCTCTGGTCTATGGGCCTCTGCAGCTGCTTCATCTTCTGGAGTTCTTCAAGTACCTGGCTCATCACTCCTTGATCATCCTCATAGACCCCCAGGACTCGGGCGATGTTGGCCGGGGAGTCAGTGGCACCAGTGGTCTCACTTTGTGGGCGCACAGTTACCCTCCCACCACCCCTGACCCCATGGGGCTGTCACCTTTGGCCAGCCTGCCTCCTTCCACTGGCTACTCCATCCTAAGTGAGAGTATTGTAAGCCCTCACCTACGGAAGTGGGACTGGGGCACCAGGGATGTTGCTACCTGTGCTAGATCCTTTGGTTGTTGGGGCAGAGGTCAGCTGAGATGTTGCAGCTGGGGTGGGAGATGTGGTCTTGGGCACAGTAAGACTCACTGCTTTCGTCCACGCAAGATGTCCAGATGGGTCAGGTAGGTCCTCCTTGTCCATGGGTCCAGGAGATTCTGCATTACTAGAGGCTTCATCTGGGGTGGGGGAGGTGGAGTCTGGACTGTGTCCGGAGTCTTCCCAGGTGTTGTGCCAGGTTGACCTGTTCAGACATAGAGTAGATTGTTATTGTTGTAAGGGTGGTATGTACATCCACACTATTTGCTGCACAGTGAGTTCGGGCCAAGGAGGGACAAAGGGGGTGGAGGTTGACATTGTGAACTATCCCAGTTGTTTTTGTGCGTGTGCAAGACATTGGGTAACATCCATTACATGAAGTGCTATTGGCCTGATTATTTGCTTGACTGATATGCTTCATGTTGACATGAGGGCTCGATATGGCATCTCCCAATAACTTGAATCCAACATACTGTCGAAGTTACATGTGTATTAGTAAATTCAAAGTCATAGGTGTGTACAATACAGGCATACACACACTGATTGATAGTAGATTTAGCATTGGTAATCAGGTGTGCTTCGCAGTGTCAATGGGTCACCAGTCATTTCAAATCAGCTGGGTTACCTTCATGTGTTACTGATATATCAGGTACACACTTGATATGGTGTCACTCATGACCTCATTCGTTTCATTTATGGAGACTATGGTAAGTTCAGGCTGAGTAGGCAGACACGTGCCTAAGCAGAGCATTGTGTGTAAGGTGCTCAGTCCATATGACCTGGGGATCAGTGCTGACATGGCTGACAAGTAAGTAAGGACAAATAACACTGGTGCCTCCTGTTATGAGTTAGAGTTAGTCGGCCTCATGGTAGCTGTAGTCATTTTAATCACTCCTACACTACACTTGACTAATGGTTAACTGCCTGTGAGGTGATCCTCAGTAGTTACATGGCTGACAAGTGAGTAAGGACAAACAACACTGCTGCCTCCTGTTCAGAGGTAGCGGGCCTTATGGTAGCTGTAGTCATTTCAATCACTTCTACCCCACACGTGACCATTGTTTAACTGCCTGTGAGGTGACCCTCAGTAGTCACATGGCTGAAAAGTGAGTAAGGACAAATAACACTGGTGCCTCCTGTCAAGTGTTCAAGCAACAGGGCCTCATGGTAGCTGTAGTCATTTCAGTATCTTCTACCCCACACATGACCAATGGCTAACTAACTGGTAGGTGAACTTCAGTAGTCACATGGTTGACAAGTGAGTAAGGACAAACAACCCTGGTGTTTCCTGTTCAGAGCAAGAGTTAGCGGGCCTTATGGTAGCTGTAGTCATTTCAATCACCCCTACCCCACACGTGACCAATGGCTAACTGCCTGTGAGGTGAACCTTAGTAGTCAAATGGCTGAAAAGTGAGTAAGGACAAACAGCACTGGTGCCTCCTGTTAAGTGTTCAAGCAACAAGGCCTCATGGTATGTGTAGTCATTTAAAAAATTCGACTTGCCAACACTAGCAAACAGTAGCGGCTGGTGACATTTGAAAGTGGTGGGCGAATCAAGAGCAGTAGGACTCAGGGCTCACGGACAGCTAACGGGAATAACAATAATAGCCCTGTACTCCCGTCAGATTAGTGTAACTACCACTTTCAAATGTCACTAGCTGCTCCGGGGTTATTGTGGAGGAAAGAAATTAACATTATTTTCTAACCATCAAGAAACTTACATTTGTTCCCAGGAAATTAAAACAATATACTGCACATGTTGCTAAAATCCTAAATTGCTTCTCTAATAAGGAATGTAAACATATTCTAATCAGCTGTGTGTGGTTACTTAGCAGAAACAGACCAATGGGATTATTTTAAAAATAAAGAGTTTAGGAAGAACTCTTCCACTCCATAATGAGGCCACACAGAACATCTGCTCAAATCAGCTATTTTGAGCAGAAGAGATGCGGTAGCCTGGTCACCCCCTCAGAAAATCAAACGACCATTGGAACCAGCAGGCAGATGAATTATTCAAGGCATGCCAGAGGTAAGGGGGCTGCTGAAGGAACATTTCTGTCGTGGGGTGGTCTTTCTAAACGACTGCTATCAGGGCGAGCAAAAGATGGTGCGTGAAGCACCAATGATGAGAGGAACGATGAATCCATAGCGCCAGAGTCATTAATCACTGCTAAAGCGCTTGACAAACCTTTTCACTTTCTAGACACTGTATTTTTCGTTAAAGTGTGTGATTCTCTACTGAAGAAAGGGATAGTGTTATTGGACATCATCTGTAATCCAATTTAAATGTCACTTATCGGCAAACCTGTAATTCAATGTAAATGTCACTTATCGGCATATTTCTACCCGGAGATCTTACGGAAACTGATCTTTTAAATACAGCAAGCATTCAAAAAGTAAGTTATTTCTGAGTTAAATCAATGAACCAATGTGCATGCAATTCAGTATTAAAGAATAAGCCTCCACCAGTCACGAGTAGCGGCTAGAGACGCACCCGTGGCACTATATCTCTAGCGCAGTTCAACAACTCTTGTGCATCAAAGGCCGTTCAAATGCTGGCAGCTATAAGCAACACTGTATTATGACAGGCGCTGCCTATATTAAACGTAAAAGATGCGAAGACTGTTCTAGACAGTGCACGAGTGATGTATGATGCATTTAGTTATCAGTCACTGATCTTACTATAAATAATGCATTTTTACAGCGGCGGCCGGCATGCTCGAGGGAGGGGGGGGATCGCGGGTGGGGAATAGAATAAAAAAAATAAAACGTACCTTACTGCCGCGAGTGCTGGGTACCGCACCGCCTCCGCTCCTGGCCGGTCACGCTGTAATGGCGCAGCGGCAGCCGGGTCCTCGTGTTCCTGCTGCAGGAACAGGAGGCAGCCAGCAGGCAGATTCCCACCCCTACCCAAGCCAATCACAACGCTGCAATGGCAGCGTTGTGATTGGCGAGGCGCAGCGGAGAGCGCCCCAGCCGGGCCATTTTCTCTATGTAGGCTGCATGCAGCAGCCTACATAGAGAAAAAGGGGGAGTGCACATGACTGCTTTGTTCGGCCCTGGGGCTGACCAAACAGTCAGTACCCACAACAGTGGGTAAGCCACTCCCCCCCTGCCCTCGAGCAGGACCGCCCACCCCCAACCAGGCACAGAGGCACTTCTGCTTTCTCGCAGTGCGAGAAACAGAAACATAAATGGTAGTTTTTACCGTTTTTGTTTCTGCCTTCTCGCACTGCGAGAAAGCAGTGGGGCAACACCCCCACGCCCCAATGGGGGAGCCGCCACTGCTAGCAAAACTGGTTTGTGTTACATACCCCTTTGCAAAATGCAGTTGTGGTGGGCCAAACTATTAGACATTCACACATTTAATGGGTCCTGGGAAGATGATGTGATGGTAATGCACTTACTGACAGCATTCCCACATGTGGGATGTAATGGAGGTTGATACACATGAACCTATGTGCAGGGCTACTGATTGTAACTGGCAATCACACATCGCTGATACTTTGGCTACTGCATATAGGAAAAGTAGATGAGAAACACGATAGCAAGAGCTTAGATGTGTGCAAACAGAACATTAATATGTTGTGACAGTTGGTGTGGCATTACTTACCAGTCTCCATTCCACCAGGTATTCCTGTCAAGCCCTCAGAATGCAGAATGGCATGCACCTTCTCCTCCCAGGGTGTAAGTTCTAATGGTGGGCTGGGAGGACCACTGCCAGTCTTCTGTGCCACAAGGTGGTGCCTGGAGGCCAAGTTCTTCACCTTCGTCCTCAGGTCGTGCCACCTCTTCCTGATGCCCTCCTTTGTGCACAGGGTAGTACCTACAGCAATCATTTTATTGACTATCCTGCCTCACATTTCATTCTTTCTAGGGAGTGAAGTTTGTTGGACTTGGGCTCCAAAAATGAGTGGCTCTACTCTAATGATTTCATCCACCATCACTGACAACTCGGTGTTAGAAAAACAAGGATTTTTGGTTGGTGACATGTTAATTAAATAAAGTGCAAGTGAAGAAAACAAAAAAGGCCTTGACACTAAGGAAATATGTAGAAAAAGTGAAAAAAATGTGTGGATGTGTATGATGGGATTGTGTGAAAAGGGCTGCCTTAAGTGAGCAATAGTGCTGTTCTGACTTGCTGTACTGCAGTATAGAGGTAAAGGATCATGATCTGGGATGGCTTGTGTTTTATAGTGTGACTTGTAGGTATGTCCACTTTGACAATGGCCATCAGCTGTGTTGTTTTTTTCTGCATCCAATGTGCACTGTTGTGGTGCTTCGCTGTAGCTTGATTTAAATTATTTACATAAGGTCCGCCCAAGAGCAATTTAAGGATTACAGATATGCTCTCTCGACGACCTTGCAAACCTTGATTGACTATAAGGAAGTGGTTAAAACAGGCTCTGCACTTCTGCATCCCACAATTATCTACATTTTAGAAGTGTGTTTCTGGAGAATCATTGTAAGACCATTAGTAAGCCACACCACCCACCCTGTTCAGTCTAAGCAAATGAGGAATTATCTAGGAGTCAGAATACCCGGAGTAGTGCAGTGTTTCTGTGATAAATATGAGCTATGTTGCTCTTGGAAGTTGAAATCTTTCCCTGGTCGTATAATGAAACTATTTGAAGAAGCAGTGCGGTCTCTTATCATTCAAACTGTTTTAGCATTTACTTAAATAAAAAAACAGTTGCCCACTATTTATCCATTTTCATCAGGCACGTTAGACAAACAGATTGTTTTATAGTTGTGATGCTGAGGGTGGGAATCAGTGACTACACTGCTGAGTGTGTCGAATCATGCCTCAGACTGGGATTGGAGGCAGAGTCGATCAGTGAGCATTGGCTTTGTTGCAAATATCATCATACCCTGCTAATTGCTGAGGAATGATTGTGCAAATTTGGACATAGCGGGCCTGATTCAAAAACTGCACTTTGTAGGATGTTTTGTAGTACCACAAAACAGACTTAAAGTGCTATTCGCAAACTGCATGTGGAGTTTACACCTCTGCAATTACCTATACTAATGTCTGCGGAGTTCTCTACCTCAACTCCAGAGCCTCTGCACACTTAAGTAGACGTTTAAGTAGTAAATATGGGTGGGACACATGGGATGGCTTTTAAAAGTTGTATACCTACACAAAAAGTGGATGGGATTAGGGAAGAGTAAGCAGGTTTTTGGGAGGGGTTTCAGAAGGGATGTCACCCACCCTCACAACAGTAAGCCATCTGCTATACTCTGAGGGTGTAGACATGTAACTTTCACTTTAGTAGTCTAAAAAACATTGTTTCTCAACGTTTCCATTGCATAAAAGTGCATACATCACAATTAAGATAAACATAGTGCAAACGAACATTTGTCTTAAAACATCAGAATAAAAACATACCAAATTTTAAAATCTGACAAAAACACAATTAATTTTTGACTGATTAAAGTCACAATTCATGAATGATTAATTAAACCTCCTATAGGGCTTGATCTGAAATTCAGAGGTGTACACTTCAGTAGTCAATCAGAAGCAACTTTATTTGGTCTAGCTAGACCTTAAAAGTATAAAAGCAATAGATCCATACAAATAAGTACAAGCCACAATAAAATCATACAGTAGGCGAGATACAATTAAAAGACAATAGGAGCCATTAAATACAAATAGTTATAAAATATACAAGGCCCATGCAGACACAAGCAAATGAAAAGAAAGTGCTTCAGTTACTACATAATCAGCGTCGCCCTCTGCTTTATTACACATTGAATAAATGTAGCAGTTAAAAACTAATTTTCACAGAGGGAAGAGTCTGTAGGACATTAAGAGCTGCTTTGCAATAACAAATGTTCACTTCTTTTAAAAAAAGGTAGAAAGTAGCATTTTCTCAGGGATGAGTAAAATTTGCAGAAAAATATAAGGTGAATCATGCTTTGTGCTGAGTGATAATTGCAGGGTCAAGCAGATAAGCTACGGAAATAAGAGCTCTGACAAGGTTAGTCCACCAGAAAGTGCACAGTGCAATCTGACTAACAAAAATCTAAGGTGGTCGGTAAGGTGCAGTGTCAGTGTTTACACAAATTCGCATATACCCCTGGAAAGTAGGCATATCAACCACCCTCCGAATTCTCTCATCCATTTGACTCACTAAAAAAGAAATGTGGGAGGCAGCTGCCTCAATACAGGGAGAAATGAGGAGGACTTTGCGTGCCAGACTTAGGCAAGTGTCATGAATATACCGTATACAGGGAATGGCCAGGCCTCAGTCCAGTTTCAGGCAGTCAGCAAGCACAGCTCTATTAAAAGTGGTCTGGCTCCTAGACTAAATTCTCAGCCACAGGAGGAGTGGTTGCAGCCTTATAAAATCATTTATATACCCAATCCTAAACTCAGAGTGGGAAATAAAAGAGCTGCTGCTACTGGGGGCAGATAGTAGCCTTTTGATAAAAAACATTCTCAATTGCTTCTAGGCTCGGCTATCTTTAATGCCCCATAACCCGGCCCCATAGGAGGTGACAGCACAGTATTTGGCTTTATAAATGGCCACAAGTTCTTTGATAAGCTTGTGGCCTAATCTGCGGGCAAAGTTTAGAAGACGCTTGGTGGCTATAGAAAAATCAGCGGCCTTTAGGAGGCCCCATACGAAGTGAGAGTCAAAGGGAAAACCTAAGTACGAAAATGAAGACACAGTGCTGACCTTGAAACTATTAACTACAAAGGTGGTTCTGTCCTTTTTCCAGACAACAAGAATCATAATGTGCATCTAGGCCCGGATGACCCTCAGATCTAGACTTGCCATGAACTGACAAAACGGTTCAGGAAGAGTGATAAGCCGATTTCAGTCCTCGCCATTAGGAAAGTATCATCAGCATAAATTAACGTAGGAATGCTGCAGTCTGCCCTCAGCTCCAGAAAATTTCCCTCCAGGCCATTTATGTACAATGAAAAAATAGGAACAGTGCCAAATCACAGTCCTGATGCACACCTCTCACCAGGTTAAAGGCTGAGGTAGTCTCTCTACCCGAGCCAAATCTCACACTAGCAGTGACCTCATTGTGAAGCTCTCTCAGGAAATTGACAATGTGCTGGTCAACCCCTGTGTCAGTCAATATACTCCAGAGCTTGGACCTGTTGACAGAATCAAAAGCAGTACTCAGGTCCATAAAGGCCAGGCACATCTTTACCTTCCTCGCTACTGTGTACTTACATATAAACAGATATAAATTGAGAGACTGCTCCACAGTGCATAGACCTGGGTGGAAGACAAATTGAACCTCTGAAGGCTCAAGTCTGAAGGCGGTCCAACAAGATACACTGAATAACTTTGGCAGTTGAACTAAACAAAGATCTAGGATGGTAACATTGCATGTTACCTTTTGAGCCCTCCTTGAATATTGGAACAATAATGGCATCAGATCAACATTTGGGTGGGCCAGTCGCTAGGGCTACATTAAGGACATTGGTCAAGAGCGGGCCCACAATGAGGTATTAGCCTAGAACATGTCTGAAGGTATTCCATCTGGGCCTGGGGCGCATCCGGCCGGGCAGCTTGCAACTACACTTTAGTAGAAAGTTTACACCCGGAGTTTGTAAATACCAAAAGTTATGAACTTACTCAAAAGTGTAAATTATTGAAACTTGTAACTTACTGTTGGTAAATGGCCCTTTCTGCAGGGTCACCCCCAACACTTTTGGCTTCCTCCTCTGTGTTTTCTGACCTCATTTTTGTTGGCTTTAGTCACTGATTCACACCCTTTTTGTTGGTTAACTAGTGCTAAAGTGGATGAGCTCCCTCCTGTAAACATGGTAATATTAACTCATACCCAAATGGGATATTTAATTTACTTACACTTCCCTAGTAAAGTGCACTATGTGAGCCTTGGGCCTGTCAATTACGTGCTACTAATGGGAAGGCACTGAACAATAGCTAGATAATTTCTTTCGATGGCTTAACTTTAGCCATCCAGACATCAAATTTACCCTGACCAAGAGCAAAAACAGCTTAACATTCCTTGATGTAGAAGTCAAAAATGACACAAACATCTTGATCACTACTTTGTACAGGAAAGCAACAGATCAAAACACTCTTATACACTATAAGAGTTTCCACCCTCGCAGCCTGAGAGACAACTTACCATATGGACAACTGCTGAGGATCAAAAGGAATTGCACACGAAGTGAAGACTATACCATCCATGAGGGCGTTTTCCAAGATCAACTCAGAGAACGTGGGTATCCCATAAAGTTGCTCAAGCATGCAATGAAAAGAGCATATTCACCGAGAGAAAGCTTACTCACCAAAAAAGAAAAACAACAAGATGACAAATTTGTTTGTGTCTTCACTTTTGGACCACATACAAACAAATTTCGTAGTATCATACTCCAGAACTGGCATTTACTACAAAATATGGAACACCCCTTAGAACCACCATTGTTTGCTATGAAAAAGAATCCCAGCATAGGTCAGCAATTAGTAAGGGCTGACATAACCTCAAAGACAAAGAAAAAAGATCTGCTATCACAGAGGTGCCTCAAACCCATTGTTGGACACCATAGGTGTGGTAACTGTTCAGTTTGTGACACAGCAATCGAAGGCTCAGAATTCATGCATCAAAACATCAAATGGACACCGAGAGACTTTTCAAATTGCAGAACAAGGAATGTCATATATGCAGTGGTATGTCCCTGTCAAAAACTTTACATAGGGAAAACCAACCAGGAAGTCAGACAAAGGCTGGTCCAACACCGCTCAAGGATCAAAACAAAAGTGGTCACTGCCCCCATGGTTAGTCATTTTGTCGAGATGAACCATAGTGAACGGGACTTCAAATGGACAGTACTATGTGCCTTAAAATCCTACCCAAGGGGAGGAGACATTGCCGCAGCACTCTTGAAGAAAGAAGCGTACTTAATTCTCAAATTCAACACTACAGTCCATGGCCTCAACGAGATATCTGAAATAGGGAGAACATAATAACAAGCAGCAGAACAGGATTCAGGAATTACGTCCCTTTCAATATGTGGAGTTCTAAAAGCATGCCTCATGCTCAAGATTTCGTTTACTGACAATTATTCCTTAGAATGTGAACACTGTCCACAAAGAATTCCTCATCCGGTAAGAACGACAAGAATAGGACTGGTGACATTGTCCACTTTAAAGGGCTTCATTTCAAACACTAATGCCGTCATTCACCACAATTATAGGATAGGTCAAACTGTGGGCTGATAGATCGTAAAAGTTTCCCAACTACAACTCCCAGAATGCACTGCTAGCATGGAATAAAAACGTTTTGGCACAGTAAAAAACAGAAATATTCCACAAGGCAACATACCTCATCAGCAAACGGGCAACATATATGCAAGATAGACCTTACTATATACTGAATCACCAAAGAACCAAAACTACAATTCCCAGAATTCAAAGCCCGATCAAAAAAGTAGATAGGCGGATGTACCGGAAACCCAGGTTAACGTGATTGCAGGAGAATCAAACATACCGCGTCTGATGAAGTTGAGTAAGCAAGTAAGTCGAACGATGCCGAAAATCGCTATGGAATTTCACCAAGAGATTTGGAAATTCTGTATCACTAACAGTGTGTTGCGCCTTAAATTGCAGCCAAACGTAATACTGTATCGATCGAGCACAGTCTGACGATGCAAAGTGAGTGAAAGTAAATAAAGAGCAGCGGTCCCCGCATTCCCTCCAAAACTGTTGAAGTAAGTTGAGCCACAATCAAAGCTTCCAATGTTAAGTTCAGTTGTCCTTAAACATTTACATCTTAGCACGTTTTACGACATTAAAACAGCGAAACCGCTTATTGTTCTAGGAATGTGTAGCGACGTTTAAACAGTATAGCGGCACGACGATATGGCAACACCAGATTATCAATAAGCAGATTTCAGCGCTTCATAAATCAGTACAACCCAAAAAGCAATTCAAGTAAGTTGAGCAATAACTATTCGCCGCAACTTCTCTACAACTTAAAAAGAGATATTTCAGAATTTTATACTCGCCTCTTTCCACCTTCATATTGCAGAATAATCAAGTTAGCTCTGCCGTCCTGCCACATACTTTCGAATTCAAGACCCATCAATGAAACTTGGTTTCAAAGTAGAAATCACGCAGGTATTTCACTTATATCCTGGTTAATTGTAGTAAGAATTTTATAATTCAAGGGAGAGCCTTTTAATTTAATGTTTCTGGAATCTTCTTCTCCAGCTGCCATCCAGTCTCACGCCCTGAAGAGAACCCCGGAAACTAATAAAGGGGATCGAAAGGCGTCTGCGTTTTTTCCTCCTGGGATAGGAATTGAATAATACTTTTCTATGAAGAGAAATTTGTTAAAAGTTTGCTTGCCCATATAGATCTAAAAAGTAGTACCCAGTAGGCTACAGCCTTTACAATCCCATTTCCAAAGAAGCAGAAACAACTTGTTAATAAGGCTGTCATGTTTAAAATTGGCTGGTTGTTATTCGAATGCTAATTTGTCTGCCTCATTTTTTGCATAGAATGTTTGTTTAATTTTATGTAACTTGTCTGTGTCATTTTCTGTTTCATTTTCTGCTCATAATGTTTGTTTAACTTTTTGTTGAGCACTATGGTTATAAATCAAATGTGATAGGTAGTGTGTCTTTTTGAGAACATGCTTTAACAATGTTTAATTACGAAAAATACTTCAGACCAATTGAATGTACAAATGGTCTAAGTCTGTTTAATTATTAAACACCCGTATTAAGTAAACGGTCAGGTATTATTTTTGATATATAACTAATGGGCCTGCAGCACTGATTGTGCCATCCACTTAAGATGCCCTCTAACCATGTCTCAGGCCTGCCATTGCAGAGTGTGTATGCAGTTTACACTGCCATTTTGACCTGGCAAAATAAACCTTTTGCCAATCCTAATCCTTCCTTTTTAATACATATAAGTTAACCCTAAGGTAGGCCCTGGACAACCCAGAGGGCAGGGTGCAATGTATTCTCAAGTTTGTTTTTCGCTACTGCCAGGCCTATCTCTCCCACAGGATAACATTGGGATTACCTTATTACATTATATAAGTGTAATTCCCAATTGTGAAGTGATAGACGTTTCGAGTTTGGTGTTTCTGCAATCACAATCTAAAATCCAAATTTATGGTGGTCAGATTTTAAATTGTAATTCTGGAAATGCCACTTTTAAGAAGCTGCCAGTTTCCTAGTTTAACCATTTGATGCCTGCTGCCTGTCTCTGATCACTTGTCTGGGGTGGGTGACAGCTGGGCTTTGTGTGTTACCCATAGACAACCACACAATGGGAGCTTAAGTGTGACTTGATGGGCCATCCTCACATGATGAGGAGGGAGGAGCTGGAGCCAGCCTTACTTACACCTGAATAAGCTGTGTCCTGTCCCCAAACAAAGGGCTGTATTCCTCCCTGCAGTGAGTCTGGAGTCAAAGCGGGAAGCGAGGACCTCTGCACACTTCAAAGGCATGTCTGTGAAATCTCCGTCACTTCAAGTCCCAACTGGGTATATGTACTGGACTTTTGACACCACCATTTCAGTACACTGCTGGACCTGTGCGGATTCTGCCAGGAAGAAAGACTGCTGTGCTGCTGAAGGACTGCCACTCTGCTGGACAGATGCGTTGCTGGACTCCTGCCTTGCTGTGCTACCCTGATGCCTGCTGTTCCCCTGCCTGGGTTAGAAGGATGGACCTGCATCACTTGAACCAAAAGTGACTCCAAGGGCTGGCTGGCTGGCCTCCTGATCTGAAGTCTCAGGGACATAAAATGCTTCAAATGTACCTGTTTCTGCACCTGAACTCTGCTATCTGTGAGTCTGCCCTGCCAAGTGGTGCCACCATAGTCCTGGACCCTTAGAACTTGGCCTAAGGTGCATGCTTCAGCAAAACATTTGAATCCTCTGCGAACCGGTGCATTGGTGCTGTTGCATGGATCAGAACCATCGCATCACTCCTGTTGCATCAATCGGAACCAGAGCTTCGCTCCTGTTGCGTTACCAGAACCGGTGCATCACCTCTGTTGGGTGGATTGTCCCTGATGCATTAGCTTTGGAGTCACCACTATGCAAGGTCTTTATACTTCTCTTGACAGCATCCTCGATGATGATGATGAATCTCCACATCGCAGTCCTTCGCTCATCAGAGCTGACGCATTGTCGCTGCTGTCCGGATCAGAAACAGCGCATTGCCCCCACTGTATGAATTGACACCAACTTCAAACATCAAAAGGAGGGAAGGAAGAGCAAAATGTTTAATGAGGTCCTAAACCCAAGCTCCTCCCTGGGAAAATACCATGAATCTCAAGATAGGGTTAGTTCCTCCTTAGCCAAAGGGGGTCCCTAGAGGTGGACCCTTGTGGCTAATAGTACTGTCGTAGGAAGACCTGCAAGTCAGATCTTGGAGCCCTCACACAACCGTTAGGGTATCATGCTTCATCATTGGGCGCTCCTCGTCAGGCCGGCGCTGTAATGCCTGACGGGCCTGTGGGCTCTTTGTCGGAGATCTTTTTGATCTGAGGATGCCGTAAAGATGAATGCAGAACAAAGGAGCTCAGTGGGAGCTGGGGGTGAAGTCTTTGTGTCCCTGAGACCTCAGAACAGGAGGCACGCTCAGTTTCAAGCCCTTGGAGATCTTCCTCATGCAGGGGACAGAGCAAACAGCAAAGTCCTTCTCTTTTCCTTGGCAGAAAGCAGCCACTGCAGGCCAACCCCAGACAGCAAACAGCACAGGGGCAGTATTCCTCCTCAGTTTCTCCAGCTCTTCTCCTTGGCAAAGGTTCCTCTTGATTCCCAGAAGTGATCTAAACGTTTTTATAATACAAATGTCTTTGATCTCTGTGGCAGAGAAGCTCTTTGCCCAGCCAAAACTAGTTCTGTCCTCTCTGGTGCAGCTTCCTGGAAGGAGGTGGAGACCGCATTGTCCCTGGCAGACCAGGCCCTTTCAGGTGCAAAAGAAATCTCCTCCCTCTACTCTGAATGCAGCCCAGGTCTATTCAGCCTAGCCCTGGCTCACCCTGGAAAGGCAGGGCGCACCTCAACCCCCCAAGTGGCTGTCTGAACAGAATGCACATCCCCAGCCCCTGTCGCTTCAAAGCCAGACAGTCTATACACAACCTAGTAGAGGCACACTGGATGGTTAGGCAAGAAAATACCTACTTTCTAAAAGTGTTTTTTTCAAGCACACAATATAAAAATCATCTTTACTAAAAGATGCATTTTTATATTCTGAGTTCAGGCATACTAATCTCCATCTTTCTATCTTGTCCCCATAGGAAGTTATATTTATAAGATGTTATAAATAAAGTCACATTCTACAGCCTTTCAATAGTGAAAAACGAAATTGGCAGTATTTCACTATCAGGACATGCCACACACATCAGGGCGTGTCCTACCATTCACCTACACTGCACCCTGCCCACAGGGGTACCTTGGGCCTACCTTAGCAATGACTCACATGTAAGAAAAGGGAAGGTTAGGGTCTGGCAAGTGGGTGCACTTTCCAGGTCGACATGGCAGTACTAGACTGCACACTGGCACTGCAATGGCAGGCCTGAGACCTTGTTGCAAGGCTGCTTGGGTAGGTGGCCCAATCAGTGCTTCAAGACTACTTGCAGCATTTGGTTTACAGGCCCTGGGCACACCCATTGCACTGTACTAGGGACTTAACAGTAAACCAAATAAACCAATCATGGAAACATCAATCCATAGCAACAATTGACAAATGGATCACTTGCACTTTGGCACTGAACAGCAGTGGCAAAGTGCATAAATCATCTAGACCAGCAAAACGAAGTCCAACACACAGCAGAAACACAGGAGGCAAAGCAAAAATACAGGGGAAACCCACGCCAATGATGCCAGATCTAACAATAAGCACTGTAAATAACAGGAGGGTACTACTTCCAAATCATTTTACTTACCTCAGGGATGGAATGCTGACCAGCAGTGAGCATGCTTTTTGAGCTGTATGCATTGCAAATGCAATAGCTCTGGAGAATTTTATTCATTAAGGGTTATTCAGGGCCACAAAAGACTCTTAATTATTAAACTCTGCACCTTACAAAAATCTTCTTCACTGCCCCAGGCTAGTTCTAACGGTGCACCACCTGATAAAAAGTGACATGACGGGGAGCCGCGACCAATTAGGTCAAGGGAGCGGTGGGTCCAAAAAGTTTGGGAACCACTACTCTAAACATTCATATCTCAAGTTCTTTTTTTTCCAAATAATTCTACAACTTGATCAGTCACTGTTACAGTGAATACTATTAGTGGAAGTAAATGAGTAATAGAAAGAACTACGTATTGGATTTTTGATGTTTTGGTCTTGTTTTATTTAATAAATTAAGAGCTATTGTTTTAACCTGGTGTGGAATATTTTTGGGTGTTGTTTTCACCTTGTTACTGTTTGGTGTTGCACAAATACTTTACTCATTGCCTATAAGTTAAGCCTGACTGCTCTGTGCCAGACTGTAGAGGGTGAGCACAGGTTAATTTAGTGTTTGCCTGCTCCTTACCCTGACTAGGATTGTGGTTGATGCTTTACTAAGGGCTCATACCCCAGTAAACCTACAACCCAATTTCCTTACCTTTTGTGAATCAGTCCCCTATTGAGGATCTTTTAGTGAAGGTGCAAATCTGAAAATCCTGTGAAAAGTATTGAGAAGTGGGGCAATCTGAATAAGTGGTAGGATTAGTAAGTGATGATGCAAATATGAACATGCACTGAGGATTTATGAGTGATGTTTAAAATGTGGCCAGGCAGTCAAGATTTCTAAGTGAATTTCTAAATGACGGTGCAAATCTGGGCTGAAATATTGAGTTGTGGGACAGATTTAAGCATACACTAAGGGTACCTGAGTGATAAACATATGTAAACATAGAGTATGATCAAGGAGTGATAGTACAGATCTAAAACTGCACTGTGGATTAAAGAGTGATAGGGAAAGTCTGAGCATGTATAAAAATGATAATTCTTGACATATTTTGGCTATGTTTGGCTCAGTGGTACCCACTCCTGTGTAATATTTGCACTGGCATAACATGGGCAACTCTTGATATATTGTAGGTACTCTTAGCATGATGATGCCATTGCCTGGTGTAATGCTTGCACTGGCATAATGGTGTGAATTTTGTATTTATTGGTGTATTCCTTGGGCGTGTATAATATTGCTAAGTCTTGGAATTTCTATAACATTATCTCTACTGCTATATGAAACCTCAGCCGGTAAGGCTGGTGTATCTATCCATGCATTTGTTCAACTATTCATCCATGCACTCACCCATTGATCCATCCATGTAGTCACTCACCCATTAATTATCCATGCAAATAGTCACACATTCACCCATCCATGCACTCACTCATCAATCCAACTATTAACTCATCGTCCCATTCACCTTCTCACCCATGCACACAAACTTACTAGTCAATGGAGAAGTATATTGGCTTACAAAATAATCAGGCATATTAGATTTGTTAGTTACTGTTAACAAGTTTGGCTGCTTTCAGTGTGTGCCGAAATAGTCCCAGTGATGCATTATTATAGACATCATCTTTCAAATAAATATCACTGGCCCCAAAGTTCCAGTGTTGCTACTAGTTTCAGATAATGCTCGTAAGGTTTGTATTATTTAAAGGACATTTCTAATCAACAGAGAATACACAATCAATATTTTCTGAATCTATTCCTTTGACTTGGAATTCAGAAAGATACAGGGACAGATCTACTAATTTTTCAGACAACGCAGAGCAGAATCCATATTTGCTGTGCTGCATTGACCATACCCTTTGAATACAAATTTTTGTGCCTAGGCACATTTCAGAAGGATCCCATGCATTTGATATGTGCTGTGCACTTCTGCACGCAAGCAATGACTTCATTTTCTGAGAAATTAAGCATTTCCACCTATTAATGTCTGCTTCAAGGAGGCTGCAGTTTTTGATGACAAGCCCGATCCGACTATTTTAGTAGATTGTGCTTTCTGTTAAGACCTATGTATGTTTTCCTAACATGCCTCAATAACTCTCCGTTGACGCAAAGTAGCATAAAGCACTTTTAGCACCAAGGAAAGTGGCACTTTTCAGTGCTAAATATCTTTTGGCTGGGAAGTAAATAACAATTTGCTTTGCATCATTTTGCAGTGGCACAAAGCCTTAGTAAATCTAGGCATGGCTATCTAGATTCACTAAGTTACCTACCCTTTTTACTGACTAAACAAGTAGAAACTATCATATAAATTGAAAAATTTACTTCTGAAGCCATCATAACCCATTCCACCACTCAGTGACAGGGGGAGCTATGATATGGCAGGAGAATGACGGTGTGTTGGAGAGCAATCAGCTGTGATTCATATTAAACTAGGCAAAACACTTAATAGGTGAATATATCAAATAAGCAGACCCAAAGGGCATATTACATTTTGATGTCAAAGTTCACCCAAGACAGATGGGCCACTCAAATTACTTAAAGAACCTTAAAGCTTGGTCAAAAGAGATCTAATTGCTGTTTGAGGCTATGGCTGATTAACATTTTTTTCCTGGGTCTACTGGTGAAGGAGAGTTTTAAAAAGAGAGGAACATATATTTTCTCCTATTTTATTGATTGTAATGCATCCTTAGATTACGAGGGGTTGATCCTAATTTAGGGCAACTTATTGTTAGGGGCACACAGAGACAAAACATAAAACCTAGCGATGGATCAATTAATTACATGTGAAATGCCAGTTAAATAAAAAAATTGCAAATCTACATCATTGAGGGTTTATTACTTGGATGGTGTGTTAGTGATCTAATACAATGCCAAAATGCATTTGCTTTGCAATTAACTGATATTAATGATAGCACGGAAATCTTGTGGTAATCTCTCTTTGGAAAATGTAGTAAATGTGGCACAATTACCTTTAATTACCATTACCCTTTTTTCCATGCCAATATCTATTTTAGAGGTGTTGAATCTTTGCCGCTGTATTTTGACCAAAAGAGCTCCTTCAGAAACACAAGCTAATAATCAAATGCAAATATATATTTTAGTCAATAATGAGACTTGTGAGTAGTTTTAAAGGGTTTTATTCTCTAATTAAAGTTTAAGATTTTCTGATTCTTCAATCATCAGTCAAATATCAATCAGGTTGCAGAACTGATAATAGAAAAATAAAGTTATAGCAGAGCATATAACACTCTACACAGCGCGTTCCATAAAGGAAAGAATCCCTATTCTAAGAAATGGGCGCAAATGATGTCAGCCAGAGTCCATTAAGAATTCAAAAATAAAAGTAAGAGGGAGATTAGCATGAAGCTAAAGCAATCATTAATAATTGCAGAATGTTCCAAAAATAGAAATAAAGTATAGAGCAAATAAGCCTTGGTAAAGCCAGTTAGTCAAAGCATAAACTTAGGGTTTTCAATAAAAGTCAAAATGGAACACATAGCATACATCTAATCTGCCCTCGTCCCAGCTGAATCTTCCTCCCCCTGTTCAGCTTCGTCTAAATATGTTCTGCTCTCCATACTATTCTGTCCTCCCCTCCTCTGCATCTGGAAATATCCTCTGCTCTGTTTTATTCAGTTCTGCATCTAAGTCTAAATCAGAGACTCCTCTGCAGGTCTCCATCTCTAAATCTGAAACTCCTAAAATAGGAATGCATTTATAAATGTGAAAGAAATGTTGCAAAGCATGTGGCATGATATTCGTTCTTCATCCAATTGGAATCCAGCATTCTCCAGAAGGGCATCTCCACCTCTCGGCTGTCTGCACACGTCATCCATCAGGTAAGCCAAATCCTTCTCAAGGCACATTTTTAATCTTATTTAAAATGACTTCATTTCCTAACCTTCTGTTAAAGAAACAGTTTACTTTAACTAAACACATAACATTGACTGCCAAAGAACTCATTATTTAAGCAGGAATCATTAAATCATAATATGGTAATACATTTAAAAATGCGTGTGATTTTCTATTCTGTCTAAAGTAGAGAAATAAATGAGGTTTTGTTTGAAACATTTTACCAGATAAGGCAAGTTACATGCTGTAAATTATGCGAGGCATCTTTCTTTCACACAAGAAGAAACATTCCTCTGTTATCTTGAATGTCAAGCTTGAGCGCTCAGAGCAAGCTAAATCATGAGCTGTTTTCTGTGTTTCTACACTTTAAAATGTTGTGTTAATTCAATATACAATATGCTACTACTGCACACCTTTAAACATTTTTGTAAGTTAAAACCACATTCTATAGTGAGGACAAAATCTAAACTAGCCACAATAAAGTCAAACTATGATTAATTGTGCATGTTTTACATGATTTATTAACTCTGATAAAAGGCCTCATGTTTTTATTTTCCAGCACCAAATGTCTACGTGTCACGTTTTAAAATGCATTTTTATGTCTGAAGCCCAAGGCATATTTGTCATTAGTAGCGCTTCATTCTATATGAAATTTTTATGCTGTCTCATTAGCATCTGTGGGCCTGATTCACAAACTGCACTTTTTAGTATGTTTTGTAGTGCTACAAAGCATACTACAAAATGCAATTCACAAATTACGTGTAGAGTCTCCAGGTGCGGAGAACTGCGCACACATAAGTACATGGAATGCGGAGTTTGTGAATACCTAAAAGTAGTAAACTTACACAGAAGTGTAAGTTTACCTTTGTGAATCAGGCCCTCAGTGTTGTTTCATACCACTGATGCTGTACTATGCCATTGTACCCAGGTTGGGCTTCAAAAGTTAGGGAAAAGAGTGGGATTATACACAAAGCAAAATCACATTTTCGCCGAGTATAAGATATGGTGATTGTTTATTAAACCTCGACCTAATCTAGCAATAAATACTATTGCAAGATTGATGGGGTGAGCTTGCGTTACATGAATTACTGGATGGAAAATTACGGTTAAAGTTTATTCTGGTCACCACATTGTGAGTTAAAGAATCAGATAAACAAAGAAGGCAAGTGTGTGGCAGGACATTCCTAAGGGAAAAAGAATGGAGATCCTAATGCCACACCAATAGTGTCCCTATGTTTATATCGAGAACACAGATTATGTACTGTTTTATATTGTAGGTGCTAAGGGTTTTAATATTCAATGGACCTATACTATCAATATTCAATGGACCTATACTATCCTGAAATTATTAAACAGATAAAGATATATTTGCTCAAAATTGTGGTGTCTTCTTTCTCCCTGTAAAGGAAAGTGTAATATATCAAAGGCATTTATGGAATTACTTATGACAAACATAAAAGCGTTTTTTGTGAGCAACTAAGAAACTAAAAACGAGATATTGACACTGCAAACATGATCAATACCTTTGCAGGGCCTATTTTATGTTTCATTTAAATATTGAAATGCAATTATGTGTAATAAATATTGTAAAGTAAGGCTGCAGGTGTTTTTACCTATGGATGGTGATAAATGAAATGGTGGAACAAAATGTAAATAGTAGATAGAGTTAACAATATTGTATAAAATTGAATTCTATACAGCACCACTAGAATTATGCATTAATGCACATATTTGTGTAGAATGGTCCTCCTACTCACTCCTAGTTTAAGTCTTCCTTGTCACAATCCAAATATCCCTCCTCACCCTACCCATGATCCGAGACCGGCTGAAGGACAGTCAGACCGGTGCGGCCGCACTGGCCGCTGACCTGTGGAGGGGGGCACTGACCTCGGGGGGGGGGGTCGCTTTGTTTAGCAATAACTTACGATTTAAAAATATCTGCTGCAGAGTTCTTTGTGCGTCCAGCTTTCAGACAGCAATAAAAATGTCAAGATAACTCTTGTGATTAATATTCCAGCTAGAGAGAGAAATCGGAGTTTTGTCTAGTGGCAGTTTGACTCACCATAAAGTAGCATAGAGGGTTAATATACCTGCCGCAAAGAAACGTACCATGTGGATCGCGATCGGTATTTTATGTGGATAGCTGAGTGGATTACTGCTTTTGTCACAGAGATCCTTTTGTTACCTCAGTTCAAAAGATACAGCCATAATATAGAACAGTGACTGTTACAAATTGCTGTCAAAGAACTGCACGCAAACTGCATTAAATAGGTTAGGACTTTGTTTTTTATTCCCCCAGTCTTTCATTATATATTCCGAATGCTGCTAAAAGGGTTTGTTTGGGTAGATGTACATTCTTATTAGTAAAGCCAGCATTTACCAGTGCTTTAAAACAAATGAAATGTATGTGAGAGAGGGGCTATGGAGAGATGAGGGGCACTTTTGCCTGGTTATAGTGAGAGAATCCAAGGAGGAGGTCATCGGGAGGGGGCGCCAAAATTGATTGTTGCACCAGGTGCCAGCAGTGCTTAAGCCGACCCTGTCTGTGACAATATTTAATTCTTCATATTTCATGAAGTATAATTGAAGAACTCCGTTCTTAGGAGTAGGGGAAGAGGCGTGATGGTTGCTTATTCTTAGGGTAGTAGAGAACGGACTATTAAAATGTTTGTTCTCAGTGTGAATAAGTATAATAATGAAGACACTTTACTGTGCTTAACATAATGGCTGTCTCAAATGCAAAAATGCTCACATCATAAGGATTGTGATGAGTAGGACAAGATGTGGAGGTAATGGCTGGCAAATTATGCAACAAAGATAGTCAAACTTCTACGACATTGATGCACATTTTGTGGCACTATTAAGGGATTTAGGTCACAATGCTGAATGTCAAAATAAATGTATATATGTAATATTTGTGTAAGCCAAAAGGCAGCGGAGCTCTGTACATGGTCAAAGGTAAAGACATATTAAATGAGTGATGGAGAGACAGCTGGATTCTGCAAGCAGAATTGCACTGTTACTGCATTGTGATGCACAGTTCTGTAAAGAGGTGCTTCTTCAACTGTTTCCTAAATTAAAGCAGATTTGCAGCTGTCCTGATGGGCACGGTGCTGTTGTTTCAAACCCTAAATGCATAGATGGAGATTGCCTGTTGCCTTGTATTTTCTTTTTTACACTTCTTTGCCTCCACTTGATGGTGACATGACTCTGGGTATGCTGAGAGCCATTGGAGATGGTGAATGTTTGAGTGAGATAGATGAATGCTGGTCATGACGGATTTTTAAATGATGTAGTTAGTTTTCAAAATGGTGCTGCCCATTAAGAGGAGCAAGTGGAGTTCCATCAGAATGTGGCTCATGTGATCATATTTCTTCAGGCCATGCATGGGATTTGCTGTGACATGTATGATGCACTTAAGTGGGGTTCAGTGTGGAGTCTGTGAGGCCATAAAGCAGCATGTTACCACCAATCAGATGCAAGAGTATGAGGACTTAAACAGCAGTTGTGAAGTCGTTTTCTGGGAAGAACAGTTTTACTTTATTATTAGAAAAAATGTGATCAAGAAATGTTTGGGCGAGTTGGTGTCCAGGGTCAATCTGAGTGACTTAATGTTGGGTGAAAGCTGGAGTTAGAAGCCCTCAATGTTCAGATCATTTAGCCACATTTGCGGTAGCTGTTACTTGCTGTTGTTGGCAAGTAAGAGGAATTTCGTTTTGGTGGGGTTCAGCTTTGTTTTTGTATGTGCTGGACATCCCAGTCTGACTGTGGTGCAGACAATGTTTGAAGCATTGGATATCTGGAGTGGAGGAGAATTTCAAGCAGAGCTGTGTATCATTGTCATATTGGTGAATGTTGATGTTATCAGTGAGTAGAGCCCATATATAGGTTAAATATGACAGGAAACAGGATAGAACCCTAAGGGGGTTCTGAATGGGATAGGAATCATCTAGTACTAGTGTTAGGTTGGAGAGGTAGAAGGAAAACCAGTGAAGGAGATTTCCAGTGAATACTATTGAAGGCTTCAGGGTGTGGATGTGGGTGGTTGATGGTGGTTGATGGTGTCAAAAGCAGCTGGGAGGCGAAGCAATATCAGAAGGCAGGGGTTATTTTGATCTGTGGCCAGGAGGGCATTGTTAATAATGTGTAAGGTAGGCATCACCATACTGCAGCATGAGCTGAAACGAGATGGGTAGTCACGCATGAGATGGTTACAGTGATATGATCCTAGAGTTTAGCATAGAGTGCATTTTTGAGGAGCTTGTCAATGAAGGGTGTGTGAGTGATTGGTAAGTAGTTGGCAAAGTTACTGAAGTCTAGAATGGATTCTTCCAGTAGTAGGGGGGTCTGGTCTGTCTTGAGAGCTTCTGGGAAGATGTATTAAGTGAAAGAGGTGTTGACAGCGGTGACTAGTGGAAAGAGAGCTTCTCAGGAACAACTTTGATGAAGTCTGAGGATAAGACCTACCCTTCATAGGAGGTGGCTTATGTAAGTTAGCAAGTTAAATGAGTTGGCAAGGTTTGTGAGAGATAGGACTTTGCAGAATTATATTAAAGGATGCTACAAGAAGGTGTGGGTCCTTTTAATTGATGGAGGGTTTGGTGTCATTGCATTTGTGTTTAGAGTGTGGGATAGAAGAGACAGGGAGTTGCTTGAAGCAGTTCTTGATTGTGTTGAAGTGTGGTCTGCTTCTGTTGTCAATTTAATTGAAGGTATTGGTACAGTACATGGCTCTGTGTGTTACATGCAGGGAGTTAAGTAGTATGAGGCCACTGTGGTTATGTTTTGTTCCATTTTCTTTCCTGTCTGCAGATAGACCCTTTGCTCTTGGTCTTTAGAATACCATAGTGCTGAAGTTTTCAGCTGGCACTTGTAGGTTTTAGTTAAAAGGTGGGTGTTCATGTGGATTTCCAGAACAATATTGAAATTGTTCAGAATGGTGATGATGTTAGATATGGATTTGGCAGGGTGAGAAATGAGTTCAAACTTTGAGTTGTTTACAGAAAAGTCTTTGAAGGATATAAAGGTTTGTTGTAATCTTTTGGGTGGTTGTGTTACTGGATGTCAAGCCCAAGAATATCAACATAAAAAAATATCTTGGATAGAATATCGAGAGACAAAATATCAAAAGGCAAGTGAATATAGGGTTTGCCGATTTACTATGTCTAACTCTAAGTCTAAATAGCTTAAAGATATATATAGCACCAAAGTACATATTTGTGGAGTTAGGTAAAGGAAATATATACTTACCCTTCGATATCTTTGATTCAATATGTTGTCCTTGATATGTGCAAGCCTCAATATTCTGGATCCGATGTTCACGATTCACACCTTTCGGGCTGACATTGGTTTTTTGGTTGGGCACTGAGCAGGTAGATGGGGATGCTGAAATGGACCAGCAAACAAACGCCACTGACCTAAAGCCCCTGTGTGTGTGTATATAATATGCATGGTCTTCTTCAAAAAACAATAATCTGGCAAGACTTGCTCTGAGCAGTTAGAACATTTCAGAGGGACTGGTGGTGGAGGTATTGATTATGCATGATGTACACACGTGTGCCTGTTCAGGGCGAGCAGTAACTGCTCCCCCTGACTGCAGCATGCAGTGCACAGGATTTGAAATGATCTTTGCTGCAGCCTCAACCCCAGCAGCCTCTCTTAGAAGCCTGGTGTCTTCTGGCTTGAATTATTAGATTCAGAGATTTTGGATCTGATGTTTCCAGGCCCTGAAACATTCATAATTGTGAATGACATTATTTCATCCAGCAGCAGTGCTTAATTTGTAAAATAATTTGTGCCAGTGCCCAAAAGCGCCACTCAGAAGAATCGCCAGCGCAATTAAATCTCACCGCACCAAATACCGAGGTCGTTAGTGCCGAATGCACCTCAGACCACTTTAATTCAGTGCTTTAAATGGGCCCGTACTGTCCGGCACTGAGTACAGGCACTCTTTTATTTTGAGGGGGAGAGTACCAACACTTCTCAAGAGAAATGTAATACTTTTAGTTGGAGAGTACCTGTACTTCTCAGAAACATTTCCATTTTAAACACTGCTTTAATCCACTACGAGACACTGTCTGCCCTTTTATTGTACTCTTACAGTTTACTGCGTTCTCCCTCTGACAGTTTTTCTGTCTTTCTCTTCTTCCTTCTTTTCCGATTTGCGTTTTTTCCCTGTCTTTCTCTGGGAAAATGTATGATACGGAAAAAGAAGTGCAGGTCCCCAATAATGATTGACGGTGGACCTCACCGGCAACCAATAAAGTACTGCATCCAGGTGAAATCACACTTGTAAGGAGGTCCATGGGGGAAGATTTACAAGAAAGTGACTCAGTGCGGAACGCAAGCCATTTGGCTGCGCCGCACTGAGTCACTTTCAAAGCACAGGGATGCAACATATTTACAACAATATGTTGTGTCTCTGTGCTTCCCCCTGCGCTGGCGCACAAACTGCTGCCATGCGCCGGTGCAGACACCCTTGCACCATGGTGCAAGGATGCCTGCGTCCTGGGGAGATTGTTTTTGTTCAGGAAGGGTTCCCTTCCTGCACAAAAACAATCTTTGAAATGCTGTTTTTCAACTTCTATGTGTTCTGCATTAACACACTTGAAGTTGAAAAACGTCATTGTTTCAATGATTGTTCATGTGCAGGAAAGGAACCCTTCCTGAACAAAAACAATCATTAGAGGTGATTTCCTCTTTCTATGTGTGCGGCAGAATGCAGCACGCATAGAAAGAGGAAAAGAAAATGAGGAGAAATGAATACATTTCTCCTGGTTGCGCCTCCCTACGCCTCCCCCGGGGAGGCGTAGCATTCACACGCAATTCCAGATTCACGATTCCTCGTAAATCTGGAAATGTGTCTGGTTCCATGGGTGTTGCGTGGGAACAGCAACACCCATAGAACGCCCCTTTCACGCAAAGTGCTGCGTGCAAAGGGGCCATATTTACAAGGACAGAAAAAGTCACGTAGGGTGGCTTTTCCTGTCCTTGTAAATATGGAGCAGTGAAATGCGCCACCGGTACGACACTAAAAGTGACGCACTGGTGGCGCAAGGGGCTTGTAAATCTGCCCCTTAGGGGCAGATTTACAAGCCCCTTGCGCCACTTTTGCGTCATTTTTCCCATGTTAAAAATGACACAAAAGCGGCGCAAGGGGTTTGTAAATCTGCCCCTTAGTGTCTAAAGGCATCACAAATAGCAGTGCACCACAGTGTTCAAAATATACTTTAATTTAGAAAACAAATGTAAAACAAATGATGTAGGCAGTGACGTGAAATCAGATAGTCCTAATGCATTCAAGCTTCTCGTTGGAAAGGCCTGCTGTATAGGCAGTCCGTTTTTCACCATATGAGTTTACGGAAATGGCACTGATAGACGTATTAATTAACCATATAGGAATTTATGGATACAGGAACTCCGGTACTGTTGGCACTTTCTGCGGCATTTCACAACCTTGAATATTCCATTATGCTAAAGAGGCTAAGGAATTTGAAAAGGTGTAGGTATCAGCTAACAAATGGTGTGTAGGAAACCATGCTAGTTAATTAGCTGGAACCAATAACGCCTCTCTATTGAGAGTGAGCTGTGGAGTAATTCAGGATTTACTCTTTTGTTTTTTTCCTGTGAGTGCAGTGGCAAAACAAATACATATAGAAAGTTCCTGAAGTTTCCCAAAGCCTGCACTTTCACCAGTGAAAGCTCATACAGTTAAAAATACACAAAACAAAATGAAACTAAAACTTGTCTCTGCTGTGTTACTGGGTGGCTCAGTAGCGCGGGTGGGGGAAAGGGAGAAGCGGGGGGACATTTCAGTTTGTGGAGATGACTGGGCTTAACACCGGCACACGTGTGCGCCAGTATCAGCCGTCTGGCTCCTACCCTGCAGTTTCCTACGTGGTCGCACTGCCTGCTGCCTGCCTGCCAGCCACTGGCCGCCAATTAACATTCACCACTGTGAAAAGTGTCACTAACCACTTGGAGGACTGTGGCGAAGCCCCTGGCCATGCATTTATCCTGCTCTGGACCCAGTACCAGATTGATGGGCACGATGATGCTGAAGTGAGAACACATCTTTATTAGAAAATATTCATATCAACGGTGAGCTGTAGAAATTTCTGCTGCCACCTGGCCTCCAGAATGAATATATTTAATGCATGTTCGTTTGTATAAATACCTGCCACTTTAAAAGCTCCCTGCCTGCTGCTCTGTTGCAGAAGACTGGGTACGTTAAAATGTCCTCTTCCTCGTCATCTCACCAGCAGGGTATGGGTCCGGAATACCATACATGGAATATTTTACTACCTTAATATCATAGCCAAAATATCCAGGACAAGCAATTCATAGGTAATTATGTCCAGATTTTCGATACCTAGCTCCACATCAATGTATCTTGATGATCAGACACAAACAAGATAGCAGGGTCCCTAGCAGAAACCGCATCTAACCTGTTATCCCCAACTTATCAAAAACAACACAGTATATCTGAATTGTGCACTCAGTTATAGCACCTGACGTCAAGGTGCAGTCCAACAAAAGGACCATACAGGTTCAAATATAGCAAAAGGTGCACCGTATGAAAATAACATTCTTTCCATAAAAATAACCAAACAGACCAATATGATTTTCAAAAATGCGTACAAATCTTCTTTTTGTTCTGTCAAATTTCATGTATGAAAGGTATATACAGCACATACCAGCCAACGCGTTTCGTCCAGACCACTGGACTTCTTCAGTGCAAAAATAAAATTGGATGTAAGTACTGGTGGTGCTGTTAATTCATCCATCCATAGATCAAAGTCGTGCACTAATTTGGTGCATCATAATAGTTGCTGTGTTGCACGATTGCTCTGGTGCAACTGGCACGGATTCCGGTGCCTCCTTTGGGGTTGATTGACCCTTCGGCCTCCGTATCTGGAAGTCTTCGGGGTGGATACAGAGTGAATTTTCATCTCATCTTTTGCTTATATCCTTAGCTACACACATCCAATTGTTCTCTTATGTAGGACACGACTATTATGATGCGCCAAAATAGTACACAACTTTGATCTATGGATGGATGAATTAACAGCACCACCAGTACTTGCATCTGAACAAAACGCATTGGCTGTTATCTGCTGTATACACCTTTCATTCATGAAATTTGACAGAATAAAAAGAAGATTTGCACGCATTTTTGAAAATCAGATTGGACTGTTTGTTATTTTTATGGAAAGAATTTAATTTTCATATGGTGCACCTTTTGCTATATTTGAACCTGTATCTTGATGATATATATATTTTCAAGATACATAGGCGTGGAGTTAAGAATAGTAAATGTATACCTCTCTCTGTGCACTTAACTGTATATTTTTGTGATTTGATATTTTGGCTATGATAGGTAAAGTAGCACAATATTCAATAAAAGATTTTCTCCAGTGAATTCTGGTTAACCGTGGATATTAACTGACCACTGTACTTGGTGACCAAATTTGCAAAACATAAAAGGATCCCTTACGGTGCATAATATTTAACACCCCTAAGTGTAAGGGTAATGAGTCAGTGTTGCATGCATGTTTACTCCTATGTGCAAACTTTTGCTCTCACCATTTTAGCACACGTTAATTCACTATTTTAAATATGGAGATTGCTGTCTTCCAGTTTTATGAGTTCATCACTATAGATTCTATCAGAAAAGTGTATAATTTTACTGGATTTGTGTGGTTCTATAAGTTGCCTTACATCCAAAACAAAAAAAATTGCTGCTTCATTGATTTGCTAATGTTCCTGGACCATAAGGTATACATATTTTTTCCATGGGATTAATCTGTTCAATATAATTACACATCTCTGAATCTATGCTTGCTCACCAGGGTCCTCATACAGAAAATGTGGAAAGCGGAAAGAATTGTGTTGAGGATATTGTAGTACCATTACTCCACAGAATTCCTTCCTGTTTGCAGCAGTAATAAAGGTGGTGCTAACTTTACACCTTTGATTTTGGATACAGCTTTCAGAAACCCCATTTTCATGTGTTTTTCCGGTTTGAGGCTAAATCCTTTGTAATATGTATCATAATTATCAGTTGAGGTAATGCAGTTGGAGTATTACTGCACTGGGGCCGATCTTCTCTAAATGAGGGCCTAAGCATAGTTGAAAAGTACCATAAGGTCCAGGTATTCACATTCATTTTTATTGCCAGAGGCTGATCAATGTTAGATAAAAATGTGCATTTGATGAAGATCAATAATTATTCCAAATATATATTCCTTGTGGCCCTTCAAAAGTACAGGATGATAATAATGTTGACATAAGTCAGTGTTATGTATTCCAAAACACATAAGGTTCTGACATACCTACAGGAAGTTCATCTGACCTTGCAGGGGCTATTTATCATTAACATGCCTCTCCAAATCATAACTGTGTGGTAAAAAGCCCTTTCTATGATAGATATCCTATGTTCATACTTGAATGTAATGTGATGTAATCATTAATTTAAACTTAAGGTTAATAGGCCTCCCAGCTAAATCACCCCATTTCCCAATTTGAAGATAATTACATCGCTTCACTTCCATGTTGTGTTTGGAAGCTCCCTGCTGATTCTGTGCACTCATGCATTCATGAAAGCAAGTTCATGTTTCATTTCTTGTCCCACCATTTCTTACCGTGAAGAGTTGGAAAAAACTGAACTGAACCCTCCCCTCTGACAATGCAGTGTTATGGAAGCCATTAGTTTAAATCCCAACAGTGCTTACTCAGTTTCCACCCTCCCGAGGTCAGTAAAGTGAGTACCATAAATTTGGTCATAGTAGCCACTTGTGTTATTGACACCGCTTAAAGGTTCAGCAAAAGCACTATGGAAGAAACAGGTCATTTATTATGTGAGAAAACCGTCAAGTTGATGGCAATGAAGAGCCCTAAACGATAGCACTGTGTGGTGATGCTGGCAGAGCTGTGCGTGTGATGTCACCTGGAATGTTGACAGGTGCCTTCTGCCATGAGTGTTCCTTTGTTGGCAGTTGCTGCCTGTGCCTGGGATGCTGCCAGATTGGATGGCTCTCTGTACCTACCAATAAACCTGAAGACAATCCACTTGCTGTCGTGTCAATCGTCTTCTCATCAGTGGCGACAGAAGATGAGATATCACTCGTAATAGTGAAGCGAGCTACTATTGTTGATATCGGAAGATGCTACTGAATTGCCTTGCGCAGTACCGGTTTGAACCTAGCTTGCGCCTCTAGGCAAACCGTAAGTACATTCTATTCTTTGATTTTCTCCTGGCACATATATTTATTTTTCTTTGTGGAGGTACAGAGAGCGTCCGTGTTTTTTTTTTTTGAACCGTCACAGCGAACTGCAATCTGCACTGTGACCGCTTGTACATGCTTCGATGAGCAAACGTCTCTTTTGCACTTTGTGGACTTAAGTGGACTCACAATTCAATTGAATGTATTTTGGGCAGTTTCTTCAACCTTCCGAGTTGGTCAACTGCCGTGTTGCGCACTGTTTTAACTAGCGCTGCCCTGCATGTCTTCAAAGTTCTACACTGTGTTCGCTGCGGCCATTGTCCATGCCCAAGCGCCTAATTCTACGGAGGGCGGTGACATGCTTGTAGCTGATTCATCGTACAGCGCACTCGCAACACAGTGACACTGTAATGAAGTAGGCACGGTAGCATATAAAGGATGAAGTAACATCAAGGTTTATTAAGTATAAGGACGTACAGAAAACCTCATCCAGCATCAAACCCTGCAGCTGCCAACTGACAAGCTGCTTACAATCCATTCACAAAATGCTCAATCAACATTCTAGGCTGCGTAGCCTAGTAACAGCAATAACATTCTACATGTACAGAGAAGTGAGAACACTACATCACCTCCCTCTTGATAACCCAAAAGAGAAGTGAGTAAAGATGTACCATAAAGTGACACCAGACCTAAATAAAATCTTGATATCTAGCTGGACGTTGAATGAGCCTGCGAGACCTAGAAGACTTCTCTTGTGACTTGGCATCAGAATCCTCTGACGCAACACTGGGTTGAGAACCCGCAACCTGACATTTAGCTGCCCTATTCAGGTTCCATACCTTATGATCGTTGGTGCGAATGGCGTTGTTAAACACCTTAATCACTTTAAAGGGTACACTGAACTAAGAACCAGATTTGCCTAAGCGAGGAGATTTTATTTTCACCCAATCACCCACTGAAACCTTTGTGTTTTTAACAGCTTTCCTCTCATCGTACCATCGCTTTCTCTTCTCCTTGACCATTTTCTCTCTTTCTCTCCAACCTTCAGTATCCATAGCATTTTTGTCAACAGACATTCTCTTCGCACTGACCCAAGAGGGACACACCTCTGTACAAGGAATTCTCTTCTTGAACAATTGGAAGGGAGACACACCCGTAGATGAGTGTGGAGTAAACCTGTACTCTTTCACTTTCTTCTTCATTGCGGTCTCCCAATCAGTACCCGTTACTACAGCCTGCTGTATAGCCTCTTTCAAGACTTTTACAAACCTTTCAACAACCCCATTACTTTCTGGATGATAGAGAGCTGCCTTCTTGTGTTTGATGCTTCTCGAAGACAAGAACTCTTCCACAATAGAAGAGGTAAATTGTACACCATTATCCGATAGTACAGACTTGGGAAAACCTTCTCTTTCAAAGAGAGAGTCCAGAAAATCAATAATCACAGAAGACACAACAGAATTCACCACTTTAATTTTTGGCCAACGAGAAAACATGTCCATACACACTAGGACATAAGAGTCACTAGATCTTAACTTAATGGGACCTAAAATGTCTATGGCCACATCCGACCAAGGACCCTCAGATTCTTCTCTTACTATCATGGGTTGTGTTCTGCATTTAAAAATTTTGTCACAACACATACATTCCGGGCAACTCCTAACTTCTCTTTCGATCCAGACATCCATGCCCGGCCACCAGTAGGATTCCCTCAATCTTTCCTTCATCTTAACAATGCCCATATGACTGGCATGTGCATGAGTCAACAACTTTAGCCATAACTCACTGGCGGGAATCAGTCTGGTGCCCCTCAAAAGCATCCCGTCCACAACAGTAAGTTCATCCTTGACTTGCCAGTAACCCTTCAATACCTGATTACAATCTTTCTTATCGCACCAGCCATTCACAACCATCTCCATCACTTTTTTCAAAACTACATCCTTCTCTAAAGCGCCTCTCCATTCATCCTCAGAGATAACACCTTCACTAATGAGACAAACATCCACACCATCATCAAAATCATCACCACCAAAATAATCACTCTCAGGAGTTTCCTCATTGGTGCAGCCCAACCTGGACAAACAGTCTGCCAAAATATTGGTGGCACCTGGCAAATAGGAAACAACAAAACTAAATTCCTGCAAGGCAACCACCCATTTGCAAATGCGGTGCGAAACAAAGTCAATACCTTTTTTTTCGAAGAGTTCTTTCAAAGGCTTATGATCAGTTAAAACTTCGAAGTCACCACCCCAAAGGAACTTTCTCAACTTACGGAATGCCCCATCGGTTGACCAAAGCTTCCCTTTCCACAACCGAGTAACTACACTCCGCCCCTCTTAAAGGTCTCGACATGAATAACACAACCTTCTCAGACCCTTCAGGCTTTTGAAATAAAACAACACCTAAGCCCTTAGAGCCGGCATCCGTCATTAAGTAAGATTTAATCTTTGGGTCAAAACTACTGAGATCTTGAGCTTTGTTGAGACACATTTTCAAGTGATTAAATTCCCTTTCACAATCGTTGGACCAAATGAACTCACACCCCTTTTTTAATAGGTCCCTAAGGTGGCTTGTTGAACTAGCGAAGTTGGGGACAAACTTGTGGTAAAACTCTGCCATCCCCAGAAATTTCACCAGCTCTTCTTTACTTACGGGGGTGCTAAGTTTGGAAATAGTCTCAACTAAGGCAGATTTGGGCCTAATGCCGTTTGAGGATACATGATGACCCAAGTACTCAATCTCAGATACATCAAATTTACATTTATCTGCTCGCATGGTTAAGCCTGCATCACACATCTTCCTCAAGACCAAACTCAATCTGTGATCATGTTCTTCCAGGCTGGCACCAAACACCAAGACATCATCTTGATACATTTTGACACCTTGGACACCTTCAAGAATGTGTTCCATAACTCTCTGGAACACAGAGGCCGCCGATATAAGGCCAAAGGGCATTCTCAAAAACTTAAAGGTGCCAAAGGGCGTTATGAAGGCAGTTAAGTCTTGAGAAGATGGGTGTAGCCTTACCTGGTGGTAGGCTGAGGTCAAATCAAGGTACGAAAAATGTTTTGCTCCACCAAGAGAGCATAACATCTCACTGATGTTCGGGAGTGGATAGTGATCCACGACCACAGCCTTGTTAAGCTCTCTGAGATCCACACAAAGCCTGGCCTCTCCATTTGCCTTACGGGCCATAACTATGGGAGAAAGCCATTCAGTAGCTTCAACCTCCTCTATAATGTTGTTTGTTTTAAGTTTATCAAGTTCAAGCTTCATCTTGTCCTTTACTGCAAAAGGAACCCCTCGAACCCTTGATGCCTTTGGAACAGAACCAGGAATGATATTGATCTGGTGCATATAGTTTTTGAGAAAGCCTAGTTCTTTTTTGAACACTTCTGGAAAACGGGTGACCCAGGACTTGCAGTCTTTTCCAATTTGATTGACAGAGGGTAAATCTCCCAAACACACTGAAGGGGTCTGGTTAGGATCCAGGAAAACATGAAGATCCCGTTGGTGAAACCAGCTTAACAAAGAGTCACCCTTCATGGAAACATAAATCTTACCGGGAACAACCCTGTTTTTGTAATCAATGGTACCCCAGAACCAACCTAAGAGATGTATTATCTCTCCGCCATATCCTCTTGGACGTATGTCAGGTTTCAACAAATTTACCTTCTCTGAAAGAAACTGATCGTAAAAATTTTTAGGGATCAAGGTGATTTGGGCCCCAGAATCAAAAAGCATCTTAACGGGAGCATCATTAATCAGCACTACATCAATTGGAGCCTCACCCCCAGATCTTTTGATTTGGTAGATGTTAACTTCTTCAATATCTTCTTCAAACAAATCTACCTCCCTTACGTTTTTTGACTTCTACCAGATCTACAGCATCTAGTGAAGTGTCCTTTTCGTCCACAAGAGGAGCAGGACGCCTTCCAACCAGGACAGTCTTTGAAATTTGCCATATGGCCTGCATTTCCACATCTAAAACATTTGCCCAGAAAATGTTTCGTGATACTGGGTTGAACCTCATTCTTACCCTTGAAATTTTTTGAGGTGCTAGGTTGACCTGGAGACTGAATAGCGTTCTTTTCCCTTTCATTTTTGTCGTTTCTCTCCTTGTCATTGCTCACTTTCATTACTGAGGCATGTTCCTTTTCAGGTTGGGTGGTTTTGTGTATTGTATCTAAACAAACCTTGGAGTGTTCATACGTTTTTGCGATTGTAACAACTTCATGTAAAGAGGGATTGTCTTTCTGCCAGAGACTGTCTCTTGCTTTGTCAATGCTACAACCCAACATCATTTGATCTCGGAGACGTTCTTCCAAAGATGCTCCAAAATTGCATGTGGAAGCCAACTTTCTAAGTTCTGTAATATACTGCTCAACCGTTTCTTCTCTTCTCTGCATGCGTCGACCAAAGTGATACCTTTCAAGGACTGTGCTTAGCTTTGGTAAATAATGTAAGTCTAACTTTTTCATTGCAATTTCAAACTCATTGAGAGTGGACGATTCATTATCTGAGAGGTCAGGAAGGTGTTCGTAAACCTCTTGTCCTTCTGCTTCCAGACAATGCATTAACAAAGATGTTCTCCTTTCTGCGCTAAGAGAGGTACTGCAAACCCTGGCATAGGTGGAAAAAACCTTCTTCCATATCAGCCATGGTAAACTAGGTTCACCAGGAGATGACAAAAAGAATGTTGGAGCGGGCACATTTTGCATTATGGAAGAATGAGGCAAATGTTCTTAGCGCAGGAAACTGTAAGCAAAGTGATGTAAAATAGGTTTAAAGAGTCCAGCAGAAAAGCTTTTTAAGCAATAAAATTGTTTCATTCAATAGAGATCAATTAAAACAAACTGCGTGTATTAACACCGTGAAAAACGCAGAAATATTTAAGAAATAAACTGCGCGCATAAGCGAGGAAAATAATCAAGTATGACACACGTAGTAAAATGTGCGTGTCGGCAATGTTAAGAAAAATGACCAAAAGGTGCTCGAGAAACAGCTGTGTGTGTCAGCGAAGATGAATTGACACACGTAAATAACTGAGCTGTGTGTGTCAGCGATGGGCAAGCTGTGCGCATCAGCGCTGTCTGCAAAGTAAACTAACACGTGTAACCAAGGAAACGGCTGTGCGTGTCAGCGACGAGGCGCTTTATTAATGAGGCAAGCTGTGCGTATCAGCGCTGCAGGCGGGGTAAACTGACACGCGTTGCCAAGGAAACAGCTGTGCGTGTCAGCGACGCGGGGAGCAGCGTGCGTGCTGTCGTCGTAACAATGGCATGATGTCAGGGGCCGTCTCGCACCAGCTCGTGCATAATGTAGAAGTGAGTGCTCGCGCAGAGTGCTCGTACTTTGTCACGCGCCGAAGCTCACGCCAGGTCTTGCGCCGGAGCTCGCGCAGGACCGCTTATTTACGAGACGAACAGTCTCTGTCCCAAAATGAAAATGGACAAGTCCAGCTACTCACGGAACCTGGTAGGGAGCACGCCACCGGTGGAGAACGTCCAGGAGTCAACACGAAGAGCACAGCAGTCTCCAGTCAACGGCAGTCCCACCTCGGCTGAACAGGAACGAACAGCTGGAGATGAGAGGGAACAGCAGAGCGAAGGGCCTCTGCGTAGGGCTCCGATCTTGAGGCTGAGTGCAGTGACACCACGGCTGTTCAAAAGAAGGTAGGCTTGATGTGTTGAGGTTTTCAGAAATAAAGTTGATTTGAAGTACGCATAGGATCGTTTCTTCTTCCAATCGTTGCCAAATGTAATGAAGTAGGCACGGCAGCATATAAAGGATGAAGTAAAATCAAGGTTTATTAAGTATAAGGACGTACAGAAAACCTCATCCAGCATCAAACCCTGCAGCTGCCAACTGACAAGCTGCTTACAATCTATTCACAAAATGCTCAATCAACATTCTAGGCTGCGTAGCCTAGTAACAGCAATAACATTCTACATGTACAGAGAAGTGAGAACACTACAGACACGCTGACTTTTATCGCACGGCGCGCAAGCAGCTATTTACTGGTGTAGCACTTACGTTTTGTGTACTGAGAGTCCTGGATCCGGTGGCGAGCACGATCACGATCTCTTGTTTGCCTTCAGTCATGTGATTGTCAGCAGTAACAGAAAGAGGACTACAGTGTTAAAGTGGTAGTAATAGAGAAAGGACCTCTTTTTCTTCAGTGGTTCAAAACAGAACAAACAAGTGTCTACAGTATCTTCATTTTTTTTTGTGATCTCACCACATTTATTACTTAAAAAAAGGGAAAGGACAACAAAAAAAAATAAGAAAGGAAAACCAAAAGAAGATACTTTTTGCACAGTATTTCTCATTTTTTAGCATTTTTTTTTCTTTCTTTTCTTTTCTCTTTCTTTCTTTCTTTCTTTCTTCTTTCTTCTTTTCTTACCTTTCTGGATGTTTGATTCTTTCTTTTGTTTTTTTGTCCATACAAATAATCACATTTCAAAGGAATGTGCGACAAATGTATTATGAACGTTAGAGGCCGCAAACATACACAAAAAAAAAAGTTCCTCTGAATTTTGAAAGAGCTCTATGTAATAAATGAAGATCACTCTCACGTGTCCTGTGATGGAGGTTAGTTTATTTCAAGGAGGAAAGAAACCCCACACCTCAGTCCTGCCAGGCACAGCTCGCAACTGACTGCCAACGTACAATCCCAACGTTCTCAAGGTGACAAGGTAGAACATTAATATGTCATGATGTAGTGTGCAGCCTCAGCCAGGCCAAAGCTGCCAAAGTATATTACAACACATCTCCCTATCTTAGGAAACAAAGAAAAACATAACAAAAGGAACACCCACCCCCAATAGACGCCCCAACAGACAAGGGACAAACAACACAAACAGAAGATTAGCACACTATAAGATACCGTGGATGAGTTAGGCTAAATAAACCATTACCTTCACACACAATGAGGCCACCAACACCCAGCCATGGTCCGTGCAGGTAACAGCAGTGGGGCCAGGTGGGGGGGATTTCGAGGGACGAAGCCAAGGGAAAATTAAATAAATAATGAATTTTCCCTTGTCATCGTCCGTCGGAATCCCCCCCCACCGCTGTTACCTGCATGGACCGCGGATGCCTTCTCCAGCCGAGGGATAGAAAACGGTTCAATCACAAACATAATCCCCCAAATAGCCAGGAGGCTTCCTCACTCTCACCTCTCTCCTGCCTTGAGGAATAATCATGGCCCAACTGCCCTGCGGAACTATTTGTTGTTGAGGAATCGCTGTCACACTGTCTTGTGGAACCATTTCCCCCATCATCCTCCCGATACATTGGGAGGAGCTTGAGACCTACCACCTTCCAAATCACTTGTGAATTCACCATCTTTCATGAATAACTAAGGAGATCACGAGCCCGATCCGCCTTCTTCATCACCAGAACTCCTCAACACCTCTCCTTGTCTCTGGTACAAGGCCAACCTCCTGAGGTTCCAGGTTTGGCCGTTTTCCAATTTGACCCAATTGCCACCCACCACTCAAACTTTGGATGGGCCACCAAACTTGGTTAAATCCTTTATACCACCACCAGGCTTGACTTTGACCCAAGGTTAGTTTATTTCTAGGAGGGAAGAAATCCCACCCTCATCGCCGAAATTTTAATAAACGAAGATCACTCTCACGTGTCCTGTGATGGAGGTTAGTTTATTTCAAGGAGGAAAGAAACCCCACACCTCAGTCCTGCCAGGCACAACTCGCAGCTGACTGCCAGCGTACAATCCCAACGTTCTCAAGGTGACAAGGTAGAACATTAATATGTCATGATGGAGTGTGCATCCTCAGCCAGGCCAAAGCTGCCAAAGTATATTACAACACATCTCCCTATCTTAGGAAACAAAGAAAAACATAACAAAAGGAACACCCACCCCCAACAGACGCCCCAACAGACAAGAGACAAACAACACAAACAGAAGATTAGCACACTATAAGATACCGTGGATGAGTTAGGCTAAATAAACCATTACCTTCACACACAATGAGGCCACCAACCCCCAGCCGTGGTCCGTGCAGGTAACAGCAGTGGGGCCAGGTGGGGAGATTTCGAGGGACGAAGCCAAGGGAAAATTAAATAAATATTGAATTTTCCCTTGTCATCGTCCGTCGGAATCCCCCCCACCCTGCCCCACCGCTGTTACCTGCATGGACCGCGGATGCCTTCTCCAGCCGAGGGATAGAAAACGGTTCAATCACAAACATAATCCCCCAAATAGCCAGGAGGCTTCCTCACTCTCACCTCTCTCCTGCCTTGAGGAATAATCATGGCCCAACTGCCCTGCGGAACTATTTGTTGTTGAGGAATCGCTGTCACACTGTCTTGTGGAGCCATTTCCCCCATGATCCTCCCGATACATTGGGAGGAGCTTGAGACCTACCACCTCCCAAATCACTGGTGAATTCACCATCTTTCATGAATAACCAAGGAGAACACGAGCCCGATCCGCCTTCTTCATCACCAGAACTCCTCAACACCTCTCCTTGTCTCTGGTACAAGGCCAACCTCCTGAGGTTCCAGGAATGGCCATTTTCCAATTTGACCCAATTGCCACCCACCACTCAAACTTTGGATGGGCCACCAAACTTGGTTAAATCCTTTATACCACCACCAGGCTTGACTTTGACCCAAGGTTAGTTTATTTCAAGAAGGGAAGAAATCCCACCCTCATCGCCAAAATTTTAATAAACGAAGATCACTCTCACGTGTCCTGTGATGGAGGTTAGTGTAGTATTCTGGCTGGTTACTATGTCATGGTTTGGAATCGCATGATTCATTAGAATTAAGACTCAGAACAATTCCATAGTTCTTTGTATTTATTTCCTTGTATTGGAATGTTAGTAAAATTTTCTGCTTGTCACCCGGCGTAATTTCTGAATGCTGAGGGGTTGTCTTAATAAAGGATATACCTACAGTTCTTTTGCTTCTTGCATCGATACTTCAGGAATTTAGTGACAGGACGGGATCTACTGACAACCCCACTTCTACGTGATAATTTTTTTTTTTGCCATGGTTTTGAGACTTACTTCATAGTGAGACTTCGAATTATATTCTGGAATAATTTTATTCTCTATGAAATTCACTACAACCGTTTGAGGATTTTTACTGACTTTACTTCAGAACCTCTTCTCTTGAACATTTACAAAGTTCTTAGAAGGATTTTCCGGCATTGAAGATATGAACGTTTGGGTAAGGTTATATTTTTTTAATCTTCCCTTCATTCCAACGTTTACAGAAGATTACCTTCTTACTTGTGCTGAAAACCGCAGTTCACTGAGTCTACTTTACAGCTTGCGGCACCGATAACTTGAACGGTAAGGTAATGCATTTTTTGTTTTGCTAACGTATCTTCCGTTCCAATGTTTTTATCATCCAAGAGCCATTCCTGCTGTGTTCTCTCGTGCGCGTTCTCGTGCAAACTTTCTATGCACGTTGAGCACCGGACACACGTATTTCGCTGCTTCCGTCAATATCACAGTGCAGCAAGGTTTAGTGCACGTTCGTGCTGAAAGCCATCCCGCACGACACTGAATATGTGCCGCCATTTTGGAGATTGCCTTTCTTTCTAGCATTTACTGCATTCTTTGGCTGTATTGTGCCAATCACTGCATTGAGCCAACCACGCAATTACTCGCAATTTATCAGCCGTTCTTCTGCTGTCATCAACGCTTACCAATATTTAAAGTTATTAACGACTCACGATTTTGAAAAATATATATATTTCATCAAAAACTTGACGTTTCTACAGCTGTAAGTACTTACTTTGTTTATCGCACTGTCATTTCAAGAGCACGTTCAACCACACCTTTAAGTACTTTCTTGTGCTATAAAAAAAAAAATAATATACAGGAGATTTTTTTAGTGTGAACATGCCTACAGTAGAAGAACTACCTAGATCCTCTTCTGCTTTCAATCTCAATTCTCGCAAAGAATTCTTATTAGCTCCTGGTGAACCTAAAGTACAGTGGCTGGAATGGAAAGAATATTTTTTAAATTATATTGCTAATTTAGAGGATTGTAGTGACGTTTTTCTCCTGAGAGAAAGAAGAGAATTTTAATGTACTGCCTTGGTCCAGAAGGTTTAAGAGTTTACAATCAACTCCAAAAACGAGACAGATCCGGCGATCTTGATGTTTTTAAAATTGCTTTACTAGACTTAGACGAGCATTTTTCTCCCACAGTGTGTGAGGCAGTTATGAGATATGCGTTCTTTCAGCGTAAACAAGAGAAACACGAATCCATCGATGATTATGGTTCTGCGCTCAAGAAGTTAGCTATCACCTGCAAATTTGGCACTCTACATGATAATCTCATTCGAGATCAAGTCATAATGTACACTAAGAACAAGTCAATTCAAGACAGACTTTGGGTTGATGGAGATTCTAGTCTTAAAGATATTTTAACTATTGTTAAAAAAGCAGAACTTTCAGAACGTTGTGCTAAAGTATCACTAGGAAGTACTAAGGTTGATGGTAGTGATTCAGTGAATAAGATTTCTGATGGTAGAAAGAAATTTGTTCCCAAAACTTCCCATGTTGGTAAAAAAACTTTAAGAAACCTGAACGTAGCACAAATTACAAAAATCCCAGTTTTGTTTGTTACAGGTGCAGAATCCCATCTCATTCTGCAAACTTTGATAAGTGCCCAGCAAGATTTGTTAAATGTTCTGAGTGTGGTCTAGTTGGACACTTTGCAAAAGCCTGTATGCGCAAAGGTAAAAAGTTGAGTAAAGGTAAGGTCTCATGTATAAAAGAGAGTGATGAGGAACAATCTTCCTGTGTTGACAGTGATGATGATCATGACACTACTGTTAGAACGAATAAAAAGGACTTAATATCTCCAGTCAATCTAACAGTAAACCTATTTGCTGTGTTTCTTTTGGTGGGGTTTCTTTGCAGGTTGCTGCTGATTCAGGTTCTCCGTACACAATTATTGCGGAAAATATTTGGATTAAGCATTTTGTTAATGTTATTGGTGATTATTTAGCTTCTCCTGATATATCTCCGGAAAGTTTCACTGGTGAAAAGATTGATGTCATTGGTTTCAGAGAACTCATTTTTAGATTTAAAGGTAGACACGCGTTGTGCAAATTATATGTAGCCAAGGATGGACCTTCTGTTTTAGGGTGGAAGGATCAAAAGAAACTTAAAATTATATTTGATCCGAATAGCCCTGAACAAGTTCTTGTTGCATGTGATGATGAAGATACTAAAAAATGGGTTCTCCGTAAATTTCCAGAAGTGTTTGTTTCCAGAAGTGTTTGTTTATTGGCAAATTGAAAGGTTTTTCCCATATGATAAGATTAAAACACAATGCTTCGCCCAAAATTCACAAGACACGTAATATTCCCTTTATTGTCAGCGATGAAGTCAAGGCTGAACTACAAAAATTACTAGATGCACGTATCATTGAACCAATAGAAGCATCTGAGTGGGTTTCACCTTTAGTCGTAGCCAGACGTGCTAATGGCAAGGTTCATTTATGTGTTGATCTTAGAGGTTTAAACGACAATATTGTGGTGGACCAATTTCCTTTGCCCTGCATAGATGAAATGTTAATGCTAACCAGAGATGCTAAGTGGTTTTCTACCTTAGACCTTTCTAGCGCTTACCACCAGGTGGTCCTCAACAAAAAATCCAAACACTTAACAGCTTTTTGTACACCTTTCGGTTGTTACCAATTTAGACGCATGCCTTTTGGACGTGAGTCTGCAGCAGCCGTTTTACAAAGGTTAATGTTTGAGCTTTTGGCAACATAAAAGAAGTCACCTTCTTTCAAGATGACATCATAATCATGGGTAAAACACGACCACATTATGATGAAGTGTTGAGAAAGGTTTTATCCATCTTATCCATGAAAGGTCTTACTGCAGAAATGAGCAAATGCAAGTTCGCTGAAAATAAGGTTACTTACCTTGGACACGAAATCACTGACCAAGGCATTAAACCTAAACAAAAATTAGTAGAGGCCATCAGTCAAGCTCCTCCACCTTCTAATAAAGATGAATTACGCTCATTTTTAGGCTTAGCAGAATTCTATTCGAAGTTCGTTGAAAATTTTTCTGAACGCACTCATGATATGCGTTCTTTGTTAAAAAACAAAAACAAATTTGATTGGTCGTTAGAATGTCAATCTGCCTTTGATGATATCAAGCGTGCCATTAGTAAAGCTCCAAAACTAAAAGCCTTTAATCCCACTGCTTCCACTTTTGTCACCACCGATGCTAGTGGCAAAGGTTTAGGCAGTGTTCTTTCTCAAAAAGATGAGAGAGGCTCAGACATCGTTATTGCTTTTGCGTCCAGGACATTGTCTCCCACGGAACAGAAATACTATGTTATAGAAAGGAAACACTGGCCTGTGTTTGGGCCTTGGAGCACTTCCGCAAATTTTTATGGGGAAGGAAATTTACGGTACGCACTGACCATAAACCATTGACAAAATTACTTACCTCAGATGGATTGTCCAGGGCATCAGCTAGAATTGCCAGGCTATCCATGCGTCTTCAAGATTTTATCTATGATGTACAATATGTCACTGGAAAGAAAAATGTAACTGCTGATTTTCTTAGCAGATTATCTTTACCTCTCAGAGAAATTGATGTTAATCCCTGGAATGATTTTTGTGTTGCTAGTATTTTCTCCTCTAATGAAAATAAAGGGTTACACGGATCAGAATGGGAACAAGCTATGGAACTTGACGATACCCTTAAATCTGTCAGAATCAAAATACAACAGGGTTGGGGTCCTGTCAAACCCGAACTGCTTGGTGAAATGAAAGCTTTTTGGGAGGTTAGAAATGAATTGGGTGTTGATAGTATGTTCATTGTTAGAGGAGACAAAATTGTTCCGCCTATCTCTTTAAAGAAACAAGATTATTTCCCTTTGCCATGAAGGCCATAGTGGCATCACTCGTACTAAGAAAAATGTCAAATCTCTTTATTGGTGGACGAAAGTTGACTTAGAAACTGAAAGATTCGTAAGATCTTGTAATGATTGTGAATGTGCTGACAAATCACAAAAAACAGTTAATCCTCCTTTAAGTTCTTTAGGTTGCCCATCTCTTCCATGGGATGATTTAGCTTTAGATATTATGGGTCCCATTGTGTGGAGTGATGGTTCAACCAAATACATTCTTGTACTTGTTGATCTTTTTTCTAAATGGTTTGAACTCCAAGTGGTTGACAAAGCAAACACCACATCTGTCATTGATTTTTTAGGCAGTATTTTTATTCATGAAGGTTTTCCAAAAAACATTCTCACTGACAATGGTGTACAGTTTAAGTCGGTTGAGATGAAACAATTTTTGGATATTGCTGGCATTTCACACACATTTTCTGCACTTTATCACCCCAGGGGCAATGGTGCAGTTGAGAGGGTCAACCGAGTCATCAAGGGTGTTCTGCAGTTGGCCATTCACGGTAAGAAAAATTTGGAGCATGAACTTATGAAAATGCTTCGGACTTACAGAGTCACTGGTCATGATTCTATTGGAGAGACTCCCTTTAGGGTCATGAGAGGTCGCATTCCACATTCTAAAGTCAATCCAGGATGGATGGACAGGAGCAAACAAGTTTTGTGGGATGCTGAGAAAATTTAAAATTGTATTCTAGCGTCTCAACGCAAAAATAAGGAGTATTTTGATAAAAAGCATGGTACCAGGGATGTCCATTTGTCTATTGGACAATGGGTTCATGTCAAATCTAACAAGATGGTGACTAAGGGTCAAAGCAGGTTTGGTCCTCCGGTTCAAATTGTGAAAGTTATGAAAACGCTGTCAAGCTATCTGATGGTAATGTACGTCATATGAGTCACTTATCCTTAGTAAAAAATGATTACTCTCCTAGTGATCCCAAAGAATTTGTGTCTTCCCGAAACTATTGGTGGATCAATATCCATCCTGAGTGTTCTTTTATGTCTGATGTTTGTGTTCAGAGTGAGGATGGTCCTTCTGTTGTAGATCTTCCACCTGTTGTGGTTTCCGCTGAGGGCCTTCCTCAAGCTGAAATCCCCTCTGAACTTTGTAAAGACATTGTTCCACAACATTCCCATGAATTAAAGGTTAATACCTTTGGTAGAAACATTGTTAGACCTAAACGTTTTGATGATTATGTTCGTAAGTCTTAAAGTTTGTTTTTTTGTTTTTGTTTTTATTTGAAAGAAGGAGGATGTGTAGTATTCTGGTTGGTTACTATGTCATGGTTTGGAATTGCATGATTCATTAGAATTAAGAATCAGAACAATTCCATAGTTCTTTGTATTTATTTCCTTGTATTGGAATGTTAGTATCATTTTCTGCTTGTCACTCAGCGTGATTTCTGAATGCTGAGGGGTTGTCTTAATAAAGGATATACCTACAGTTCCTTTGCTTCTTGCGTCGATACTTCAGTTAGTTTATTTCAAGGAGGAAAGAAACCCCACACCTCAGTCCTGCCAGGCACAGCTCGCAACTGACTGCCAACATACAATCCCAACGTTCTCAAGGTGACAAGGTAGAACATTAATATGTCATGATGGAGTGTGCATCCTCAGCCAGGCCAAAGCTGCCAAAGTATATTACAACACATCTCCCTATCTTAGGAAACAAAGAAAAACATAACAAAAGGAACACCCACCCCCAACAGACGCCCCAACAGACAAGAGACAAACAACACAAACAGAAGATTAGCACACTATAAGATACCGTGGATGAGTTAGGCTAAATAAACCATTACCTTCACACACAATGAGGCCACCAACACCCAGCCGTGGTCCGTGCAGGTAACAGCAGTGGGGCCAGGTGGGGGGGATTTCGAGGGACGAAGCCAAGGGAAAATTAAATAAATATTGAATTTTCCCTTGTCATCGTCCGTCGGAATCCCCACCCTGCCCCACCGCTGTTACCTGCATGGACCGCGGATGCCTTCTCCAGCCGAGGGATAGAAAACGGTTCAATCACAAACATAATCCCCCAAATAGCCAGGAGGCTTCCTCACTCTCACCTCTCTCCTGCCTTGAGGAATAATCATGGCCCAACTGCCCTGCGGAACTATTTTTGTTGAGGAATCGCTGTCACACTGTCTTGTGGAGCCATTTCCCCCATGATCCTCCCGATACATTGGGAGGAGCTTGAGACCTACCACCTCCCAAATCACTGGTGAATTCACCATCTTTCATGAATAACCAAGGAGAACACGAGCCCGATCCGCCTTCTTCATCACCAGAACTCCTCAACGCCTCTCCTTGTCTCTGGTACAAGGCCAACCTCCTGAGGTTCCAGGTTTGGCCATTTTCCAATTTGACCCAATTGCCACCCACCACTCAAACTTTGGATGGGCCACCAAACTTGGTTAAATCCTTTATACCACCACCAGGCTTGACTTTGACCCAAGGTTAGTTTATTTCAAGAAGGGAAGAAATCCCACCCTCATCGCCAAAATTTTAATAAACGAAGATCACTCTCACGTGTCCTGTGATGGAGGTTAGTGTAGTATTCTGGTTGGTTACTATGTCATGGTTTGGAATCGCATGATTCATTAGAATTAAGAATCAGAACAATTCCATAGTTCTTTGTATTTATTTCCTTGTATTGGAATGTTAGTAAACTTTTCTGCTTGTCACCCGGCGTGATTTCTGAATGCTGAGGGGTTGTCTTAATAAAGGATATACCTACAGTTCTTTTGCTTCTTGCATCGATACTTCAGGAATTTAGTGACAGGACGGGATCTACTGACAACCCCACTTCTACGTGATAATTTTTTTTTTTTGCCATGGTTTTGAGACTTACTTCATAATGAGACTTCGAATTATATTCTGGAATAATTTTATTCTCTATGAAATTCACTACAACCGTTTGAGGATTTTTACTGACTTTACTTCAGAACCTCTTCTCTTGAACATTTACAAAGTTCTTAGAAGGATTTTCCGGCATTGAAGATATGAACGTTTGGGTAAGGTTATATTTTTTTTAATCTTCCCTTCATTCCAACGTTTACAGAAGATTACCTTCTTACTTGTGCTGAAAACCGCAGTTCACTGAGTCTACTTTACAGCTTGCGGCACCGATAACTTGAACGGTAAGGTAATGCATTTTTGTTTTGCTAACGTATCTTCCGTTCCAATGTTTTTATCATCCAAGAGCCATTCCTGCTGTGTTCTCTCGTGCGCGTTCTCGTGCAAACTTTCTACGCACGTTGAGCACCGGACACACGTATTTCGCTGCTTCCGTCAATATCACAGTGCAGCAAGGTTTAGTGCACGTTCGTGCTGAAAGCCATCCCGCACGACACTGAATATGTGCCGCCATTTTGGAGATTGCCTTTCTTTCTAGCATTTACTGCATTCTTTGGCTGTATTGTGCCAATCACTGCATTGTGCCAACCACGCAATTACTCGCAATTTATCAGCCGTTCTTCTGCTGTCATCAACGCTTACCAATATTTAAAGTTATTAACGACTCACGATTTTGAAAAATATATATATTTCATCAAAAACTTGACGTTTCTACAGCTGTAAGTACTTACTTTGTTTATCGCACTGTCATTTCAAGAGCACGTTCAACCACACCTTTAAGTACTTTCTTGTGCTATAAAAAAAAACATAATATACAGGAGATTTTTTTAGTGTGAACATGCCTACAGTAGAAGAACTACCTAGATCCTCTTCTGCTTTCAATCTCAATTCTCGCAAAGAATTCTTATTAGCTCCTGGTGAACCTAAAGTACAGTGGCTGGAATGGAAAGAATATTTTTTAAATTATATTGCTAATTTAGAGGATTGTAGTGACGTTTTTTCTCCTGAGAGAAAGAAGAGAATTTTAATGTACTGCCCTGGTCCAGAAGGTTTAAGAGTTTACAATCAACTCCAAAAACGAGACAGATGCGGCGATCTTGATGTTTTTAAAATTGCTTTACTAGACTTAGACGAGCATTTTTCTCCCACAGTGTGTGAGGCAGTTATGAGATATGCGTTCTTTCAGCGTAAACAAGAGAAACACGAATCCATCGATGATTATGGTTCTGCGCTCAAGAAGTTAGCTATCACCTGCAAATTTGGCACTCTACATGATAATCTCATTCGAGATCAAGTCATAATGTACACTAAGAACAAGTCAATTCAAGACAGACTTTGGGTTGATGGAGATTCTAGTCTTAAAGATATTTTAACTATTGTTAAAAAGCAGAACTTTCAGAACGTTGTGCTAAAGTATCACTAGGAAGTACTAAGGTTGATGGTAGTGATTCAGTGAATAAGATTTCTGATGGTAGAAAGAAATTTGTTCCCAAAACTTCCCATGTTGGTAAAAAAACTTTAAGAAACCTGAACGTAGCACAAATTACAAAAATCCCAGTTTTGTTTGTTACAGGTGCAGAATCCCATCTCATTCTGCAAACTTTGATAAGTGCCCAGCAAGATTTGTTAAATGTTCTGAGTGTGGTCTAGTTGGACACTTTGCAAAAGCCTGTATGCGCAAAGGTAAAAAGTTGAGTAAAGGTAAGGTCTCATGTATAAAAGAGAGTGATGAGGAACAATCTTCCTGTGTTGACAGTGATGATGATCATGACACTACTGTTAGAACGAATAAAAAAGGACTTAATATCTCCAGTCAATCTAACAGTAAACCTATTTGCTGTGTTTCTTTTGGTGGGGTTTCTTTGCAGGTTGCTGCTGATTCAGGTTCTCCGTACACAATTATTGCGGAAAATATTTGGATTAAGCATTTTGTTAATGTTATTGGTGATTATTTAGCTTCTCCTGATATAGCTCCGGAAAGTTTCACTGGTGAAAAGATTGATGTCATTGGTTTCAGAGAACTCATTTTTAGATTTAAAGGTAGACACGCGTTGTGCAAATTATATGTAGCCAAGGATGGACCTTCTGTTTTAGGGTGGAAGGATCAAAAGAAACTTAAAATTATATTTGATCCGAATAGCCCTGAACAAGTTCTTGTTGCATGTGATGATGAAGATACAAAAAAATGGGTTCTCCGTAAATTTCCAGAAGTGTTTGTTTCCAGAAGTGTTTGTTTATTGGCAAATTGAAAGGTTTTTCCCATATGATAAGATTAAAACACAATGCTTCGCCCAAAATTCACAAGACACGTAATATTCCCTTTATTGTCAGGGATGAAGTCAAGGCTGAACTACAAAAATTACTAGATGCACGTATCATTGAACCAATAGAAGCATCTGAGTGGGTTTCACCTTTAGTCGTAGCCAGACGTGCTAATGGCAAGGTTCATTTATGTGTTGATCTTAGAGGTTTAAACGACAATATTGTGGTGGACCAATTTCCTTTGCCCTGCATAGATGAAATGTTAATGCTAACCAGAGATGCTAAGTGGTTTTCTACCTTAGACCTTTCTAGCGCTTACCACCAGGTGGTCCTCAACAAAAAATCCAAACACTTAACAGCTTTTTGTACACTTTTCGGTTGTTACCAATTTAGACGCATGCCTTTTGGACGTGAGTCTGCAGCAGCCGTTTTACAAAGGTTAATGTTTGAGCTTTTTGGCAACATAAAAGAAGTCACCTTCTTTCAAGATGACATCTTAATCATGGGTAAAACACGACCACATTATGATGAAGTGTTGAGAAAGGTTTTATCCATCTTATCCATGAAAGGTCTTACTGCAGAAATGAGCAAATGCAAGTTCGCTGAAAATAAGGTTACTTACCTTGGACACGAAATCACTGACCAAGGCATTAAACCTAAACAAAAATTAGTAGAGGCCATCAGTCAAGCTCCTCCACCTTCTAATAAAGATGAATTACGCTCATTTTTAGGCTTAGCAGAATTCTATTCGAAGTTCGTTGAAAATTTTTCTGAACGCACTCATGATATGCGTTCTTTGTTAAAAAACAAAAACAAATTTGATTGGTCGTTAGAATGTCAATCTGCCTTTGATGATATCAAGCGTGCCATTAGTAAAGCTCCAAAACTAAAAGCCTTTAATCCCACTGCTTCCACTTTTGTCACCACCGATGCTAGTGGCAAAGGTTTAGGCAGTGTTCTTTCTCAAAAAGATGAGAGAGGCTCAGACATCGTTATTGCTTTTGCGTCCAGGACATTGTCTCCCACGGAACAGAAATACTATGTTATAGAAAGGGAAACACTGGCCTGTGTTTGGGCCTTGGAGCACTTCCGCAAATTTTTATGGGGAAGGAAATTTACGGTACGCACTGACCATAAACCATTGACAAAATTACTTACCTCAGATGGATTGTCCAGGGCATCAGCTAGAATTGCCAGGCTATCCATGCGTCTTCAAGATTTTATCTATGATGTACAATATGTCACTGGAAAGAAAAATGTAACTGCTGATTTTCTTAGCAGATTATCTTTACCTCTCAGAGAAATTGATGTTAATCCCTGGAATGATTTTTGTGTTGCTAGTATTTTCTCCTCTAATGAAAATAAAGGGTTACACGGATCAGAATGGGAACAAGCTATGGAACTTGACGATACCCTTAAATCTGTCAGAATCAAAATACAACAGGGTTGGGGTCCTGTCAAACCCGAACTGCTTGGTGAAATGAAAGCTTTTTGGGAGGTTAGAAATGAATTGGGTGTTGATAGTATGTTCATTGTTAGAGGAGACAAAATTGTTCCGCCTATCTCTTTAAGAAACAAGATTATTTCCCTTTGCCATGAAGGCCATAGTGGCATCACTCGTACTAAGAAAAATGTCAAATCTCTTTATTGGTGGACTAAAGTTGAATTAGAAACTGAAAGATTAGTAAGATCTTGTAATGATTGTGAATGTGCTGACAAATCACAAAAAACAGTTAATCCTCCTTTAAGTTCTTTAGGTTGCCCATCTCTTCCATGGGATGATTTAGCTTTAGATATTATGGGTCCCATTGTGTGGAGTGATGGTTCAACCAAATACATTCTTGTACTTGTTGATCTTTTTTCTAAATGGTTTGAACTCCAAGTGGTTGACAAAGCAAACACCACATCTGTCATTGATTTTTTAGGCAGTATTTTTATTCGTGAAGGTTTTCCAAAAAACATTCTCACTGACAATGGTGTACAGTTTAAGTCGGTTGAGATGAAATTTTTTTGGGATATTGCTGGCATTTCACACACATTTTCTGCACTTTATCACCCCAGGGGCAATGGTGCAGTTGAGAGGGTCAACCGAGTCATCAAGAGTGTTCTGCAGTTGGCCATTCACGGTAAGAAAAATTTGGAGCATGAACTTATGAAAATGCTTCGGACTTACAGAGTCACTGGTCATGATTCTATTGGAGAGACTCCTTTAGGGTCATGAGAGGTCGCATTCCACATTCTAAAGTCAATCCAGGATGGATGGACAGGAGCAAACAAGTTTTGTGGGATGCTGAGAAAATTTAAAATTGTATTCTAGCGTCTCAACGCAAAAATAAGGAGTATTTTGATAAAAAGCATGGTACCAGGGATGTCCATTTGTCTATTGGACAATGGGTTCATGTCAAATCTAACAAGATGGTGACTAAGGGTCAAAGCAGGTTTGGTCCTCCGGTTCAAATTGTGAAAGTTATGAAAAATGCTGTCAAGCTATCTGATGGTAATGTACGTCATATGAGTCACTTATCCTTAGTAAAAAATGATTACTCTCCTAGTGTTCCCAAAGAATTTGTGTCTTCCCGAAACTATTGGTGGATCAATATCCATCCTGAGTGTTCTTCTATGTCTGATGTTTGTGTTCAGAGTGAGGATGGTCCTTCTGTTGTAGATCTTCCACCTGTTGTGGTTTCCGCTGAGGGCCTTCCTCAAGCTGAAATCCCCTCTGAACTTTGTAAAGACATTGTTCCACAACATTCCCATGAATTAAAGGTTAATACCTTTGGTAGAAACATTGTTAGACCTAAACGTTTTGATGATTATGTTCGTAAGTCTTAAAGTTTTTTTTTTGTTTTTGTTTTTATTTGAAAGAAGGAGGATGTGTAGTATTCTGGTTGGTTACTATGTCATGGTTTGGAATTGCATGATTCATTAGAATTAAGAATCAGAACAATTCCATAGTTCTTTGTATTTATTTCCTTGTATTGGAATGTTAGTATCATTTTCTGCTTGTCACTCAGCGTGATTTCTGAATGCTGAGGGGTTGTCTTAATAAAGGCTATACCTACAGTTCCTTTGCTTCTTGCGTCGATACTTCAGTTAGTTTATTTCAAGGAGGAAAGAAACCCCACACCTCAGTCCTGCCAGGCACAGCTCGCAACTGACTGCCAACATACAATCCCAACGTTCTCAAGGTGACAAGGTAGAACATTAATATGTCATGATGGAGTGTGCATCCTCAGCCAGGCCAAAGCTGCCAAAGTATATTACAACACATCTCCCTATCTTAGGAAACAAAGAAAAACATAACAAAAGGAACACCCACCCCCAACAGACGCCCCAACAGACAAGAGACAAACAACACAAACAGAAGATTAGCACACTATAAGATACCGTGGATGAGTTAGGCTAAATAAACCATTACCTTCACACACAATGAGGCCACCAACACCCAGCCGTGGTCCGTGCAGGTAACAGCAGTGGGGCCAGGTGGGGGGGATTTCGAGGGACGAAGCCAAGGGAAAATTAAATAAATATTGAATTTTCCCTTGTCATCGTCCGTCGGAATCCCCCCCACCCTGCCCAACCGCTGTTACCTGCATGGACCGCGGATGCCTTCTCCAGCCGAGGGATAGAAAACGGTTCAATCACAAACATAATACCCCAAATAGCCAGGAGGCTTCCTCACTCTCACCTCTCTCCTGCCTTGAGGAATAATCATGGCCCAACTGCCCTGCGGAACTATTTGTTGTTGAGGAATCGCTGTCACACTGTCTTGTGGAGCCATTTCCCCCATGATCCTCCCGATACATTGGGAGGAGCTTGAGACCTACCACCTCCCAAATCACTGGTGAATTCACCATCTTTCATGAATAACCAAGGAGAACACGAGCCCGATCCGCCTTCTTCATCACCAGAACTCCTCAACACCTCTCCTTGTCTCTGGTACAAGGCCAACCTCCTGAGGTTCCAGGTTTGGCCATTTTCCAATTTGACCCAATTGCCACCCACCACTCAAACTTTGGATGGGCCACCAAACTTGGTTAAATCCTTTATACCACCACCAGGCTTGACTTTGACCCAAGGTTAGTTTATTTCAAGAAGGGAAGAAATCCCACCCTCATCGCCAAAATTTTAATAAACGAAGATCACTCTCACGTGTCCTTTGATGGAGGTTAGTGTAGTATTCTGGTTGGTTACTATGTCATGGTTTGGAATCGCATGATTCATTAGAATTAAGAATCAGAACAATTCCATAGTTCTTTGTATTTATTTCCTTGTATTGGAATGTTAGTAAACTTTTCTGCTTGTCACCCGGCGTGATTTCTGAATGCTGAGGGGTTGTCTTAATAAAGGATATACCTACAGTTCTTTTGCTTCTTGCATCGATACTTCAGGAATTTAGTGACAGGACGGGATCTACTGACAACCCCACTTCTACGTGATAATTTTTTTTTTTGCCATGGTTTTGAGACTTACTTCATAGTGAGACTTCGAATTATATTCTGGAATAATTTTATTCTCTATGAAATTCACTACAACCGTTTGAGGATTTTTACTGACTTTACTTCAGAACCTCTTCTCTTGAACATTTACAAAGTTCTTAGAAGGATTTTCCGGCATTGAAGATATGAACGTTTGGGTAAGGTTATATTTTTTTTAATCTTCCCTTCATTCCAACGTTTACAGAAGATTACCTTCTTACTTGTGCTGAAAACCGCAGTTCACTGAGTCTACTTTACAGCTTGCGGCACCGATAACTTGAACGGTAAGGTAATGCATTTTTTGTTTTGCTAACGTATCTTCCGTTCCAATGTTTTTTTCATCCAAGAGCCATTCCTGCTGTGTTCTCTCGTGCGCGTTCTCGTGCAAACTTTCTACGCACGTTGAGCACCGGACACACGTATTTCGCTGCTTCCGTCAATATCACAGTGCAGCAAGGTTTAGTGCACGTTCGTGCTGAAAGCCATCCCGCACGACACTGAATATGTGCCGCCATTTTGGAGATTGCCTTTCTTTCTAGCATTTACTGCATTCTTTGGCTGTATTGTGCCAATCACTGCATTGAGCCAACCACGCAATTACTCGCAATTTATCAGCCGTTCTTCTGCTGTCATCAACGCTTACCAATATTTAAAGTTATTAACGACTCACGATTTTGAAAAATATATATATTTCATCAAAAACTTGACGTTTCTACAGCTGTAAGTACTTACTTTGTTTATCGCACTGTCATTTCAAGAGCACGTTCAACCACACCTTTAAGTACTTTCTTGTGCTATAAAAAAAAAACATAATATACAGGAGATTTTTTTTAGTGTGAACATGCCTACAGTAGAAGAACTACCTAGATCCTCTTCTGCTTTCAATCTCAATTCTCGCAAAGAATTCTTATTAGCTCCTGGTGAACCTAAAGTACAGTGGCTGGAATGGAAAGAATATTTTTTAAATTATATTGCTAATTTAGAGGATTGTAGTGACGTTTTTCTCCTGAGAGAAAGAAGAGAATTTTAATGTACTGCCTTGGTCCAGAAGGTTTAAGAGTTTACAATCAACTCCAAAAACGAGACAGATCCGGCGATCTTGATGTTTTTAAAATTGCTTTACTAGACTTAGACGAGCATTTTTCTCCCACAGTGTGTGAGGCAGTTATGAGATATGCGTTCTTTCAGCGTAAACAAGAGAAACACGAATCCATCGATGATTATGGTTCTGCGCTCAAGAAGTTAGCTATCACCTGCAAATTTGGCACTCTACATGATAATCTCATTCGAGATCAAGTCATAATGTACACTAAGAACAAGTCAATTCAAGACAGACTTTGGGTTGATGGAGATTCTAGTCTTAAAGATATTTTAACTATTGTTAAAAAAGCAGAACTTTCAGAACGTTGTGCTAAAGTATCACTAGGAAGTACTAAGGTTGATGGTAGTGATTCAGTGAATAAGATTTCTGATGGTAGAAAGAAATTTGTTCCCAAAACTTCCCATGTTGGTAAAAAAACTTTAAGAAACCTGAACGTAGCACAAATTACAAAAATCCCAGTTTTGTTTGTTACAGGTGCAGAATCCCATCTCATTCTGCAAACTTTGATAAGTGCCCAGCAAGATTTGTTAAATGTTCTGAGTGTGGTCTAGTTGGACACTTTGCAAAAGCCTGTATGCGCAAAGGTAAAAAGTTGAGTAAAGGTAAGGTCTCATGTATAAAAGAGAGTGATGAGGAACAATCTTCCTGTGTTGACAGTGATGATGATCATGACACTACTGTTAGAACGAATAAAAAGGACTTAATATCTCCAGTCAATCTAACAGTAAACCTATTTGCTGTGTTTCTTTTGGTGGGGTTTCTTTGCAGGTTGCTGCTGATTCAGGTTCTCCGTACACAATTATTGCGGAAAATATTTGGATTAAGCATTTTGTTAATGTTATTGGTGATTATTTAGCTTCTCCTGATATATCTCCGGAAAGTTTCACTGGTGAAAAGATTGATGTCATTGGTTTCAGAGAACTCATTTTTAGATTTAAAGGTAGACACGCGTTGTGCAAATTATATGTAGCCAAGGATGGACCTTCTGTTTTAGGGTGGAAGGTGTGAGAAGTTGGCCTGGCATATGCTGTCCACTAATTATAGTGGGCACCTTGCACCAGTCCAAACAACCCCTTATTGGAGATAGGTTAAAGACAACCTTATTGAAAGCTATCCTAGTGGTAGCTATGGAGAGCAGCCTTCAGGCTAAGTCTTGAAGGAATGTAAAGCAGCTTGTTTTACCAGTCTATAATCTCTTGAGTGACCAAATGAAAGAGCACCACACCAGGTATATATTCAAAATATATGTATTTATTGCTAAACACACCCCTCTAGTCTCTTTATGAGGCTAGAGTTCGAAGTACATAAGTTATAAAGTCACAGTAATAGCACAAATACACGTTTGGGCCCTAGGGGCGTACCAAACCATATACCAATAAAGTGGTATGCGAACCACGACTGAACTAGACACTAGGCCTAGAGCCTCTAGAAGTGCTTGGACCACAAGGAACCACCCAAGGTAGTGACACAGGGGACCCACGGGAGACGCGTGCAGTGTAAATACACAACCGCGATACGCCGTTAACTTCTATGGAGAAAGTCGGGATCGGGAAAATAGAGAAAAGGGACACTTAAAAGATGACTAGGACAAAACCCTTTGAGATCTAGGACTTTGAAGAGTCTCTACCCACGGGAGCACCGGAGGACTCGTGTTACCTCACCCAGGGAAGCCGGGTGCATAGGTGCCTTTCGGGGTCGGGTTTCGTCATCGATTCGAATGGCGATCTGCTGCAAAGTGCTGCTGGCGGCCAAGAGAAAAGTGTCCGGGTTGATCCAAGAGTGGATCGGAGTTCTGAAGAACCTGAAAGCAGAGGGGACAGAGTCTGGGTCACTAGCCAGTGACCAGGAGGGCGATGGACAGATGCCCACCGATGTCGAGTGCTTCAGGTGCGTTGACGGTCATCTTGACTCTTCAGCCACGAGGTCCGAGAGGCGTTGTCGGTGACCAGGAGCAGGATTCGGGCTGGTACACGATGTCTGTCGAGTGCTGAGGTGTCGACGACCGGATTGGACCCAACAAGCCTTAGCAACGGCAAGTCTCGGTGAAGATGTAGATCGTCGATGGTGCAGACCAGCAAGATCTGTGGAACTCACCCAGCAAGGGTAAGTGAGGGCAGGCCTGGAGCAACCAGGATGCCAAGTAAGAAAAGGATTGGCCTTCGTTAAGGGCTACTAGCCAACGGGCTAGCGACCGCGAAGGAGCCTCGTGACGCCGCACGTGGATCTGGCTTACAGGACACTCATGGAGTGGGGGCCAGTGATCTTCGGTGCAGGTGGTGCTGGAGGCTGGGGCTACTCGGAGCCCAAAGCACGACTTCTTGGAAGACCCAGAAGATGATGCACTTGCAAATGTGCTCGGTGTCCAGGGGTCATGGTCTCAAGTCACCCACGATAGCCATGGGCCTCAGCTTTGCTGGGGACTCAGGGTAGCCTCGGGGAAGTCTGAGAATCCACCTCTGGTGATGCGATGACTTCGGCGTCCGACGGGAGCTTCAGAAATGCGAACTGGACAGATGCTTCTTTGGTGCCTGCCAAGCAGGGGAGTCACTCCTTGACCCCAAGGGAGATTCTTCAGTCCTCTAATCTTGTCGTAGAGCGTCGAAGGTCCAGGATTCAGTTTCAGAGTTTCGTCCTGGTATAATCTAAAGTCCTAAGGACTGGGTTCCTACCTTTATTCTAAAAATAGGGGTTGGACTACTCTGTGGCCCCACCTATGGGTGGGTCAGGGCAGAGGGGTGGCTACACCCTTTCCCTTTGTCCAGTTCACGCCAAAGCAGGGGCTGTAAGCCCCTGATCCGGTTTGAACTGGGGTATGCACAGGGACACCAAATGTGCCCCCAGTGCAGGACTTCAAAGCACCCGAAAGTGCTCCCGCCCAGCCCCAATACACATTATCCTATCTGGGGAGGTGGTCACACCTCCCTGGGACAGGAAACCTATTGTCCAGGCCTCCCCTGCCGGAGTTTCGTCCAGCAGCAGGAGGCCAGACTCGTGTCTGTGGCAGCAGCATCCATTTTGTGATGCCAGGGCTCTGGAAAGAAGTTACCGGACTAGTCAGAGTTAACATGTCTTTCCCTCTAGAAAGGTGGAATGCTACCCCCGCCGCCAGGATTGGCGGGGGGTAGTATTCCAAGATGTTTGACACCAAACACGACATGTTTAGGTGCAGCCATTCCAAAGTTAGCATTTTACCCCGAGGATATAATGCGCTTAAGAGTATATGGTCAGGCTGCACTACAAACAGCCTCAGAGATGGTCTCCGAACGCTGCAGAGGGGCCCTGCTCATGCAGGGGCACCCTCTCACATAGGAACCATGCACTCTGCCTTTAGGATTGATAAGGCCTGCCTTAGGAGTGACTTATAGGTTTATATGTGTGTATGTACTTAGTGATATAGGTAACCTATATCACAGTAAGGGGTGCATGCACCACCTTACCCAGGTTGCAGTAGCAGACCTGTGGTGTCAGTTTGGATGGCCTTCCAGGGGTGGCACAATACATGCTGCAGCCCCTGGTAGGCCTCTGAGGTACCTATGCCCTTGGTACATAGTATACCATATACTAGGGACTTATAAGGGCACTCCAGATTCCAATCAGAGATGTGCCTAAGGCACATGGAAACCTTTTTACAGAGAAAGCAGATAGACTGGGGCCCTGAATAGCAGGATCCCAGTCCAACTAAGTCATAAACCAGCAAAACACCATAAAAAAAGTGGGGGCAACCATATAGTCAGATTCCACCTTCCTACAGAAGGATCAAAAGAAACTTAAAATTATACTTGATCCGAATAGCCCTGAACAAGTTCTTGTTGCATGTGATGATGAAGATACTAAAAAATGGGTTCTCCGTAAATTTCCAGAAGTGTTTGTTTCCAGAAGTGTTTGTTTATTGGCAAATTGAAAGGTTTTTCCCATATGATAAGATTAAAATACAATGCTTCGCCCAAAATTCACAAGACACGTAATATTCCCTTTATTGTCAGGGATGAAGTCAAGGCTGAACTACAAAAATTACTAGATGCACGTATCATTGAACCAATAGAAGCATCTGAGTGGGTTTCACCTTTAGTCGTAGCCAGACGTGCCAATGGCAAGGTTCATTTATGTGTTGATCTTAGAGGTTTAAACGACAATATTGTGGTGGACCAATTTCCTTTGCCCTGCATAGATGAAATGTTAATGCTAACCAGAGATGCTAAGTGGTTTTCTACCTTAGACCTTTCTAGCGCTTGCCACCAGGTGGTCCTCAACAAAAAATCCAAACACTTAACAGCTTTTTGTACACCTTTCGGTTGTTACCAATTTAGACGCATGCCTTTTGGACGTGAGTCTGCAGCAGCCGTTTTACAAAGGTTAATGTTTGAGCTTTTTGGCAACATAAAAGAAGTCACCTTCTTTCAAGATGACATCTTAATCATGGGTAAAACACGACCACATTATGATGAAGTGTTGAGAAAGGTTTTATCCATCTTATCCATGAAAGGTCTTACTGCAGAAATGAGCAAATGCAAGTTCGCTGAAAATAAGGTTACTTACCTTGGACACGAAATCACTGACCAAGGCATTAAACCTAAACAAAAATTAGTAGAGGCCATCAGTCAAGCTCCTCCACCTTCTAATAAAGATGAATTACGCTCATTTTTAGGCTTAGCAGAATTCTATTCGAAGTTCGTTGAAAATTTTTCTGAACGCACTCATGATATGCGTTCTTTGTTAAAAAACAAAAACAAATTTGATTGGTCGTTAGAATGTCAATCTGCCTTTGATGATATCAAGCGTGCCATTAGTAAAGCTCCAAAACTAAAAGCCTTTAATCCCACTGCTTCCACTTTTGGCAGTGTTCTTTCTCAAAAAGATGAGAGAGGCTCAGACATCGTTATTGCTTTTGCGTCCAGGACATTGTCTCCCACGGAACAGAAATACTATGTTATAGAAAGGGAAACACTGGCCTGTGTTTGGGCCTTGGAGCACTTCCGCAAATTTTTATGGGGAAGGAAATTTACGGTACGCACTGACCATAAACCATTGACAAAATTACTTACCTCAGATGGATTGTCCAGGGCATCAGCTAGAATTGCCAGGCTATCCATGCGTCTTCAAGATTTTATCTATGATGTACAATATGTCACTGGAAAGAAAAATGTAACTGCTGATTTTCTTAGCAGATTATCTTTACCTCTCAGAGAAATTGATGTTAATCCCTGGAATGATTTTTGTGTTGCTAGTATTTTCTCCTCTAATGAAAATAAAGGGTTACACGGATCAGAATGGGAACAAGCTATGGAACTTGACGATACCCTTAAATCTGTCAGAATCAAAATACAACAGGGTTGGGGTCCTGTCAAACCCGAACTGCTTGGTGAAATGAAAGCTTTTTGGGAGGTTAGAAATGAATTGGGTGTTGATAGTATGTTCATTGTTAGAGGAGACAAAATTGTTCCGCCTATCTCTTTAAGAAACAAGATTATTTCCCTTTGCCATGAAGGCCATAGTGGCATCACTCGTACTAAGAAAAATGTCAAATCTCTTTATTGGTGGACTAAAGTTGACTTAGAAACTGAAAGATTCGTAAGATCTTGTAATGATTGTGAATGTGCTGACAAATCACAAAAAACAGTTAATCCTCCTTTAAGTTCTTTAGGTTGCCCATCTCTTCCATGGGATGATTTAGCTTTAGATATTATGGGTCCCATTGTGTGGAGTGATGGTTCAACCAAATACATTCTTGTACTTGTTGATCTTTTTTCTAAATGGTTTGAACTCCAAGTGGTTGACAAAGCAAACACCACATCTGTCATTGATTTTTTAGGCAGTATTTTTATTCGTGAAGGTTTTCCAAAAAACATTCTCACTGACAATGGTGTACAGTTTAAGTCGGTTGAGATGAAACAATTTTTGGATATTGCTGGCATTTCACACACATTTTCTGCACTTTATCACCCCAGGGGCAATGGTGCAGTTGAGAGGGTCAACCGAGTCATCAAGAGTGTTCTGCAGTTGGCCATTCACGGTAAGAAAAATTTGGAGCATGAACTTATGAAAATGCTTCGGACTTACAGAGTCACTGGTCATGATTCTATTGGAGAGACTCCCTTTAGGGTCATGAGAGGTCGCATTCCACATTCTAAAGTCAATCCAGGATGGATGGACAGGAGCAAACAAGTTTTGTGGGATGCTGAGAAAATTTAAAATTGTATTCTAGCGTCTCAACGCAAAAATAAGGAGTATTTTGATAAAAAGCATGGTACCAGGGATGTCCATTTGTCTATTGGACAATGGGTTCATGTCAAATCTAACAAGATGGTGACTAAGGGTCAAAGCAGGTTTGGTCCTCCGGTTCAAATTGTGAAAGTTATGAAAAACGCTGTCAAGCTATCTGATGGTAATGTACGTCATATGAGTCACTTATCCTTAGTAAAAAATGATTACTCTCCTAGTGATCCCAAAGAATTTGTGTCTTCCCGAAACTATTGGTGGATCAATATCCATCCTGAGTGTTCTTCTATGTCTGATGTTTGTGTTCAGAGTGAGGATGGTCCTTCTGTTGTAGATCTTCCACCTGTTGTGGTTTCCGCTGAGGGCCTTCCTCAAGCTGAAATCCCCTCTGAACTTTGTAAAGACATTGTTCCACAACATTCCCATGAATTAAAGGTTAATACCTTTGGTAGAAACATTGTTAGACCTAAACGTTTTGATGATTATGTTCGTGAGTCTTAAAGTTTGTTTTTTTTGTTTTTGTTTTTATTTGAAAGAAGGAGGATGTGTAGTATTCTGGTTGGTTACTATGTCATGGTTTGGAATTGCATGATTCATTAGAATTAAGAATCAGAACAATTCCATAGTTCTTTGTATTTATTTCCTTGTATTGGAATGTTAGTATCATTTTCTGCTTGTCACTCAGCGTGATTTCTGAATGCTGAGGGGTTGTCTTAATAAAGGATATACCTACAGTTCCTTTGCTTCTTGCGTCGATACTTCAGTTAGTTTATTTCAAGGAGGAAAGAAACCCCACACCTCAGTCCTGCCAGGCACAGCTCGCAACTGACTGCCAACATACAATCCCAACGTTCTCAAGGTGACAAGGTAGAACATTAATATGTCATGATGGAGTGTGCAGCCTCAGCCAGGCCAAAGCTGCCAAAGTATATTACAACACATCTCCCTATCTTAGGAAACAAAGAAAAACATAACAAAAGGAACACCCACCCCCAACAGACGCCCCAACAGACAAGGGACAAACAACACAAACAGAGGATTAACACACTATAAGATACCATGGATGAGTTAGGCTAAATAAACCATTACCTTCACACACAATGAGGCCACCAACACCCAGCCGTGGTCCATGCAGGTAACAGCAGTGGGGCCAGGTGGGGGGGATTTCAAGGGACGAAGCCAATGGAAAATTAAATAAATAATGAATTTTCCCTTGTCATCGTCCGTAGGAATCCCCCCCACCCTGCCCCACCGCTGTTACCTGCATGGACCGCGGATGCCTTCTTCAGCAGAGGGATAGAAAACGGTTCAATCACAAACATAATCCCCCAAATAGCCAGGAGGCTTCCTCACTCTCACCTCTCTCCTGCCTTGAGGAATAATCATGGCCCAACTGCCCTGCGGAACTATTTGTTGTTGAGGAATCACTGTCACAGTGTCTTGTGGAGCCATTTCCCCCATCATCCTCCCGATACATTGGGAGGAGCTGGAGACCTACTACCTCCCAAATCACTGGTGAATTCCCCATCTTTCCTGAATAACCAAGGAGAACAAGAGCCCGATCCGCCTTCTTCATCACCAGAACTCCTCAACACTTCTCCTTGTCTCTGGTACAATGCCAACCTCCTGAGGTTCCAGGTTTGGCCATTTTCCAATTTGACCCAATTGCCACCCACCACTCAAACTTTGGATGGGCCACCAAACTTGGTTAAATCCTTTATACCACCACCAGGCTTGACTTTGACCGAAGGTTAGTTTATTTCAAGGAGGGAAGAAATCCCACCCTCATCGCCAACATTTTAATAAACGAAGATCACTCTCACGTGTCCTGTGATGAAGGTTAGTTTATTTCAAGGAGGAAAGAAACCCCACACCACAGTCCTGTCAGGTGCAGCTCCCAACTGACTGCCAACGTACAATCCCAACGTTCTCAAGGTGACGTGGTAGAATGTTAATATGTCATAATGGAGTGTGCAGCCTCAGCCTGGCCAAAGCTGCCTAAGCATATTACAACACTCTGTTTAGATGATATTTTTCCTGTAATGGAAAATTAATTTTGTTAAAAATATGCCTTAGGGAAACTGCTTTTTAGCGATAAAATCCTTCCACTTAAGTGTTGGGAAATACTGAATTGCCTAGATCTATACAAAAGGGCTAATTAGATATGCAAACATGTCTTCTTTTAATGAATGCCCTCAGGAAGGATTGCATTAGCATGCACCCTTATGGGCCATCATTACAGCACTAATGTGTTTACTTCATTGATATTAGTTGAATGTGACACTGCTTCATTTCCCCATACATACTTAATCAAAATGTCCTAACAGTTATTTAATTTAATTACATTTCTTTTGACTTTACAAATTGTGCAGTTACTGTAATTCACTCTCTAATACATCTATTTTACAAATAAAAAACCTATTCATCACTATCTGGGAGTTACTATAGAGTTTGCCGATTGTTTTGCCTTAATGAGGACAGAACCACACCCACAAGAGAAGTGCTCTTATATAAAATAAACAGCACTGAGAGACTTTTTTTTAATGTAGAGAAAGTGAAAACTAGTAAGACCCAAGCTTCTTAAGACTGGCAGCACATGAACAATATACATTTATATGTTCTATATTATCATAATTTATACTGATTATTGTTGCTAGCTGCTGTTGTCTAAGAGGAAAAAAGCAAAATGGTGAAATACAAGACAAAAAATGAGTAGTAAGGATAAAGATTGAAGTCTTACCAGTAGGAGAGTATAACTGGAGCCAAAAATTGTTGATAAGTGTATAGCACATTTTATTACAAGAATAAGGATGTCATGGGACATTCACCCAATCAGTGCTTAATTTGTAAAAGAATAAGCGCTAGGGCACAAAGTTTTGCTAAGAAGTCAGCAGCATTCCATTTTGAGGGTTGGGGTGATGAATACTACTAAGGTTCTGTAATCCTGATTCCACTTCCTAGCGTTTTAATCCACCACCCCACAAATCATGCCTCTTTATCTCACTCTTGATGGTTCTTTTTCATCCCTGCTTTTTCCCTTTGTCATTGTTTTCCGTCTTTCTTTCCCTACTTTTCTTCCCTCTTTTGTGCTTGCCTCTCTCTTGCGCTGGTTTAAAGTCTGTTTAGGGAAAATGTGTCTTTCCCCAAAAATGAGTGCCAGTGGGTCCCACCTGCAACAATTAGCTGAAATTAGGCACTACACCCACTGGCACGGTCTAAAACTTGATTGTAGGAGGAGCAAATGTTTCCAAACTCTAAATCAGTTTCTTGATTAGTCTTTTCAGTTGCTTTGGCAGTGAATTTTCAAACATGTTCGGTGTAAGTAAATCCTGTCCTATAATTCAATGAGTGAATGAGGGAAGCAAGCAAGCATACCCACCCACCCTTAAACCACCAGCAGACCATGGTGGAGCTTTACTCTTAATGTGCGTCCTTACCTACTTTCCATTAAAATGTCATTCTTTGATTCTTACTACAAAAAAGTAGAACATCCATCCTTGTTTATCCTGTGTAATATTTTGATTACCTTTGATAAAGAATCCTGCTTCTTTTTCTGCACCTAGTTACGTCACAGGATTTCTAATTCAATGGTCTCCAATCACTCTGCATCTTTACTGTAGCTTTGTATTTCTCTAGCGAACCACCAATGCACGTTGACTATACTTCAGTGCCACCTTTTCAGTTTGTTGCCTATAATTGCACATTGAAGGATGTCTCAATTAGGAGTGCGTACAACATCATACTTTATTTTACCACATTTCATTAATTTTTATGGAAATTTCATAAAATCATGCAAAATTATGCAAAATGTGGTTTGTCGATATCTTGCATGACTTCTTTTACTAGAGCACAAACCTCATGCAAAAAAATACTATTGTAAGATACCCTTAAGGGACTTGTTTGAGCAGATGCTTCTTGGCAAGACACTGCCTGCACCTCATCCAGACCAGATGTCCAGCATCTGTTTGAAGCTCAACTCCACTAACACAGAATTCTTACTCCACTAAAAGCAACAATCAGCAACTAGTCCAAACCTGGGTCAACAGTGCTGGAGTGGGAATCAGTTCACAAAATTTAAAGTATCTCTGTTTACCATCACACGGGCTAATTTCCACTCTATTAGTCAGCCTCTGGTTGTACTGATCTTTGCCATTGTATTAGAAAAGATGAGGGCAATACACTAGATAATATGACATCACAATCATTACTCAAATCTTTGTCAATAACGAGAGTTGGTGAGAGTTCTAAAGGGTTTTATTAATCAAAATCTTTTTGTAGATCATTTTTATTGCAAATCACAAGTTAAGTCCAGATTAATCTTAATAGTCAATATATGACAAAAATATATAATCAACATTGGTTAATCAAATTATATAGTAAATGCATTAAAGCGTGTTTCATAAAAGGAAAGAATCCCTATTCTAAGAAGTGGGAGAAAGGAGTGAGTCAGAACCCATAAAGAGTTCCAGCTCGAGAGAATGAGAGAAAAGCATAAAGCTTCAGCATTTAAACCAGCTCAAATAGATCACAAATATCAAAGCATAGAACTTCGCATAAAGAGCAGTAGAGTCTCACAGCTAATGCCATAAAGTCTAGGTCTGGGTAAAATGGAAAGTCATAAGGACAAGTGGTAAGTGGCAAAAAGGAATGGGGGAAAGTGTGGTAACCTACTCTAGGAACATGCAGTTTGATAGACTACACATTTTGCGAAGCTTTGCAACATGTTGCTCTGCTTATCTCCCGTCAGCCAATCAGCATCGATGCTCTCTTGGGAACAGGATCACTACATATCTTCTCACACATATATAATAGTCCATAGACAGCAATATTACATTTGCAACTAAATTATAACTATTATGTCCTTATGTGGAGTTTGCCTCATTTAGGCTAACTTTCCCACATATATACTACATCTTTATCCTTCTAATATCTAGTTTCTAATCAATAGTCTATGTAGAAGTATAAACAGCTGCCTTAGTGAAAATATTTTTTTTTTGCAGAATCACCATTTATGGGGAAAAGCAAGTAGGTTAGACAGTCAAGTTCACATTTTATTTGCTGCATCTCTATTTATGAACTCTTCATTATCCCATTAAAGAACAAAAACAATGTATGTGTTAACAGTGATCTTTGAATTAGTAGAAACATTCTGAGAAAATACATGAAACTATATAAGTAACTCATTAATTATTATGAAAAACATGTTCATGGAGAGGTCAAGAATCAATTGTTTTATGTGTATTCAACATTTTTTATTCAATCTTGTTTTTCAGACAGCATTGCATAAGCCATTTGAGGCCTAGTACCAGTGAATAGGATAGCTTACAGTTTTATGCATTTAACTACATTATTTTCATCAAACTTTGCATGTCAATTCTGCACATTTTATTACTACCGGTGTTATTTTCATGCTAATTTTCAAAACTTATTTCTCGACAGCATGAATTATGACTGATTTGAATCACACATTTCACCCAATGCCAAGTCACTCCACATTGAATTCTTGATCAAGCCACAGACTGCAAAGAAAACCAAGCTGGCTTAGTTCTTGCTCGCGCTACTTTAGAGAGTGAAAGAATACCTTTCAGAAAGTGACTTTGAAAGTGCTGATCAGTGCTTGCACTATAGCATAGGGATGGTGGCAATAACCTGCTCCATGGCCTTCCAGACTCTACACTGGCTCCCATTACTAGTATTGTACATGTCTCAGCACACCCAGTGAAAGTCCTGAAGAAATATTATCACATCATCCTCACCCTAATGGAACCCAGATCGCTCCCCACACCAGCCCGCTTCTTCTTCAGACCAGCTGCATCATCTACAAAACAATAATGTCCTGGACTCCACTTATCTGGCAGATAAGCTCCCCATCTCTGGCTGCTCATAGCATACCTCCAACCAGGACACCATCAGACTAAAGACAAAGAAATGAAAGACAATCAACAAGGCAACATGTCTTCTCCATTTATGCACCTAGGATGTGGAACAACAGCTCTGTATCCATCAGAACTGCCCAAAGATACTCCAATTTCTGAAAGAGCTAAAGATACACCTCTTTGAAGAACATCATGATGATGCAACAGTCCACTTCCACTATTGAAAACCCAGCATCCACTTCAATCAATCATTGAATCTGCCTTTGACCCTGTGTAGCGCTCAACTTACTTTTGGCTAGGTTCATGCTAAAGAAATACCTCATACATATATACTTGCACACATACATACATATATACATACCTTTTTAATGAACAGTTATGTAAAATTGTGTAATACGAAATTTCATGAATTTTTTCGTGTAACACAAAATTCCTGAATTTTGCTAGCGTAGTTCAAGTTTCACTTGGGCCCAGTTATAACTGATCATTCTGTGGACTCTAATGTCCAAGTGGTAGTATTTATCCAGTACTTACTAATTATTAAAACAAATTTTGCCTGCTACCAAACCACTATAGGATTTAGGCTTAAACAATATATTTATGTTTTTGACAATTGTTAACTACTGGAGCAATTTCTACCTGTTGGTCCTGGCTTTTTTTGCAGGGTCCCCTCCATACTTTTGCCTTCAGTTGCTGAACCTGTTTTTGTTGGCATTAGTGCCCGGTGCACTAACCAGTGGTAAAGTGCTTGTGCTATCTCCCTAAAACATGGAACAATTGGCCTGCACCTGATTGAAGCATTTTATTTATTTATAAGTCCCTAGTAAAGTGGTACTGCATGTACCCAGGGCCTATAGATTAAATGCTTCTAGTGGACCTTCAGCACTCATTGTGCCACCCACTAAAGTAGCACTAACGTGTTTCAAACCTCTTGTTAACTGTAACCCTTCCTTTTAAATGCATATATATCACCCCTAAAGTAGGCCCTAAAGGCAAATAGGGCAGGTGCACTGAACTAAAAGTAGGACAAGTGGGGTTAGGTTTCACATGTCCTGGTAGTAAAAAACTCCTAAATTTGTTTTTTTACTACTGTAAGGCATGTCTCGCCCAATGGATAATGTTGCGTTAGCTTATTCTAGCTTTTGGTTGGGAGCGGTTAGAAAATCATGTTTGAACTCAATTGAATTGTAATTTAAAATCCTCTTTAATGGTAAAGGCAGGTTTTAAGTCGCAATTCTGAAAGTGCCACTTTTAGAAATGTTCTTGACCTAACCATTTGGTGCCTGCTGCCAGTGTCCTGGGTCACATGACTATGACCGGCTCTGCTGTTGGAGTTTGTGTATTCCTGCCAGACAGTGAGACAATAGGGGATCAGGTGTGGACAGGATGGGCCATCCTGCCAGGATGGTTGGGGGAGGAGATGTACCCAGCCCCACTTACATTTTAAAGGGCTTGCCTCCAGCATACACAAAGGAACCTGACACTAGTTTTTTGTCACCCCAGACTACTTGGAACCTTGGCAAGGGAAGGACTTTCCAGAACCAGATGTGGGGGTAGCCCAGAATGTCCCCCCACTTCCAAGACTGGCACCAGGTATAAATACACGTTTGGACCTGTGGGCATTACAGAAGAAGGATTGCCTTGTTCCATAAAGAACTGCCCTGCTGCTTTAGGACTGCCTTGGTCCCCAGAGGACTGCCCAGCTGCTTGAGGCCTGCTTTGTTCCTCAGAGGACTGCTCTGCTGCTTGAGGCCTGCCCTGCTCTCTGATAAAGAAACCTGGACCTACTCCTTTCATCCCAGGTTACCTGAGTGACTCAAAGAGTCAGGTCGCTGACTTCCTGTTTTGAACTCTAGGGACACAACACGATCCAGCAGATTCCCTGCAACGACCCAGCTGGCCTGCTGCCCTGGACTTGCCTAGACCTGTAACTGGACTTGAGTGGTCCCTGCTGGTCTCTGGCAGAGTGAGTCCCTGATCCCCAAGAGGTGCCTCCTCTGGTCCTGGACTCTTGGTTGGCATCAGAGGGCACTCCTCTACATGAAAAGGTGAAACCCTGAACTTTTGGACTCTTTGTTACTGTTCGCACCAAGACTCTGCCGTCCGCAATGACCGCCAACACAAAGCTCCAGTGAGCAGACTACTTGCGCTTCAGCGATTGCCAGTGATGGCCAGCAATGTGAGATCTTCACTTTGCACTACAGCAATGAAAGCCTGCAGTGACCGCCAAGTCAAAGCTCCAGCAATGGCCATCCACAACACCTGACTGGCTCTTCGTGCTACAGCGACGACCATCTGTAAAGCTTAAATGGAACTCTTGGCGCCAGACTTTGAGAACGTTACTTTTTCAGTGGGACTAACCCGGTCCCTGTATTCGGTCCATGCTCCATTGTGGTCATCCTGAACTTGTGACTTTCCCATGGTCTGATTGACCAAATGACCGTGAGTGATGTTTTGTGTTTTAGGCTCTATAGATTGGATTTTAGTCTTTTAGGTCTCATTTTATTTATTAAAGCTTACTCTATTTTTCTAAATTAGTTTAGGATTGGTCTTGTGTGGTGTTTTCACTTTATTAGTGTTTGTGTGCTGCATAAATACTTTATGCTTTGCCTCTAAGTTAAGCCTGACTGCTTTGTGCCAAGCTACAAGAGGATTAAGCACAGATTCATTTAGTGACTTTTATGGTTCACCCAGACAAGGATTGTGGTTGTTGCCTGAGTGGGGCTTCCACCACCTTAACCAATAACCCACTTTCTTACGCTACCTTATGTGAAAATTATATATTTATGGTTGACAGCTGGTAAGGTACTAAAGATGTCTTTCCCATGGTCTCCCACAATGAGTTCTGTGGTGAAGGACTGTTTACATTGATATTGAGTTAAAATGCGAGGTAGCTGTATGTATTACTTCTGAAAAAGTATTGTAGTCACTTCTGTCCCTTATCCCTCCACCACTGCTGACTCCTATTCTGCAGGGTTAAGCAAAGTTTCCAAATTCTGGCAGCTAGGGGGCCTGTTGCTGCACCATTTGAAGTAATCACTGGGTTCCAAGCAAAAATTGCCCACCTCTAAAGACCAGCTACCAAATGGTCAAACATTAGAGACTTTTAAACATGAGAGGCAACAAAAACAGAGTATGCAAAGAGAAAGTTGTTAGGAAAACAAAAAACATGACATGTAGGTCCTCTGTGTTTGTAGTTTAATTGTGTTTTCATCAGTATATACAAACAAGTGCAGGCTTCCTCAGGGTAGAATTAAATAGGGAAACATATGGAACCAATTTGGGCAATAGCGTCGGATAGGATGACCAAGAAACCGAAGTGCACTTAGATGAGGCCAATTTGCTTGCGTTGCAGCATGAGTATTAGCTGACCTATGGTATGGTCAGTCAAATGTACAGAGTCACGAAAACAGCCATCCAAGCCATGTTTAGTAAAGGGACAACATCCGACAACCAAGGACCTGATTCACAAAGGTAAAATTAGACAAAAGTCTAACTTTACAACTTTTGGTATTCACAAAGGGTATTTACTATTCGTAAATGCCATTTGTGAATACTGAAAGTCATAGAGTTTGACTTTTGGTATTTACAAAGGGCATTTACGAGTAGTAAATGCCCTTTGTGAATACCGAAAGTCGTAAAGTTAGACTTTTGTCTAACTTTACCTTTGTGAATCGGGCCCCAAGTGTTCTACATCTCTATTTAATTCTGCCCTGATTGAAGCCTGTGATAAGCCAAAATGCATTGGCTGCACTTGTTTATATATACTGATGAAGAACACGACTAATAGACAAACACAGAGGATGTGCTCGTCTTGAGTTTGTTTTCCAAACAACTTTTTCTCTGTATACTCTGTTTTTGTTGCCTCCCTACTATGTTTAAATTATGCAAACTTTCCACCTTTCATCATGAGCTTTTTTTGGATGGCGGTCACACTGCTCATACAGGATACACTAAGTAGTTGCTTGTGGATGTCTTCTGGGTGAAATGGGTGCTGACATTTTCTTCAGAAGGTCTGATTCATCAGCTTTTCAGCATGACAGTCCCATTGCTGAACACCTTGTGGTACAATCAATAGTCAATATTAAATTATTGTCACCTGGTTAATGCATCATTACCAGCACGGATATAAGCCTCACCTACTCTTCTGATTTTGAGTCTGAGGATAGGGTCGTTAGTCATATCCTTAAGGGGAAACAGGCATTTGCTGCCAAAGAGGGTTGGGCTGTCTCAGAAATACCAAATAATCCAAAACCCATGTCATATTTGACCCTCTTTTAATAGAATAGCATTTATTCTGAGTGCCTATTACCACTTCAGGTGTTCTGAATACTGGATAGGTAAAACTGTTCTTAAAGAGGTAATCAAGTTTCAAGTTTCAAATGAACTTTATTCGGTTACAATAACCATAAAAGTCTGACACAATTGCATTACAAAGATAAAATTTACATATCATGATTACAGAAGCATAGATAAAAACAGATAATAAAAAATAGTCAATTGAAAAACTGCGTATATATTAAAAGGAAATATGAACCCTAATATCAAATCCCAAAAACATCCATCTCTAGTATCACCTATACAATATAGTCCATATAGCTAATCTGTAAGAAAGAATTAGTAAAAATATCTTCAGTTATAATAGCTCATAGCGTTTTCTTATTGACATTACAACTCTGATAAAATTCAAAACAGCAGTACAGATGGTTGAGGTAGACAAAGACAGCAAAAAATTAAAACCGTCAATATAGGTGCATGGTCTTATTTCCCTCAGTAAAGAGATTAAAAATTGCTCCCTCGGCTCTTTATAAAGCGGGCAAAACAAAACAAAGTGCAATGTGCTTTGTGCTACTAAGTTGTCACATGGACAGGGAGATAAGCTATGGACCCAACCTGATTGTTTAGGGAATGCCACTAAATAGTGCAATGTATTAAGTCGAAACCTAGTCAGGTAAAAACGTGCTTGTACATTTGTGGTAATGGTTAGATAAAGTTCCTGTTCTCCAGGTAATAAATGAAGGGGATCAGGTGCTGCCAATTGCGCACAGCGCAGATGGGCCCTGGCAAAAAAGGCCTCTTTTACGCTGTTTTTAGCATTTGTATTAATACTTGCAGGATTATCATTTTAATGCCCCAAACCTAGCTCATATAGATTTTCCTTCACAAAGCAGAGCCAGGAACTAGACAATGCACTATCTAGATTACTACAGTCTTGAATAACATCTCTTGAGAACGTTAAGTCCTCAGATAGCCAAATCTTGGCCCATAAAAGCAGTGGGGCAATAGCAATTCGATCTTCAAGATAGGCCAACCCGAGCTCCTGATGGCTAAAATATGTGGGGGCACTATTCGGAACCATTAACAATCTCTTTATAAATTTATTTTCCAGGATCTGCAGCTGTTGGGCGTTCTGGCGGCCCCAGACTCCAGCCCCATAAGATGCCACCAACAAACATTTAGCTTTATAGAGAGATACTAGTCCTCTCACTGGTTTGTGACCAAGCTTACGGGCAAATCGAAACAATCCTTCCACCACCTGACTAGTGTGTTGTCCCCTGGCTGTGATGAGATGGTCCCATTTCATAGTATCATTGAAAAAGTTCCCTAAATATGTCAAATTCTTTACCTTATCAATTGTCTTGCCCATGACCTCAAATTTTCTTGTTTTGGTACCTTTAGGGCCACAGACCATGACATAAGATTTAATAAAATTCACTTTTAAATCCAATGATGCCATAAAATCATTAAAAACATTAAGTGACTTTTGGAGGCTATTAGCTGTCAATGCCATTAAGACCGTATTGTCCGCATATGATAGCAATGTGATTGGTTTGCCTCCAATTTTAGAGCAATCAAGTTCCTTCTCAATTAAAAAAGCCTCCAAACCATTTGTATACAGTAAAAAAAGAAACGGAGCTAAAATGCAGCCCTGCCGAACACCTTCTGTAGATGCAATTGGGCCCGTCTTCTCCCCCTAGTACCATAACGTACGGCAACCGATGTGGAGGTGTGAACCCTACGTAGGAGGGATACAAGAGCTTCTTCGAAGCCCATTTGCTCCATTAATCCCAACAATTTCCCCCTGTTTACCGTATCAAAGGCGCTGGACAAGTCCATGAAGGCCAAATGGATAGAACCCCTCCTGGCCTTCATGTACTTGCCCATAACAAGGGACAGGTTTAGACACTGTTCGGTAGTAACCATCCCCCTTCTAAATCCGTATTGCAGTCTTGACACAATCCCTGCACTATTCGCCCAGGTCTCAAGGCGCGCAAGGATAACCCTCCCCAGAATTTTAGCGGTAGCGTCAATTAACTAAATTGGCCTGTAGCAGGCAGGATCATTCCTACTACCTTTCTTATATACAGGAACAACAATTGCCTCCTTCCAGGTGGTTGGATTGGGACCAATCGCCACAGATTTAAAAACATTTGTAAGTATTGGTGCCCATAATTTAGGGTTGTTTTTAAACAGATCAAGGGGAACCCCATCGAGGCCAGGGGCTTTCATACTAATACCCTTTGTTAAGGCCTCCTCTACCTCTAACACTGTAATCGATCGACTTAATAGTGAGGCTGAACTTAAATCAAATAGCGGTTCCCCACTTGCTTCAACTATTAAAACATTTTTCTGGTTAAATATAGCCGAGAAATTAGATTCCCAGGTAGAGCCCAAGATCACCGAATTCACAGACTTAGGTTCATCTTTAAATAGAGGGCGATTAATTATATTCCAGAAACTCTTTGAGTCTTTCAGAGCACTCGCTCTGTCTAAGTCCTCCCAAGCCAAGCTCCTCAATTCGTCTTGCCTTTATTTGATAGTACACTTATAAATCTGCCTTACATTTTTGATTTGTGTTCTATCATGTGGAGTGGTGTGGAGGGCCCTTTTAAGATTCCTATGTGCTCTGGAGCACTCCGCGTTGAACCATCGCACCTCCTGTGGTTCACTTCTCTGAGCCGATCTGGTCAGACCTTTTGCCACATCTGCACAGATCAGTTCAAAGTCATGAACCACCTCAGTGGGGGAAATATCATCACTGAGGCAGTTCATAATAGAATTCAAGTTTGCCTTGATAATTTTTTCTTCAAATAGAGTAGGATCGACTTTACCCCAATTTAGCCTCATTCCTCTGTTTTGATTGAAATCAATAGGGCATCCATCACTTTTCCCTTCCATAGCTGTTATTCTAAGGAGCACAGTTAGTGGGTTATGGTCGCTTGCAGCATTTGGGACTATCTCAAAATCATGAACAAGTGGGGAATACTTCAGAGAAATGAACATAAAATCAATTGTACTTCCACTGCCTCCTCCAACATATGTAGGACACTGGGGCAGAGAATTACAATCCAAATGATTAATATTAATAAGACCTAGGTCGTTGTCAATGATAATGGAATTCAAGGCCTCACCCTGTACAGTATGGGTGAAGTGTGACTGAGGCTGATCATCTGTATCTAACAGCCCACAAACTCCAGTGTTGCTCAGTGTACAAATGCAACAATTAAAATCCCCTACCCAAAAGATGCATAGGGGCTGCCACTTCCCTGCGATGTTATTTATCTGTGCCTGTAAGTTCTCAATCACATGGCTGCTATTCTGGTCAAAGATATTATAATACCAGTTTATTAACAGTATCTTAACCTGAATTAGGTCGGAGATAAGGACTAACTGATACCAAGGTGTAGTTTTTACAGCTTGGGTTTGTATATGCCCATATTTAACTGAGATTAGGGTCACAAGCCCCCCTTTCGCCCTCCCAGCTGCTGCGGATATTGCATTGACATTCAGTGCGTTGTAACCGTCCAACACGATGTCAACTTGGTGCCATGTTTCTTGTAGACAAATGATATCGAAATCCTTAATGTAGTTCACCCAATTCTCATTGTTTAATCTTGCGTGTATTCCTGCGATATTCCATGAGATGATTTTACACATGGCAGTAGCAGGGATCTGGTTCACCTGGCCTGCCTTGGTTAATTGTGATACAGATACAGTGGGCGTGAAAAACATTTCAGATCCCTCTCCCCCCAGGTTCGCATTGGGAGCAAGGATTGAATCCCAAATGAGAATTTCAGGGGTCTTCATATTATTGCAGGAGATACTGGTATTTAAAAAGGGAGGAGCAGATAGATCTATTAGTTGCCTACTCCCGATATCCTCTGAATCTAAGTTTCTCCCTAAAACTGGGCACCATGGACGTAAACCTTTCGGGTCGACTATACTGCCTGAATTTACAGGGAGTCAGTCAATGTCTAACAAGCCAGAGAGAGCATCAAAGCGGTTAGGGTGGGCAAATGAACAGGGCTGAAAAGGAATTTGTCTTCTTGGCCCATACCCTGGAAGATATTGCCTCAGACTCGTCCCCTGTTGGGGGGGGGGTTAGAAAAAACCTAGAGGACAAACCTTTATTGAATCGTTTGGTAGATACCTGGTGTGCTTCAGGGCGAAAAACAAGCATCTTGCATCATTAAAATTAAGTACAACACAGTCCCCCTCTGAGCATTTAGTTGTAGGGCCTAACCAGCCCACCCTCCTTGCCATGATAATGTGGTAGAGCCAGTTAATTTGTGATATGACTCTCCTAGAGCACCAGTGTGCTGCCTTATTTATAAGACTTGAGCAACTTTCTTGTTGGCCTGGGAGGAGATAAGGGACGCCTGTCAAGATTACTGTGTAAGGAGTACAGTCAGGTGGTAAATTTAAGATATTTCCTACCCCCTGCCCAGCTAAGCTTCTATACCCAGGATCCGAGATGCTTCTCAATTCTTGTGGCATACTCTCACCCTCTAGTGTCGTAGATCCTAGTTCACCTTGCCCAACTTTCCCTTCCCCTCGTCTTTCCTCAACAGATAACCCGTTCATCCCAATTTCCCTTCCTCTCATGTCAATTGACTTATTTCTAGTACTGGGCAGAAAGGTCCGGCTATCTGTGGTAGGGTTGCCAATAGATAAATCCTGTGTCCCCAAGGAGACACTAGAAGGCTCTTTAGTTGCCCTTTTATTTTTTCTACTGGGTAAAGGGTCTGTTGCATTTGCTTCTTGGGGTACTAAATGTTCCCTCTGAACCTGCCAGAATCGCCCAAGATGCTCTTCAATGCAAGCAAGTCGAGAGAGGATAGGTTCCAGGGCATCATTGATAACCTTACTAATTTTTCCCATCAATGTGTCCTGGTCAACCTGTACATTTTTCCCTCCCCCATTGCGAGTTCTTTACACAGTATTTATCAGATGAGATTGTTTTGTGCGCTTAACCCTCGGCGATTGTCCTTTTACTTTAGGATTTGCCCCTGCCACTTCAGCTCGCTTCCTCTTCCCCCCAATTTCAATCGAGGGCCCAGATTTTTCCATAGTTAATTGTGGGGCAGTCTCTTCTCTCTCCTGGGGGACGCTTGGGTTGCCCTGGCTCACGATGATGATGGCGGGTGATAATGGTAGTGGTGGTCCTAGTTCAGGATTTGTTCCATTGACTTCAATATGTGGGTTCTTAGTGATACTAGATATGGCTGGAGGATCAGGGATAGGCACTAGAGACAGTCTCCTCTCTGCCAATTCAATTTCCTTATTTATGGCCCCCACTGCCTTTTGCAGGAAACCGTCCAAGGTGGTATCAGTTGTTTTTGGCACAAGGGCAGTTTTCCGTTTCCCCATGCTTAGTAAAAACTTATTTTCAACAGGGTTTAACTTAGATTCTAGCCGCTTTATAGGAAATATAATATGATACAAGACCTTTACCTTAGTGCTGGTGCAGATATAGTCAAAATGAGGTCAATATCGCCAAGATACTAGGCCCAGCCCAGCCTCCTCCGGGCTCTGATGGGCGTGCCCGCGCGCGTCCCGTGCTGCGGGTGCCCCGAGCTGATTAAGAGCACCTCCGGGCGAGGGAAGATTGCATTGGCGCCTCCTGGCGCTTGAGGGCTGCTGGGGGCTGAAGTCCCAAAGGTAAAGTGCTGAGTGCGTGGACTCTGTAAGGCAGAGAAGGGCTCCCACGCTGCAGGTGCCCCGAGCTGATTAAGAGCACCTCGGGGCGCGGGAAGATCGCGTTGGCGCCTCCTGGCGCTTGAGGGCTGCTGGGGGCTGAAATCCCAAAGGTAAAGTGCTGCGTGTGTGGACTCTGTAAGGCGGAGAAGGGCTCCCGCGCTGCGGGTGCCCCGAGCCGATTAAGAACGCCTCCGGGCACGGGAAGATCGCGTTGACGCCTCCTGGCGCTTGAGGGCTGCTGGGGGCTGAAGTCACAAAGGTAAAGTGCTGCGTGCGTGGACTCTGTAAGGCGGAGAAGGGCTCCCGCGCTGCAGGTGCCCCGAGCCGATTAAGAGCGCCTCCGGGCACGGGAAGATCGCGTTGACACCTCTGGCGCTTGAGGGCTGCTGGGGGCTGAAGTCACAAAGGTAAAGTGCTGCGTGCGTGGACTCTGTAAGGCAGAGAATGGCTCCCGCGCTGCGGGTGCCCCGAGCTGGTTAAGAGCACCTCCGGGCGCGGGGAGGTCACGTTGACGCCTCCTGGCGCTTGAGGGCTGCTGGGGGCTGAAGTCCCAAAGGTAAAGTGCTGCGTGTGTGGACTCTGTAAGGCAGAGGTAATCATTTGTATGTGATCTGAATGTTCATATCCTTATTTTGAACCTTCTATCCTTAGTTCCATCCAAACTGGATCCCAAATGATCGTTTTCCTTGGGAAAACAAGGTGTGCCTCTTTTTAAAGGATGGATAAAGGCATGAAGGCCTACCAGAAATATTTACTTCAGACTAGGAGTCACTTTAATAAAACTATAAACCTTCCTGAGAAAGACTGTGCCAGTAATTGTAAACTTGATCTGATGGCCATGTGGTTTTTGCTATCATATGTAGGTCCTTATTTGGCATTGACAAATTGCTGTTCCACAAAATGAATAGCGGGTATTCTAATTTGACATTAAGCTTGCCAGATGCTAATAGTATGATTTTTAGAGACGTTTGAAAAGAATTGTCCAAATATTTTGGTACTTCTAATGCTATTTCCTAAGGACAGTACCATATATCTGTATAAAGTTGGGGTATTAGTTGAGGGGATGAGCACCCACCTCAAGTATTAATCACAACCGTTGTCAGGTTGAATCATGAAAGTCACTATATAAACCTAAGCTCAACCACCTGGTAGCAATGGCACAGAGCAGACAGGATTAACTTAAAAACAATGTGTAAAGTATTTATGCAGTACCAATACAGTAATAAAGTCAAAATACAACACAAGAAAAACCTGAAACCAATTTTGAAAACCAGAGTAAATTTTTATAAATAAAATTACACCAAAATGGCAAAAATCCAATAAGGGAAACCGGAGTTATGATTTAAAAAAGCTAACATTTGAAAATATGCACTAAAATGGATGGCTAACATTTGCCTGCGACAGGGTAGTCCTCTTTGAAGTTAATCAGGTTCCAGGACATATACCACTGGCTATCCTGTTAAGGCAACAGCATCACCACCCCACAACCAAGCCCTTTGCAGCTGCTCTGAGAGTAAGTCCACACTTCATCAAGGGGGCTATTCAGCTGCTATGTGACAGTTAGAACTCATGCAAATGGCCCTATCGAGGCTTCAGGCAGGGAAAATGTACCTTTCCCAAAATGTTTATTACAAGTCATACTTCACCAGTAAATTTGGCTTGTAATAAATATTTCAACACATCCAAGAATGAAATTAGTTGGAAAGTCCTAGCCATAGATACAATTTTACATTTAATATTGCATTCCAGTACTTTCCTAAGGAACACCCAACCCTGCTACAGTGAAAATAGCTTTTGGGGGCCTTTTCACTGTGAGGACATGTTTAACAATAAACCTTTACATACCATACTTTAAAATGACATGCACTATGTCATATGAACAGTAAGGCCTACTTAGAGGTGACAATAATATTTAAAAGGAAGGTTTAGGGCTATCAAATTGAGTTATTTTGTTGGGTCGAATATGTAGTTTTAAAACTGCAAAGCCAGGCTACAAATGGTAGGTGCGCAGTCATGACTGCACTGTCACTGCAGTGGGCACCACAATGAGGACTCCAGCCCACTGGTGACATTTAACTTACAGGCCCTGGGTGTACTTTGCACCATATACTACGGTCTTATAGGTAAGTTAAATTTGCCACTTAGGCATCCTTAGATTGAAAGGTGGAGCACAGACAATTTACCACTGATTAGGATCTGTAAAGTGCACAGAGTTCTGCAGCCAGTAAAGCAGTCAAGGCAAAAATCTGGGGGAATACCACACAAAAGATGGTAATTTCCAACAGTGTCCAATGATTTCCGGGATTGTATTTTCTCCTTGTCTGGTGGACAGATATGCTGCTCCCCTTGCCAAGGTCAATTCATCATCCATACCTCTTTTTGAAAATGCTGTTTCCAAAAAATCAGTGGTAGCTATGGTCCTTTCAAAGTGGCAGTGTGCAAATGCCGACGCCAAACATGATTGATTTTGTGATAGAAACCAATGAGTGCAATTACCTCTAGGGCTCGGGGTGGGTGGTGTTCTTCCCTCAACAAAATGTTAAAAATAAATCAGGGGCAACAATTCTGAACAAGCTATTCGCAAAAAATGATTATTTATTGGTTTGATTTCCTCCCAAACGTTTGCCTTATCTGTTTTACTGGCATTAGACCTCTGTGCACTTTACCCTTACTAAACAGGAGTCAAGTACTTATGCTCCTTCTTTAAACATGGTTAAATTGGCTGACCCCTGATTGACATAATTAACTTGTCTACAGATCCCTAGTATATGGTATAGAAAACACACCGAAGGCCTGGAAGTTAAATGCCACCTGTGGCCTGCAGAACCTATTTTACCATCCACTCGGTGGCATGTAAATTAAGGTTTCAAGCCTACCATGTGTAGCCTGACTGCAGCAGCCTAAAAACCTGTGCCAAACGTGTCAAAACAATCCATTTTGAAAAGCAGGTAACTCTGCTTTTAGATATTAATGAGTCACACCTAAGTATACTTTATTGTTCACAAGGTAGGGTGGAAAATGTGCAAAATTAAAGTTGATATGTTCCTCTGGTCACTAGCCGCCAAATGCAAGTTTCACTGGCAGTGCTGTAGCTGGATCCTAGAAAATATCAAAGTACAGATTATAAACTTTAATTCATAAATTTTGACAGGAAATGGCTAAAATAGTTATTCCAAGACAAATATTCAAAATTTATTAAACACCCAATTCTGTTGTGAAGTTAGATTTGTAATAAACATGTTTCACTTTTAAATATCAGCCACGCTGCGTTGTGGGTGACAAATTGTATTTAGGAAAAGAAACTTTTATAAAGTTACCCTTTCCCTGCTTGAAGCTTCTAGAGGCTAATTTGCCTAAATACACCTATGACTGGCACGCAAGCTCCCTCCATGGGCACAAGCCTGAGCCATCTTGGGTTTCCCTTGGAGTGGTGCCATTTTAGATAGTTTATAATAAGGTAAGCATAATACACTGCAAAACTGGGAAGGGTTGCCCCAGGAACATTTTCTCCATTGGTTAGGGAGTGTCCAGGAGTCGCACCCACACATTAGCTAGTGCAAACCACAAAGGGGGTACCCTAAGGGACAATCCTCAGAACACTTTCTGGACCTGCGAAGGTCAGAAAAAGACTGAACCTGTTGTCTGATATAAATTTGACAGATTGTCCCGAGCACCAGCAAATGTACGAAAAAGTGTGTCCAATTCTTCTTGTTTTCAGATAAGTTTATTTCCAACAGACTTCTTCAGAAGCCACAGCCTCTCGTCTTCAAAAGCCACAATATTTCATCAATATTCTTCATATAGCCACAGCCAACACGTGTTTTGTCAGATTTGATGAGTGTTCATCACTGACTTCATCAGGGCTCTCAAACAATTCCAAAATAATCCAGGCGTCAATTTGTCATCTTCTGTAAAATGGAGAGTACTCCTCGAGCAATCCAGTATGGCGTAAATTTGTTTATGAATAAAGCTGGACTGACGCACTCCAAATTAGTTATGATTGGTGCACTGATTCTTTTCTGGTTGTGGTAGGTTGTTGGCGTGCAGGAAGGTATCGCCTTCTGATCATAGGCGTGTCTGAATACATAAACATTGCGCTTCCCTCACGGGGGAGCATCCCTTGCGTGCACTGCCAGAATTCCAAATGGAGGACAATATTCACTCTTTAGTAGATATCAACTTTATTCTGTTGTGTCTGTTTTACTATCACACTACCACGGATATGTGAACACAATTAATGTTTGTACAAGCATGCTGGATCTGCTAATAAACACGACAAACATTATGTGAGGTTATGCACCGAACACATGGTGATGATTCAGTTCCACATCAAGGCAGTCATTTTTATTTTGCATTATCTGTTTTTTAAGGAAGTTACCCCAGATATGAGCCCGAATTGCATTGGGGATGTATGAAAAGAAGTGATGATCAGTCCTGTTATGGACACGTTTAAATGATGTATCTACAAAAAATGTTCTATATTGGATATACATCAAATGCTATATTTGGATTAATAATCTCAAAAAAGAGGAACAAATTTTGAATAAAGTTGGTATCTACTAAAGACTGAAAGTGAATATTGTCCTCCATTGGGAATTCTGGCAGTGCACGCAAGGGACGCTCCCCCGTGAGGGAAGCACAACGTTTATAAATTTGTTTATAAAATGTTACTCTAGTTTTCTAATTTAGTTTGGAATATTTATTGTTTGGTGTTTTGATTTTATTACTGTATTAGTACTACATAAATACTTTACAAATTGCCCAAAGGTAAGCTTGTTTGATCTGTGTCATAGCTACCAGGTGATGAGCTCAGGTTAATTTAGTAATTTGGGGGTTTACCCTGACAAATAAGTGTTATTATTCCTTGAGGTGGGTGACTGCCCTCCCCAAATAATAATCCACTTTATTATGCTATTCCAGTATCCTTGCAGTGTACCAATCAAAGAATTATCTCCTCAAGAGGTTTAGGTGTTAACTCACACCAAGAAACCCATGAAAAGATGGTAACAAAATACTGTTTCAATCAGCACCATTTCCAGAAAAACTGGTTCATGGACTGCATGCATTACAGATTGTTAAAAATCTGTTTACACAATGTTACATTGCCTATCATTTCTCAAATGTATATAGAAACTTTCTTCACTTGATTTTGTCTATCTTGCCTCTTCAGTTCAATCATTGTTATATGATATGACTCAATTTCTACTTGGACTTGACCGGGAGGAACAAATTACAATTGGTATGTATATCACAGTCAGAGTCCAAAGTCATCTCACAAGCACAATTGAAAGACTCCAGAGAAAGGTAAATCCAACAGGCTCACAAAGCAATATTGCTGCTACATTACATACAGTTTACAGGATCAGATTCCTTACATCAATTGTGCATGTACAGGTCTCAAACAGCAGTAGTGATTATATCACAGAAAGATTTTTAAGTGTACATGATTTAATGCATCCTGCTAGAAGCTGAGTTGTTGGTTGAGGGGGCTAAAACCCTACTCAAGCAACAGCCACAATCCTCATCAATGTGAACCACAAGAACTCACTCAATTAACCTGTGCTTAACACTCTGGTAGCTTGGCACAAAAGCAGTCAGGCTTCACTTAGAGTCAGTGTGTAAAGTGTTTATGCTGCACACAAACAGTAATAAAGTGAAAACACAACACAAGAAAAATCCCACAGCAATGTAGAAAAAAAGAGAACATTTTAATCAATTATTTGACACCAAAAGGACAAAATTCCAATCGGTAGAACCAAAGTTAAACATTTTTAAAGTTTTAAGTGTAAAATAGCACCTAAACGATCAAAGCGGGCATCTAGTCATGTAAGACTGGGCAAAGTTGAAAGCTATGTCTGACAGCAGTGGAACTTGGTTCAGATACACATAGTGGATTGGGCCCGGTCTCCGCTTACCTTCATATTTAGAAGAAATTTTAAAGAAAAATGTCTGGGAAGGTAAGGCTTCAGTGGACCAAGGCAGCCAGTGGTGTCCAAGGAGGAAGCGTCGTTATTGGGGAGCCGCTGGGCGAAGTCGTGGTGAATATTCCCTACGTTCGGACCTAGTCTCTTTTTTTGGAAGTTGAAAATCTCCAGCGGAACGAAGCTGAAGGCTGTAGCTGATGAGGGCTCCATGAAACCAGATATTCTTTCTACCAGGAGTAGCCGAATCGGATTTACTGCTGTAAAGAAGAATGTAGTGGGAGCTGCCGTGAAGTCAGGCCGACCAGCGATGAATACTGGGCAGATCTGTGAGCAGGTAGGTCCGGTCTCCTCTTGTTTCTCAGAGCACTTTTTTGGCAGAAAATGTTCTAAGTCCCAGGTTTTGAATTTGGGCTATCTGGGCACCTTTGGCACTACTTTTAAGGTTCCTGAACTGGGTAGTCACCACTTGGAGAACTCACTCAGGCTGGGTCCAGTTGTGGGTTCGAGATGATAGGAGCCTTTTTGTCCCTGAAGCTCTGATCAGGAGGCCAACCAACTAGCCCTTTGAATCACTCTGGAAGCAATGAGTTCAATTAAAAAATGTTGGCTGAAGCAGCAGGCCAGTCTTACGAGGGCACAGAGGATTCAGGAAGCAGGGCAGTTCTTTATGGTGCAGTAAGGCAGTCCTTTGAGGTACACAGCAGGCCATAGCAGCAGGCAGTCCTCTGAAAGTCGTTCCACAGGTCCAGAAGTGAACAGATGAGGATGTTCGATTGTCCTATTTATTTTTATACCTGGTGCCCCCTTTGAAGTGGGAGAAACCTCTGGAGGTTTCCACCCACAGAAGTGCCTAGAATTCCCTACCTCCCTGCTCTGATCCAAGTCTGCAGGCACAATTAGCAGTTCTGTGTGTGAGAGCTGAGGCACAGTCTTCTGAAGTTCTAGGGGCTGGGCACAGCTCTGCCCCACCATCCTACCTGAGATGGCCCATCCAGGCAACACCTAGTCCCTCTATTGTGTGGCCATCTGGTAGGAATATATAAAGGCCAACTGGCAACTACACCAAGTAATATGAACCAGGAGCATGCTGCAGGCACCAAATGGTTGAGACAAGAAACTGCTAACTTTCTAAAAGTTTTACTAACAAACACAATGTCCAGATGGGTCGTTTTTTGATTACTCATACAAGACTTCAGTGCTTTGTTCTGAAGCCCTTGTGTTTTTATTTCACTTCTTTTTATACTTTTTCAAACAAGATTGAACCATTATTCTCATGTCTCTTGTCGGGCCACACATATTTTTCAAAAACATATTTAAACATTCAAAACAATATGTAGTACTGTAACATCACAAAATGCAGAACAAAATTCACAGTGCAATACATATACAATTACATGGACAATACAAGTACAGATAACCAGTCCGTAATTTAAAAATACACCTGGAGGACACTCAGATATAATCCCAAAGGCTCCTGCCTTTTGTCCTGCCTATGTGTAACGCTCAGGGAATACTTATTTCAAGGGTTGTTGTCTATAGGGGGACGAGAAAATATATACATTCCCTCGTGGCACACCCAGCTGTTAATCCCATGAGCACAAGCCAACGCGTTTCAAACCCTATGCTGCTTAAGGGTTCTCCTCAGGACTCGGACTTGGTGGTCTTGGTGAACTAAAAAATTAAAACCAAAGAATGTATCTTTTAGCATCGTATCACTCACCCTCACCCAACCCCTTCTGTGTATTAGAAAATAATTTTTGGGACCTACTTTGTTACAGCTACTGATGGGGCTGTTTCCTCGTGCCACCATTTTGCTCCAATTGTCACTGCTGTTTTAAAATGAGAAACAATTAAACTCTCGAACAGAGAACTTTTAGCCCGATGTCATAGATAATTTTAAAGGGGACATGTAACATGTACCTTAGTCCTTCTTTGTATGGCGGTGCCAGAATTCTTTGAAGCACTCTGATTTCCGTGGGATCTCGTTACTAGAAACCAAAAGATTACACTTGTGTCAGAGACTTGTAGCTTTAAACGCTGTCTTTTTGACAAGCCTAACTCTTTCTGAATTTTTATTTATCAGTACGTTATGCTTATCTGTTCTCCTTCAGTTGCGCTTGAGAGCATATCGACGCATATTCGTTTAAGTACATTTCAAGCACAGAGGGGTCCCAGCGTGTATCAGCGCGTGGTTGTTAAGCGATTGGGAAATTTAACTAATTGCATGCTTTTGCTTTTTTAACGTGTGATGAATACGCGATCTTCTCAGCGGTTAGTTACTGCGTGCTACAGTTCGTAATCACTTGCCTTTCAAATGGATCTCCTTCAGCTCACTGTTCCTCGCTCGTTCTGCCTCAACAGTCAAATTTCAATTGAACTGGTTTTTGAAAATTCAGTCGGTAATTATCAAAGCCCGGAGTGGTTCTCAAAACAAGCGTTTGATACATTGCATTCTGGGTATCATAGTCTGCAAAGTTGTAAATTCTATTGAGTGTCTTACAACCTCGCTATTTCTGATAATTCGTTAGACCCTCTAATCGCAGTGTCAAATTTCATAATCAGAAATGCTTCCCTTTGAGTCATCAGTGTGTCATAGTCACTTCTTGATTTTGATTTAATTGAACTTAGAACTGTCCATTTGAACTCATTCTCAGAATGGTTGTTTGCCATGAAATGATTCACCATCGGTGCTGTTAAGACCTTATTCTTTAGCCTGGAGCGATGTTGTATGATCCTTTGTCGCACCTCCTGACTGGTTTTGCCAATATACATCATTTCGCATGGGCAAAGGATTGCATATACTACATTTCGGGTCTTGCAATTGGTAAAATTGTTATGTTATGTTATCTGGGTTTATATAGCGCACAGCTGCCCCAGCAAAGAGGCGTCCCGGTGCTGCCAGCGTCAGAAGGAACAGGGCTAAGAACACAACAGGTAGGCGTAAGGAATATACAGAATGACGCCAATGTCTTTGACCGTCGCTGAAGAGGTTGCCTTCTATTGTAGTGCTACACATGGAGCAACTGCTGCATTTGTGGTGCCCCTGAACTGGTTGCAGGCTGAGCATCATCCTCAGTGTGTCTCGTCTTTCTTGAGGGGGAGGAGAGGTACGTATCACTTGTTGGCCAATACTCCAATTTTTCTTTAGTGCAAATAGTGGTCAGCCTACACCACATATCGAGCCTTCAATCAGATGCCAATTATTCATGATTATTTTCTTGACAGGCTGAGTGTGAGGGCCAAAAGTGGTAACGCATACAATGCATTGGTGGTTTGATTTTTTTCGTTAAAAGATGTTCTCGGGGTGTGAACGAGGCTCGTTTCATCGACTGTTTAAGAAGTTTTTTAGGGTATCCTCTCTCCATTCATTTCTTAGTCAGCACAACTGTATGTAGTTCAAAATCCTCGTGTCTAGTGCAGTCGCGCCGAATGCGTAAATACTGGCCGAATGGCAGATTATTCTTCAGATTCCTTGGGTGGTAGCTTCTAAAATGCAACGCATTGTTTTTGTCGGTTAGTTTGGTGTGCAGCGTCATAATCAATCCATGGGATGATGTTTTTACTTCAACGTCCAAAAATGGCATACTCATTTTACTGAGCGACAAGATGAATCCCCAACAGGATGCTCTGGAAGCAATAGAATTCTATCTGGAACAACGCCCAAGACCCCATCGAGTCCCTACGGAATTTATTTTGAATCTGGCCTATGTGGCCTTTCGGAAAAACATTTTCAAGTTTAACGAGGACTTCTTCCTGCAAGTAAAAGGGTCAGCCATCGGCTGTCCTTTTGTACCGGAAATGGCAATATTATACATGGACCGGTATGAACATCGATTTATCTATAATAACAACCCATACAGTGATCAGATTGTACAGTGGTACAGATATATTGATGACGTCTGGTGTATATGGAAAGGTACAGAAACATCTTTGAGAGAATTTCACGTCTGGCTGAACAACCGTAGCCCTGATATTAAATTCAGCTTGTCGCTCAGTAAAATGAGTGTGCCATTTTTGGACGTTGAAGTAAAAACATCAACCGATGGATTGATTATGACGCTGCACACCAAACTAACCGACAAAAACACTGCGTATTTACGCATTCGGCGCAACTGCAGTAGACGCGACTTTGAACTACATACAGATGTGCTGACTAAGAAATGAATGGAGAGAGGATACCCTAAAAAACTTCTTAAACAGTCGATGAAACGAGCCTGGTTCACACCCCGCGAACATCTTTTAACGAAAAAAATCAAACCACCAAGGGATCACATTGTATGCGTTACCACTTTTGGCCCTCACACTCAGCCTGTCAAGAAAATAATCATGAATAATTGGCATCTGATTGAAGGCTCAATATCTGGTGTAGGCCGTCCGCTATTTGCACTAAAGAAAAATCGGAGTATTGGCCAACAAGTGATACGTACCTTTCCTCCCCCTCAAGAAAGACGAGACACACTGAGGACGATGCTCAGCCTGCAACCAGTTCAGGGGCACCACAAATGCGGCAGTTGCTCCATGTGTAGCACTACAATAGAAGGCAACCTCTTCAGCGACTGTCAAAGACATTGGCGTCATAACGATTTTACCAATTGCAAGACCCGAAATGTAGTATATGCAATCCTTTGCCCGTACGAAATGATGTATATTGGCAAAACCAGTCAGGAGGTGCGACAAAGGATCATACAACATCGCTCCAGGCTAAAGAATAAGGTCTTAACAGCACCGATGGTGAATCATTTCATGGCAAACAACCATTCTGAGAATGAGTTCAAATGGACAGTTCTAAGTTCAATTAAACCAAAATCAAGAAGTGACTATGACACACTGATGACTCAAAGGGAAGCATTTCTGATTATGAAATTTGACACTGCAATTAGAGGGCTTAACGAATTATCATAAATAGCGAGGTTGTAAGACACTCGAGAGAATTTACAAGTTTGCGGCCTACGATACCCAGAATGCAATGTATCAAATCGCTTCTTTTTAGAACCACTCCGGGCTTTGATAATTACCGACTGAATTTTCAAAAACCAGTTAAACTGAAATTCGACTGTTGAGGCAGTACGAGCGAGGAACAGTGAGCTGAAGGAGATCCATTCGAAAGGCAAGTGATTATGAACTGTAGCACGCAGTAACTAACCGCTGAGAAGATCGCGTATTCATCACACGTTAAAAAAGCAAAAGCATGCAATTAGTTACATTTTCCAATCGCGTAACAACCACGCGCTGATACACGCTGGGACCCCTCTGTGCTTGAAATGTACTTAAACGAATATGCGTCGATATGCTCTAAAGCGCAACTGAAGGAGAACAGATAAGCAATAACATACTGATAAATAAAAATTCAGAAAGAGTCAGGCTTGTCAAAAAGACAGCGTTTAAAGCTACAAGTCTCTGAAATGAGTGTAATCTTTTGGTTTCTAGTAACGAGATCCCACGGAAATTAGAGTGCTTCAAAGAATTCTGGCACCGCCATACATAGAAGGACTAAGGTACATGTTACATGTCCCCTTTAAAATTATCTATGACATCGGGCTAAAAGTTCTCTGTTCGAGTGTTTAATTGTTTCTCATTTTAAAACAGCAGTGACAATTGGAGCAAAACAGTGGCACAAGGAAACAGCCCCATCAGTAGCTGAAACAAAGTAGGTCCCAAAAATTATTTTCTAATACACAGAAGGGGTTGGGTGAGGGTGAGTGATACAATACTAAAAGATACACTCTTTGGTTTTAATTTTTTAGTTCACCAAGACCACCAAGTCCGAGTCCTGAGGAGAACCCTTAAGCAGCATAGGGTTTGAAACGCGTTGGCTTGTGCTCATGGTATTAACAGCTGGGTGTGCCACGAGGGAATGTATATATTTTCTCGTCCCACTATAGACAACAACCCTTGAAATAAGTATTCCCTGAGCGTTACACATAGGCAGGACAAAAGGCAGGAGCCTTTGGGATTATATCTGAGTGTCCGCCAAGTGTATTTGTAAATTACAGACTGGTTATCTGTACTTGTATTGTCCATGTAATGGTATATGTATTGTACTGTGAATTTTGTTCTGCATTTTGTGATGTTATAGTACTACATATTGTTTTGAATGTTTAAATATGTTTTTGAAAAATATGTGTGGCCCGACAAGAGACATGAGAATAATGGTTCAATCTTGTTTGAAAAAGTATAAAAAGAAGTGAAATAAAAACACAAGGACTTTAGAACAAAGCACTGAAGTCTTGTATGAGTAATCAAAAAAATGACCCATCTGGACATTGTGTTTGTTAGTAAAATTTAAGAGTGGTCTAGTCCAGATAGTGCATAGACCCAAGCCTTCCGTGTTCATAAACTTTCTAAAAGTGGCATTTTTTAGAATTGTGACTTAAAATCCAACTGTACCTTTAAAGAGGATTTTAACTTACATTTCCTCAGACAGCAAACATGACTTTTCTACCTGTTCCCAATCAAAAGTTATCACTTTTTAGATATAATGAGGTAACGCAATATTAACCTATGAAAGAGGTAGGCCTCAAAGTGATGAAAAGCAAATTAAGAAGTTTGTAACAACCAGAATATTTAAAACTCAAAAAGTGCATGTCCAACTTTTTAATTGCAATGCACACTGGCTTATGGTCTGTCTAGGGCCTACCTCAGGGGTGACATATATTAAAGAAGGGAGTTTTAGGCTTGGCAAGGGAATTATTTTCCAAGTTGAATTGGCAATTGAAATCTGACAAGAGTCTTCAATGGCAGGCTTGAGACATGTTTTAGGGTCTACTTTAGAAGTGGATGGCACAATAAGTGCTGCATGCATGACAGTATCATTTAATTTACCAGCCCTGGTGTTAGACCTGGCTTTTTCAGCGGGTTTATCTCCCAGACTTTTTGCTTTTTGGTCTGCTGTTTCTGACCTGTTCTTGTTGGTTTTAGGACTCTGGGCACTTTTCACTGCTGATCAGTGCTAAAGTGCATATGCTCGCCCCATAAATTGGGCCTGATTCACAGAACTAACTTACGTCAAAAACGTAAAGTTAGTACTTTTTGGTATTCACAGAATACACTTACTCATTTTGGTATTCACAGAATGAACTTACTCATTTCGGTATTCACAGAAGTTAGTAGTCCTAACTTTAGGACTCCTAAATGCCTTCTGTGAATACCGAAAGTCTTAAAGTTAGGATTTTTCTCAGTTTAGGAGTAGTAAAGTTAGGAGTCCTAACTTTACTACTCCTAAACTGAGAAAAATCCTAACTTTAAGACTTTCGGTATTCACAGAAGGCATTTAGGAGTCCTAAAGTTAGGACTACTAACTTCTGTGAATACCGAAATGAGTAAGTTCATTCTGTGAATACCAAAATGAGTAAGTGTATTCTGTGAATACCAAAAAGAACTAACTTTATGTTTTTGACGTAAGTTAGTTCTGTGAATCAGGCCCATTGTGTTTATGGATTGGCTTGTTTGACTTACTATTAAGTCCCTTGTACAGTGCACTGTGTGTGCCCAGGGCCTGTAAATCAAATGCTGCTAGTGGGCCTGCAGCAATGATTGTGCCACCCACACAAGCAGCCTTTCAAAGGGGTCTCAGATCTGCCACTGCAGTGTCTGCGCGCAGTCTCTACTGCCATGTTGACCTGGCAAGGGCACCCCCTTGCCAGGCCCTAACCTTCCCTTTTCTTACACGTAAGACAACCCTAAGGTAGGCGCAAGGTACCCCTGTGAGCAGGGTGAAGTGTATGTGAAAGGTAGGACATGTACTGGTGTGTGTGACCTGTCCTGATTGTGAAGTACAGTGTATTTTGTTTTTCACTATGGGAAGGCTATCTGTCCCATAGGATAGAATGGGAGTTTATTTATAACATCTTATAACTATAACTTCCCATTGGGATAAGGTAGAAAGATGGAGTTTAGTATGCCTGAACTCAGAATATAAAAATGCATCTTTTAGTTAAGATGATTTCTATTGTGTTTTTGAAAATACCACTTTTAGGAAGTGGGTATTTTCTTGCTTAGCCATCCTATGTGCCTCTGCTGGTTTGTGGATTGACTGTCTGGCCTTGGAGTGACAGGGGCTGGGTATGTGCATTCTTTTCAGACAGCCACTGGGGGGGTTGAGGTGTGTCCTGCCGTTCCTGGATGAGTCAGGGCTGGGTTGAATAGACCTGGACTGCATTTTGAGTAGTGGGAGGAGATTTCCTTGCACCTGAATAGGCCTGGTCTACTTTGGACAATGCTGTCTCCACCTCCTGTCAGGAGGCTGGGCCAGAGAGGACAGAACTGGTTTGGACTGAGCATAGACAGTCTCTGCCACAAGAGAACAAAGGGAAATGTGGTATAAATATTGGGGCCCAGACCCCAGGACTTTAGAACTTGCTTGGATCAAGGAACCTGCCAAGAAGAAGAGCTGGGGAAGCTGTGAGGAGAGACTACCACTTTGCTGTGTGTTTTGCTGTGTTGGCCTGCAGTAGCTGCTTCTGTCTTGGGCAGAGAAGGGACTGGACTGAACTTTCTGTAGCTTTTTTCTGCTGAGTGTCTTCAAGGGCTTGAAGTAGAGCTTGCCCCCTGTTCAAGAAGTCTCAGGGCAGCAAAGACTTCACCTTCCTCTGGGCACCGCCTCTGGGACCGTGTTTTCCAGTTGCCACAGAGGGAAACCGCAGCCCGATGCTACACCTCTGCCGGCTACATGATCTGAAGACACCGCAGAGGGCACCGCCGCACTTTGCACAGCAACCCTGGTCACACCGACCATGACGACTGCCACCACCGAGCTGCTGCTTGCACCGCGACCTGTGGGCACAGCCTCGGTTCACTCTGCCGCCCTGGTCTCACCGACGACACCGCCGCAAGCTGACATCACTGCCACTGCCGGCACTGTGATTTGGGGCCTACTCTTAAGTCACACGACGCACTGCCCCGTACCACACCACAGTCTGGGCCGACCAACGCCAGCTCACATCGACCGGCACCGCCGCCTGCACCGTGACCTGTCAGCACCCCCCCATGTTGCACTACCACCCCGGTCTCCCCGATGCCGCTGGACGACCATCACCGAGCCACTGCCTGAACAGCATTCTGAGGACACCGCATGCTGCACCGCTCCACTTCGCACCGCAACAGCAACAATTGCCGCAGCCAGGCCGCACCAACGCAGTCGGCTGGAACCAAAGGTACTATTTACATGGCTTCTGACACCGACGCCGGTCTGCACCGATGCAGTTGACCGAAACTGTTGGATTTGGTTATTTTCAGCAGCATGGTAGCACCGGACGGAGCTACCGACTTTAAGGAACTGCATTTTTTAAGATTATTCTTGCAAAGTGCATATTTTGATTATTGTATATTGGATTTTTGTCATTTTGGTCTTGTTTGGTTTTTGATAAAGATTACCTATTTTTCTAAACTGGTGTGGTGTCCATTTGTAGTGTTTTCACTGTGTTACTGTATGTGTGCACAAATGCTTTACACACTGCCTCTGCGATAAGCCTGCCTGCTCGTGCCAAGCTATCAAGGGGGTGAGCAGGGTTTGTGTAAGGGCATAACTCCCTTACCCTGACTAGAAGCATGGGTCCCTACTTGGACAAAGGTGCAAACCATTGCCAACTAGAGACACCCATTTCTAACACCTGGGTATATGGTATACCACTTTACTTGGGACCTATAAATAAATGAAATATGCTAATCAGGTGTAAGCCAATTTTACCCGATTTTAGGAAGTGAGCAAAAACACGTTAGCACTGGTTAGCTGTGGTAAAGTGCACAGAGTCCTAAGGCCAACAAAACGAATTCAGAAAAATAGGAAGGCAAAAAGTAGAGGGAGTCACTTTGCATATAGGTCAAGTCGAACACATCCACATAGCTTTAAAATAATATCCATTTAAGTAAGTACATTAATGCCCTTTGGTATTATTTGAAATCAGATATAGAGTCTAGTTGTTTGAATTTCACGGATGATAAGCAAATTCCTAGAGTGCTCTTCTCAGATTTCTAGCTTGACTAGCTGACTACTCACTCTTTATGATCCTGGGCAAACAATTTATCTCCACCTGTCTCTGTTACCATACATGAAAACCTATTTGTGTTAAGTACTGTGTACAAAAAGCCTGGTTCAGCTTATTGTGCTAAACATTTGCACCTTCCAACTTCACAAAGTCAAAAACACAGGTTCAGCCAATAATGCGTCAGACTTCGATTATAGAATTTTGGTGCTGCAGACAATACATCAGTATTGGATTATAAATTATGCATTGGTGTTGCTAATAATGCACCAATGTTGGATTAGAGGGAGTGCTAAAATAGCAATCACCGGTCAATGTGTGTTTTGTGCTGTGCTAGACAAAGGTGTGTTTTCTCAGCTGCTAGGGTGGTTGAGAGCCCCGCCCATTTACCAGTTATTCCAAAGGGATCTTTTAGAGCTTCAAGTCCAGTGGCAATCCTCCTACAAAGCAAGGGCCTATATTGGTCATGTCACCTGGAATCTAGTCTGAGAAATTAGTATTCTGTCTCAAGTGTGGCAAAGGGCTTTGGGGTTGAAATCTGAAGCATTTACCTACAAAGTAATAACCTCTAAACAGGTTCTCGCACGTACAACATTTCCTTTCTGCAGGGGCGGCTCCTCCACTAGGGTGGAGGAGCGTCGCCCCACTGCTTTCTCTGAGTGCGAGAAAGCCAAGACATAAAATGGTAATAACTTTGAGTTATTACCATTTTATGTTTGCTTTGTGCATTTTAGGAGGGCGGGTGGGCGGGGCTGCTCTGCTCTTTGAGCAGGGCAGGAGTGGTTTGCCCACTCCTGAGTGCGCAAAGACTGTTTGGTCGGCCCTCTCGGGCCGCCCAAACCAATCATGCGCACTTTGCCCTTCTCCATGCAGGCTGCTTGCAGCGTTGAGTTTGGCTTAGGGGAGGGCTGCCTGCTTCCTGTTCTTGTCGGAGGCAGGAGAGCATGAGCCTGAAAAGATGCGAAACCCGGCAGAAAGGTAAGTTTAATTATTATTATTTTTTAAATTTCCTCACTATCCCCCCGCGACACTCCCGTGACCCCTCGCGCCCGCTCCCCACCTGCGAGCAATGCCAGCCGCTACTGCCTTTCGGGGGTCCCTGGAGTTGCTTTACCTACAGCTTACATTTGTCAACAATTAGTTTTTTCAAAGCAGAGCTGTTACAAGTGGGGCAGCACAAGAAGCGAGTAGGAACGAATGTCATTCGTAATAAAGTTTGAGTCATCCAGTATATTTAGAGTGCTGGTTTCTATACTGAAGCCCATTAAGTGATTCTCCACTAATTATCGTCCTACAAAAACGAAATATACTACTGTATCAAATCGTTCCAATGGTCGGATTTGCTGACACCTCAACAATCTTTCATATCCACTTTCTTTGTGTGTGTTTTTAAAGCAGACATTGCTTTATTTTCCCACTTTATTATTACATAACAATGTATTTTTATATAGAACTTCATGTTAAACATCTGACTTCTTTAAACATTATAAATAACAAGCATTACAATTATTCAATCGCATGGCATCAATTTTAATGGTCAAAGGAGTAGTTTGAAAAGCTGAACTGGCTCAGATGTCTGCGGCAGGCATTAACTCACTGAGCTATCTTACTAGCATACACTGTTACAGCTGATTACCCTTCATATCATTTTGCTGTTCAAGCAGGACCTAGTCACACCAAACGTAAAAAATACATCATTGTGTACAGTCATTTCCCATATCTACATTCGTCTCATGTCCTGCGTGCCCAAACTGCGAGTATCTGGTATCATGGTTTTTAGTTTTTTTGCTTTTGGCTCCAGCCTCACGCTGATCTAGTGCTGTGATGGCCTAGGCCTACCTTTGGTAAAGAGTCATTCCTGGACCTGTCCTGGGATTGGAGGGGTGTCTCAAGTGTGCCCTTCATCACATCAGTTTGAACACTTTGCAGCAGCCTATCTGAAACTGTGTATAATACTGATTAAAAAGAATGACTTGCATATTCACAGTGCATGCACACGCACACACACAGACACACACACACAAACATCTGCAGTGATTGTATTAACCAAATGAGATTTCATAACGTAAAGAGTGTGCTTTCCCACTGATTACTATATGTAGTTACCTGAAGGTGAAAGACCAGCAAAATAGTTATCGAATAGTTTGTCCTTTTTAGCCACATCTTTCACCCTGACCTCACACTCTGACACGCCCCTCCCCCCCATTTGCACTCAGGATGAAGTCAGTGCTCTTCTGGACTCTCTTGTGCCAACAAGAAGTGCCTCTCTAATGACTGCCAGACTCAGCAAGTGAATGTCTTTGGGCCAGACTGAGGCTACCAGGCTGCAGACCGTACTGATTGTAGGCAGGCCCGATTGTAGGCCCGATGGTGATTGGCCTGATAATTCCCTGGGGCAGCATCACAGAGCAAGCTGAGGAGCACTGCCTGCTTTTGTTAATTATGTCCTGCAGTTCCTCATCGCACATTATTGGAGTTGGAAGAGCTGTAATATACGTATATGTAGTATCCTGGCTTTGATGTTATTCATGTAAACTCTTGCTCTGCCAGTGGAATGTTCCTTGAATGATGTGTTACAGAATGTTGGGAGCCAGAGATGTCAGTTGAGAAGGGCTGAGCAGCATGCTGACTGCTCCTGGTGGGGTTTTGTACGGGACTTAACTTCATGACCTGTAACTATCTACAAATAAACATCTGAAGATCCTCTACACGTCCGGACTCAGTTACTACATTTTATTGGCGACGATCTGGTAACCTACCCTCGTGCTGCGTGATCAACAGAGAAGATTATCTCACAGAGGTCACAAAAGATTGAAAAGAAACAAGAAACTGAAACTCAAGAGAAGAATAACTCCAACAGCACGGCTCGTATCCCCACCAGCTGTCCATACATCGGACAGGCCCCATTCAAACGTGCTGTTCTCCAGTGCTGCGCCTTCAGTGAGGGTAAGCCATTCAAACGTGCTGTTCTCCAGTGCTGCGCCTTCAGTGAGGGTAAGCCTGATTTTATGTTCAACTGCCCTGGCACAGATTTACAAGAACTACATATCTACACTAAGCGAGTGAACTCAGTTCTTTCCTCTTTCTTTGTGGCCACATCTACTGGATTTGCTTCCTCAACCTAAGCAAGAAACACCAACTGTTTCCTGTTCATGTTATTCTTTGGACCACATGGGAAAAATTATCGTGTGCTACTTCTAGCTTGAGAAAATGCTCGTGGCACTACAATATGCTTCATGATCCTTCCTGTGTTGTTTTCCAGCTCAGTGTAGGATCAGAGGGAAACCTGCTTGTGCCTGCTACACCATGCACTCTGAGCCATCAAAGAATCTCTACACTTTAAAATGGGTGACCTGCCCATTTACATCGGAAGTTTTGTGGGCTTTTTGTGAGTATTCAAAGAGTTTTGGTCTTTTGACAGCTCAACCGCCGTGTTGCGGTTTAAACAGAGGCGCGTGGGGTGATCCATGCGCGCGCACTCACCTTCAACTACTCTGGAGATCTTCATGCCTGACGGGCCTGCCTGACAGGCCTCCCATTGTAGTGCCTGTGACGAGCAGGTTTCACTGTGGTGGATCGTTGGGTGCGCGCATATGCCGGGAGCCACCCGGCGCAGCGTGATGCAGCGTGCCGCCATCTTTCGGTTGCTGCATGATTGCCTTCATTTCTGCCAACCACGTACTCCTTAAATGGGGAGAACACGATTGAAAGGGTTATCGGAGCGACGGTGACGTTACAACATGGACGGTGACTTATTTTATCGTTATTTGCTCAAGTGCAGCGTCGAAATGGAATTGTGGGGTGAGGTTTTGTTTTTGCGCAGCTATGATTTTTCAGTATTCTCTGCCAGAGTTACGCTGCCATCTAGTGGCCAAGTTGGTATTTGACTGGTTTCTGTTTTCAAGTATTCATGGAGTTAGCAAATCACCGGCGTGAGTTATGTTACGTTTTTATGGTTCTGCAATTGAAACCGTTTTTGTCGAGACAGTCTTTTGGTGAGACTTTTCATTTCATTTACAGGGTGACTTTGACCACGCATGGCATCAGTTATATTACGCGTTTTGAAAGACTCTGCATTTTGTTTTCAAAATGGCTTTGACCACGTTTGTCATGAATAAGGCATGTTTTGCAACAGTGACATTGGTCGACGAGAGTCAAGTATTACCACCACGGTTTCTTGATTCAAGTCTTTATACTACTGCTTCTACTGCTAGTCAACAAGGCACTCTGTATATGCCAGCTGCGATTTATTGTATATGTTAGGTTTACAGCTTAACTTTTATTTTCTTTACAGGTTACCGTGAGGTGCACAAGTCTAACTTGCGAATGGTTTCACATTTATGCAGAGTTTGTTTAACTTGAATCGTTGCCTAAGGGGATGTATATACAATATTGTTTACTTTAATTCATCTCCCGTCTACCGAACCAGTTTGGATATGGTATTTTAGTCGTTCTGAGTTTGTTTCACATAATTTACAATTTTGTGGATGGGTACTAGTCCCATTTTTCACTGAGTGCATCTCTAGACCCTTTTGGGTGGTTTACCCCACATGGGGTGTACAACATACTTTCTTGTCATATTATGTCTGTATTCTGGTATGTTGTTATCACACAGGATGTACGTATGGGTTACAGTCCCATCTCTATGTGCACAACATTTTTGCCTCTACACGAGGAGTGTCGTATGGGTTTCAGTCCCGTCTCTTTGGTGCACATTTTTGAACCTCCACTTGAGATGTGTCGTATGGGTATCCCCATCACAACAGTGCACAACATTTTTACGTTTTACCCTAATTAGGGTGTGTTGTATGGGTTTAAGTCCCATCACAACAGTGCACGACGTTTTTATGTTTTACCCTACTTAGGGTGTGTTGTACGGGTTTTAGTCCCTTCACAACAGTGCACAACATTTTTACGTGGTGTGTTTTATGGGTTTGGTCTCATCAGTTCAGTGCACAGTGTGCACCCCTTCACCACATGTTTAGTACAATATTAACTTCACAGGGGGGGTGTATTTGGTATTAATACCAATTGGTGTTCCTCTCAAGTTTATTGTGTTTTGTTTACATTTTCCAATTGGTATTCAACGTCATGTTTTTATTATATTGAGATTTTTAATTTACTGGGAAGTATGAGTGATTTATTTTAATTGTCTCATTATTTCCTGTTACAGCTCAGTTTTCCTTTTGTTATCTTTTATTGGTGTCATCTGGATTCTGGATTCTATTCTTGGTTAGTTTTTCTCTGTCTTTCGCTTACCGTTGTGTTCCTTTTGTCCATTGAAGTTTTTCCTTCTTCTTCTCTTTGTTAGTGTCTGATTTTGGTCTGTCGGTCATTGTGTTGTGCTATGACTTGTCTCTTTTATACATGCCTGGCCAGCAAGTATGTCTTGAGGTAGTCGTTGGTGTTTTCTCTTATCGTTCCTGTTGTTGTGTTAGAAGGGAGGATGGTATTCTCACCTTTTGTTTTTCTTTTTATCTGTTTTCCTCACCTGTTACTTCTCTGTTTTCCTCATTTATATCTTCGCATTTTCTTTTGTTGCTCTCTTCTCTCATTGGTTTGCGATGTTTCTGATTCACTCTTTGTCTTTCCTCTATCTTAGTTTTCTTTCATTATTGTTTATATATGGAAGGAAAGGGGATATGTAGTATCCTGGCTTTGATGTTATTCATGTAAACTCTTGCTCTGCCAGTGGAATGTTCCCTGAATGATGTGTTACAGAATGTTGGGAGCCAGAGATGTCCGTTGAGAAGGGCTGAGCAGCATGCTGGCTGCTCCTGGTGGGGTTTTGTAAGGGACTTAACTTCATGACCTGTAACTATCTACAAATAAACATCTGAAGATCCTCTACACGTCCGGACTCAGTTACTACAGTAACTAATGTATTTTAGTGTGGTGATGTAGACTCCAGCACTAACATGTGGTAGTCCAAACGCCTGGTGTGTTGTACTTGGTACAGCTGAAGTTCCTGTTGTCAGAATGTGAAAAGTGATTTAGAAGTGAGTCAGCATTTTATCTCTCTTACTGAACACTGATGGTGTGGATGTTGATAGTCAGGTACAGACTGCTAACACCTCTTTGTGCCTCTGTAGTGGGTGCTTGAGCTTGGAGATGACTCTGCTGTGAAGAGCATCATCCTAGGCAAAAGCTGAGTCTGGAAGATAGCCTGAGATGGACACATGAAAAGAGAACCAACGCAAACTGGTTCTGCAAGGGCAGACAGAGACTATACATCACTTGTGTACCATGTCCAAATGAAAGTGTGAGCTATTTACCAACTTGTTGTTCCACGAGAGGGTGCTTCATACAGTACCCAGAGGAGCACTGCACAACTATAGCTGCTGTCAGCCTGACAGACAGCTTCTGGTAGGGAAGGGGACATCACTTGGACTCTGAGCTGGAGGAAGAACTGTTTTCCTGCCAAGAAACACTTGCAGTCTATTGCTTAGAGAGCCATGTGATGGGGGAAAAAGGAGATACTCGTGAAGAGTGTGACTAGCATGCTCCTGACTTAAAGATAGTCCCTGATGCTGAAGTGGTGGATTTGCAGCACTCCCAAAGTGTGCCAAATCAGATTTTCCATTCGAACCTACTGTTGCAGCACTTGCCTATGTGTGTCCTGAGCGGTTTGCACTGCTGAAGAAGGAGCCAACCCTGACTTGTGGCCCTCACTCAAGTGCCTGAAGTTACTCACTGCATAGCCGTGATGCTTGCTCATTTGTGCCCAAGTGGTCTGTGCTATGGAAGAAAAAACCTATAAAAGCCATGGCAGTTACCCAAGTGTGCAGAATGAACCAACATGGCAGCTACCCCCTGACACTAGTCAATTGTGTGCCAATGCATACTATGCCACAGGAATTGAAAGCTAGTGTTATATGGTTCCTACCAAGTAAGTAAGACCACATATTAGGACAACATAAGTGTCAGGATATAGGGACTGAGTCCATCTACACCGTCAGCAAATGTCAGCAGAATTCCTAGCTGGCTCACAGTGCCTCACCTGATTCCCTAACCTGATCAGAGTAAAAGGTGAACTATGACAACCTCGAACCTGACCACTCTCATTCCCAAGGCAATCGTGGAAAAAGATCTACCCTTTCGTTGTTTACTTATGCATGCCCAAGGGAAACATGAGTAGGATATGAATAAAGATTTTCAAACATTTATTGTAACAATTGTATCCTTACATAGTGGGAAAGAGCTGTTATACTAAGGCATATAAAACAAAGTACTGTCTGCAACCAGCATTATTAGAATGGTGAATATGATAAACAGTTCAACCATGGCAATGTTACTATATGATTATATTCCTATTTGCTACTACCCATATAATGAGAGCAAAGTGGGAGTACACTTTGCCATATCTCTGAGGATAGCCCGATCCCCCATACCTGAATAGATGTGCCAAGGAGTCGATTCAGTGTAGAATAGGCTACGTCCTCTTGCAGGGTGAAAGGTCATAGTCAGCAGAGCTGCATCTCGAACACAGTATGTTCCAGGATAATCTCGCCCAAAGTGCTCCTCTACTGAATGTAGCTCAGAAGCTGTTTATATGATAATATTGCACTATGTCAGAGGCGCAGCACTGATGTGATGATATGTCTGGGTTTGGGGAGCTTTCTCCATCGGACAACGAGAATGGTAGACTATCTTGTTCTATGTTCCTCGCCTTGAACGTATTGTACAGATTACATGACAAGAAAAGCTTACTAGGAATAAACTACATGTACAATGCATTCTCAGTACATTATTGAGCAAGCTAAAATATGTAAAAGGTCATTATGTAAAAGAACAATGTCAAACTAAAATGTGGCAAAAAATTGCAACTAAAATTGAGACCCAAGTTGGGCTTCGGAAGGCCTCACAACACTAGTATGCCAAAGCAACTAAGTGGCTGCCCTTGAAGCTGTTGCCAAGTGCCCCCAATCAGAACCTGTTGTCAGTGCAGAGAAGCACCTCAAAGCAACCCACTTGCCGACCCTGGACCTGCACCTGAAAGAAGAAAGCATTGACGCATCATTCTAGGGAGGCCAGAGTGACTGACCCCATGACTCACCAGTCCGGAAGAAGGAGGCCCAATAGACTCAGTGGTATTTCTGCCAAAGGCAGAGAACCTGGGGAGAGAATCACTATACCTGCACTACTACCCACACCACACCAACCCTAGAGTAAATAGGGAAGGGCAGAAGAGGCCAGAGTGAGAAAGGGGGACAGTCTTAGCTCGAAGTAGTGGCCTCATACCTGTAACACAGGCATTTGATACATTTTGTGTTCTTGTGCAGTACTGAGTTTTATTGTGATTTAAAATTCTGCCTTTTAAAAAAAAAAAAAAAAGGAAAGCACTGGGCTGGACAATCCTGTTATACTGTTGAGTATTGTGCCTGTTTTATTCCCACACTAACCTCCTTGAGAAGCCTGTGACTGCTCACCATTGCTACCACTGAGAGTCTAGTGCTGAAAGGCTTATACTTGGCCCACAGTTTGAAGAGTCATAGTAGGAGGGACTCTGGAACATCAGAGGCAAACAACAACAGCCCCATAGCTGCAGCTCAGTAGCCCCTGCTAGCACCATGCCCTCCAACCCTGAATGGGGTCTGACACTCATTCATTAACTCCTCATCCCTCATACTTATTCTTGTCATTATTTGTAAGGAGAATCCAACCTCAATGCAGGAATCTCCAGGAAATGCTGGGAATGCTAAGTCCACACACTCATTACTTGGCACTGTTAGAAATGTGCCCTCTCTGCAGGATCATCCCAGATTGTTGCCTTCTTTAGCTAAACCCATTTTTGTTGGTAAAATACTTGTGCTCCCACTTTTCATCATGGTAAAATTGGCATTCACAAGATTAGCACCTTTAATTTAATTTAAGTCCAGATTATATGGTACTAGGGCCAGTAAATTAAATACTACTAGTGAACTGCAACACTCATTGGGGCACCAACTAAAGCAGCACAACACACATGTCTCAGGCTTCCATTGCAGCCTTTTGTGCAGTTTCAAGCTGCCCTTTCAACCTAGCACAATAAACATTTTGCCAGGCCTAAACAATCTTTTTTAATTATTATAATCCATGCTTAGGGTAGGCCCTAATGCCAATAGTGCAGAGTGCATGGTATTTAAAAAGTAGGATATTTGTACTTAAGTTTAACATGCCCTGGTTAGTGAAATACCTCGAAAGTCGTTTTTCATATAGCAAAGCTGGGTCTCCCATAGAAAAGCACTGGGTAACATTATAACTCCTTCATATACAGTTTGGGACTAGATGGAAGCATTATTCAAGGACTAATTGGAATAAGAATTTAAAATCCAACCAAATAGTCAAGTTGGATTTTAAATTACTATTTTGAAAATGCTACATTTAGAAAGTTGGCCTGCCTAAGCCAAGTGTACCCTTCTTCCAGTGTCCAGGGCCACCTGACCGATAATGGCTCTCCTGTGGTGTGATTTCTATTTCTCCCAGACAGTGGACAAAGAGCCTGGGTGTGGAGAGGTGAGGGTCTTCCTGACAGGAAGAATGTGCCCGTTTCCTGATTAAACTTAAAAGGGACCTGCCCTGGCCCACACAGAGGAACATGAGACCAGGCCTGCCTTTGTTTCAATAGCCAGACTGGAACCAAACCAAGAGGAAAGGGAGTAGCTGACCAGAACCAGTTTTAGAGTTAGACAAAGGGATATCCCCCACCCACAGGCTGGCACTGGGCATAAACCTGGCATTCATAGAACCTGAAATCAGAGCACTCCTGGATTTGTAAAGACTCAGATGAAGGCTTGCCCTGCTATTTAAAGCCTGCAGTAAGTCTGGACCTGCTTGCCTTGAACCCGGGACCACAGACGTGACTCCAAGAGTAAGTTGGATGACCTCCTGTTGAAACTACAGGGATACAACAAGATCCAGTGTCCTCTCCTGCTTCCCAGCTGACCGGATCCAACTGGACCTGACCGGGTCCCTTCTGTTGGCCTCTGGGGGTGTGAGTCCTGACCTACAAGTGCTGTCCTCAAGGCCTAGATTCTAGGCCGGGGAAGAGTGTACTTCTCTCTGCTTACTGGAAGGTTTCATTGGACCCGACGCAGAACAAAGCAGAGCCCCACCGAGCTGAGCAGCTCCTAACTGAAGGCTTCACTGGATCGAATGTCACGCTTTGCATAGTTTCACCGAGCTATGTAAAGCCTCACCGAATCCCATGCAGAATGACACAGAGTGATTCAGAGCCCCGCAGAGCTGCACCATGCAACTCCTCACCAAAGGCTTCACTGGATCCGGCGCAGAGCGATATAGAGCCCCCTGGAGCTGCAAAGCTCTAGACTAATCACCTCACTGGATCCAATGTGGAGCAATGCAGAGCGCTGTCCTTACATCAAAGTCAGAAGATAAAACTTCCAATGGGATACACCTGGCCCTTTATCTGGCCTGCTCTCCATCGTGGTCAGCCTGAAATCGTGATTTTGCCTGGACAAGCATGATCAGATACTTGCAATCAGCGCTTTGCACCTTTTGGCTCTATTTTTACCTAAGACTTGAAAAACTCATAACACTGGTTCTACATATTGGGTTTTTGTCATTTTGATGTCATTTTATTTCAGAGAATTAACTTTGTATTTCTAAATAGGTTTGGGATTTTTCTTGTGTTGCATTTTCACTTGCTTTTTGCACACTGCATGAATACACATTGGCTCTAAGTAAAGCCTGACTACTTTTGTACCAAGCTACCAGATGGTTATGCACAGGTGTATTTAGTGACTTTTGTGGTTCACCCAGACAAAGATTGTGATTATTATTTGAGGTGGGTTCTCACCTCTTTCAACTAATACTCCATTTCTTACAGGCATCATAAATGGAATGGCACTCCCAGCATCTTCTGGTTTCTCATATCAAGATAAAGGCTTCAGGGCGATGCAGAAGAATGCACTGCCAGGCTTGGGCCTCCACCACTTTCCCTCTGCCGGAGTGAGGGGATGGGACAGCCCTATGTGGGATTTGTGATGGGTAGGTTTGTAAATGATTCCTGCCACTTGCCTGTCACCAATTCAGTGCTCTTGTTGGAAGACCGCCATGATGGGTCCTGACAAGGTCTGCTAGCAGGCTGCATGTTCTTACCAGTGTTTGGAAATTTAGTTTTCTTCTGTATCATGGTGATCAGTAGATTCTCTTAAGCACTGTTTTCACTAATTTGAAGAGCTATTGTTACAATCAGCCCATTTGCAGCAGGAATTTGGTTTAGAGTTCTGCTGCTCATGCATGCACTTTTACTTTGTTCAGAGAACATTCGTGGGGTATTTCTATGCTCATCTGTACTGTAGTACGTTGAGCTTTGAGTGCATTTAGCTGGTTTGTGACGCATTTCCTTATTGAGTAAGACTTGCTACCAATAACACAATAGGAAGAGAGGTCACCTGGAATCTGCTTCTTCATGCTCTTGTTCCCCATCCTCAGTTAGGAAGAGAGTTTGCCTGTGAAAGGAAAGATAAGAAGCTGTGGTGGCCCCATGGCCAGCTAATCACCGCTGCTGCAGATCGAGCTCCCTGTCGGTGCCTGCACCACGAGTCAGTCTGTATCACTGCCAATTTTCTGCTCACCTGACCTCCTTTTCCACTCTAATTGTTTGAATTTATGCCCCTTTCTTTCCAGTAATTGCTTAACTCTTTGTCTCCTTTTTCTTTCCCGTATTTGTTTGACTTTTGTCTTCTTTTCTTCGCCATAATTGTTTGACTTTTACCTCCATTATTGACTTTTGCCTCTTTTTCTTCCCCGTAACTCTGTGACTTTTGCCTCCTTTTTTGACTTTTGCCTCCTTTTACTTCCCCATAATGCTGTGACTTTTGCCTTCTTTACTGACTTTTGCCTGCGTTTCTTCCCTGAAACTCTCTGACTTTTGTCCCCGTTTTTCCTCGCTTCTAAATCGACTCTTCTCATGTTGCTTTCTGCCATAAATGTAATTTTTGCCTCCATTTTGACCTCTACCTTCTTGTGTCCCCCCTAACATTAACATTTTCCCTCCTTTTTCCCCCTCTAATCTGCCCTTACTCCCACACTCTTCCCACACGATCCCCCTCCTGGCTTCCCGCCTTCACTGGACCCCGCCCAGTGCCCTGCCTCCTCCCAGGAACCTACTTAAAGGGGGCTGTAGCACAGCAGCACTTGTAAGAGATAGCGGTCCCTTTGAGTTCGATAATCAATACAAATGTAGCCAAATTATCACAATCAAGATTGGCTCTGTTTATGTCTTAATTGACAGTATCAAGATATTTATTCACAAATAATGAAACACACAACAAAATATACGAAGTGAGTGAGCTAGACGTGACAGGGTAATGGGAAATCAGCCGATTTCCTTACCACTGGCACGTGACTTAAAAGGGACTTTTAGGAAGAAAGAATTTAATTATGCAAAAGTCACAATGAGAAATACATCTTGTACTCCACATATATAATGAATTACAGTATAGAGTTAAGATGCAGGTGTCGACGACGTTTCGATCCCAAGAGAAGTTCTGGGATCATCATCAGGACTGAAATATAGAACAAATGCTTGGGAAGTAGCCTGGGTAAGTGAGGAAGGAGGGGGAAGGAGAGGGGAAATGGGGAAAATAAAAACGAAGGAATTAAAATTGTAGAGGTATGAACACAGACAACAATTAAGAAACGTGGAATTATCAAGGTGATCCACAAGCCTCCCAGGAACTCCAACATCACCATCATTCTCAATAAAGAGGAGCTTAAATGGATCATACGCACGGACAGTTTGCACACAAGGCTGAACCGGATGGAGGATTGGACTAACCTCCTATAAACATTTTGCTGTCCCACTCTACTTTTTCATTACACTCTAGGTGGTTTATTATTAATTGTTAAATATGCCTCTACGTACGTTTATGCTCCAATTGTAAATGTCACAAGTGGTGAGCCTGCTGCTTAGGTATCCCTTCTTACAACTGCCTCATTTTGTTGTATTATGGGAAAATGTCATTCTGCCCACGTGTACCCTTCTTATACAATGCCCTAATTGTCTACAATTTGAGGAACCTTACTCTGCCCACGTGTACCCTCCTTAAGCAATGTTTAATTGTCTACAATTTGAGGATCCTTACTCCTTCCCTCCCTTCTCCAAACCTTTTTGTCTATTCATCTCCTTTCATTTTCACAGTGACACAGATGGGGCTGCAAGCGCTCACCGGTGACTCCCACAATTGCGGGTTGCTAATCCTGCTTACTCACTAGGGATCGCTCCGTTTGTTAACTGTGCGCACATCTAGTCACTCGTAACATCACTTCCTTATCCGCTTGCACACTCACTTGTGACCGCTCTAGTCCTTGGATTCAACACATGCCGTGTCAGCTACATGTCATTTCCTGTACCCGCCCCCTTTTGAGCCAAGCTCCTATCCCACCAATACTGGCTCCCAGCCATCGAGCACATCACATAGCGGCGCATTCACAGGATTTCTCCTCGCCTAGACGGACCTGTTGCACCTCAATTGCCTGATTCTGGTAAGCCTTCACTCTGGCACCGCCGACTACCCCTACCTAAGTCGTTCACAGCTCTTTCTCATTCCTGGTTTTCCTCCGCACCCGCAGGCTCCCTTCCAAACCGGACTCCCGGTTGGTATCCAACAACTCACTAATTACGCCCCCTTCGGGACGCTTAATCAGAAAATCGACACGCCGGATCCTCGATTTGAACGGACCTCCGCATACTTGCCCACCCTTCTACTTACGTTCCTGCCAAGGTCACTTACGTCCATCTGCCGGTAAGCGCTGCCAACTTGATCGCATGCGTCGACTTCAGGCCCCTACCTATCCTCACCCACTTACCTCCCTCCCTTCCTTTTAGGCCACCCATATCCTGTTAACTGAGATTGATCACTGCAAGCACGATTTATCAGACCGTGGGTAAGCCTTTCTCCCATCGTGCTCCTTCGAGTACTCTCTCCATGTGGGTTCTGGTTTTCTTTCCCTGTTCTGACACGCGCACAATTCATTTCGCCACTCCTGCCCTGCCTCTTGCTTTTGATATATTACCACCACTTACATATTGAGCTACTAGCTATCTTGTTATTCACCAGCGCAAAGTAACTCTGACCTTCAGTTGGAAGCATCACCTAATTCATTCGACGTTCATCATTGCAATGCTCTTTAAAAAAAATTCCTTCTTAACCTTTCATATTCTCCATTACTTTCACACCTTGGCGCAAGCGCATGTATGTAAGGTCATTTTTAGTTCACCTTGTGATAATTCCACGTTTCTTAATTGTTGTCTGTGTACATACCTCTACAATTTTAATTCCTTCGTTTTTATTTTCCCCATTTCCCCTCTCCTTCCCCCTCCTCCCTCACTTACCCAGGCTACTTCCCAGGCATTTGTTCTATATTTCAGTCCTGATGATGATCCCAGAACTTCTCTTGGGATCGAAACGTCGTCGGCACCTGCATCTTAACTGTATACTGTAATTCATTATATATGTGGAGTACAAGATGTATTTCTCATTGTGACTTTTGCATATTTACATTTTTTGTTCCTAAAAGTCACTTTTAAGTCACTTGCCTGTGGTAAGGAAATCGGCTGATTTCCCATTACCCTGTCACGTCTAGCTCACTCACTTTGTATATTTTGTTGTGTGTTTCATTATTTGTGAATAAATATCTTGATACTGTCAATTAAGACATAAACAGAGTCAATCTTGATTGTGATAATTTGGCTACATTTGTATTGATTATCGAACTCAAAGGGACCGCTGTCTCTTACAATTACTACCACCCTTGATCCCTTTTTGACCCTAGGGGTTTCCTTGTTTCTATTTTTTGTACTCAAACGCAATCGCCGGATTGCAAGGAATCACGCTATTCCTCCTACTAGTTCATAGTGGGCTCTCCCTTTTTCCCTATCCCCCCCCTTTTTTCTTTTTCCCCCGTCCTACTACACCACCACCCTACCCTCCTCCCCTACCCCTCTCACTTATTACCCTTCAACCTTAGAGGTATGTCACATCACGCTCCCCTATACACCAACGAATATATTAAACGATTTTGGAGGGTCCATCTCTCTTCTCTGGAACACCTGATACTCCTAGCACAACAGAAAGCTCTATTTTTGAACAGTTAGAGAAAACTACCAAAAAACTGATTAGGCTGCAACTGATGGTACGCATGCTCACTGAGTACTTGAAAACTGACACAATACCTGCAGGCTTGCAAGTACGCAACACCCCAGGAGTTTTCACTGACATTAAGAAATATCTCACTGGGTTTAGCTACATTGGTACAACATGCTCAAGACATTGGATGGTCTTGGGCATTGATATAGCCACAGAGGAAATTAACAAACTTGAGCTAGAAATAAAAGACATTGAAAAACAAATCAAAGAAGATAGTAACATCAAAGACGCAAAAATACTTCTGTACAAGGTTGAAAAAACCGTCTCTGAATTTCACAGAATAGAACAGAACAAGAAAATCACCAAAGTCAAACGAGACGTAAAAAACTACAAAATTGAAAGAACTTACCCCTACTTAGTCGAAGATTTCTATACCAACAGAGCATACCTGGGACCACGCACACAACGCCCATGGGGTAGGTTTAACAAACAACAGAACATTGTAGGGTTTTCTGACACCTCTGCGGATTCATCCGATCATTCGGATTCAGGTGAAGGTCCAAGCACATCCAGAAATAGGAACAACAACAATAATTTTTTAGACAAGGATCAGGGACGCCAAGCCAATCAGGGTACTACGCGACCCTCACGCTGGTACAATGCACCAGGAGACAGACAAACACGGCAGAGATATTACCAGTGGTGAGACATCGGATACACAACCCAACGGAGGCCCAGACTATCAATACCAATAATATGCCTTCCCCAGACTCTATCCTGATATTCAATCTCTCAAATCACCAGTTATCTGAGAAAGAAATTACATTACTCAGCAAGGGCTTATCTTTTGTCCCTACTATCAAACCCAATTTTCTTGAATTACAAATTGAACTTCTGCGATTTTTCAGGAAGATACGTCTCCAAGCATTTTTCCATGAAAAACCTTACACACCACCTACAGCATACACTACATTCCGCCCACCGTCTACTTTTTCTCCACCACAGAATAGTATACCGGTTGAGATTCAGACATTTGAAAATCTTGTCCTGAAAGACATCGCTAATTTAGAACAGGAACGTAGGTACATTCCATATAACCTTCCCATGGAAGAGAAGTAAGCTCTACTTGACTTGAAACAGACTGAAAGTCTAATTATTAAAGCAGCGGAAAAGGGAGGCGGGATCGTACTCCAAGATCTAGATACTTACACCCAGGAAATTTTGAGACAACTATCTAGAACCGACCATTACCTAAGACTTCCATCTGATCCCACAGCGGAGATCCAAACACTTATTCACGAAATTACGGAGGAGGGTTTCTCACAGGTTTTCTTAAACAAAAATGAATTTTTATATCTCAACACCACATCACCACGTACACCGGTGATTTACACATTACCCAAGGTGCATAAGAATGCCCTCTCACCCCCAGGCCGCCCGATAGTATCTGGGTGCGGATCCATTTTGGAGCCCTTGGGCCGATATGTTGACTACTTTATTAAAGACTTTGTGCCCAATACGCTTTGTTACATTAAGGACACCATGGCCATGGTGAACCTGGTGGAGGAACTCCCTTTTGACCCTGAGCATTGCCTTCTGTGCACACTTGAAGCCGAGTCACTCTATACAAACATCCCCCAGGAGGAAGGCATTGATGTCATTGGTACCGCCCTTAACTCAAGACCCCACCCACATCCAGTCCCTACCTCATTTATTCTCCACTTACTCAGAATTTGCCTAACTCAGAACGTTTTCCTTTTCAATGGTAATTTTTACCAACAAGTAAAGGGAACTTCCATGGGTGCTGTTTTTGCACCAAACTTTGCTATTCTTTATGTGGACTGGCTGGAGACACAGAGAATTCTATCCCCTCTAAATCCATTTCTTCCAGCGATATTAGAATGGAAGAGATATATAGACGACATTTTTCTTATTTGGAAAGGCACTGAGGAAACTTTGCTCCAGTTTCTTGACTGGCTAAACGCACACAGCAACGGCCTCAATTTCACTCTGACCAAAAGCAAACAGGAGGTAGCCTTCCTGGACTTATCTATCATCGCACACAATGGCACACTGTACATGACACTCTACCGCAAACCGACCGAAAAAAAACACCTTACTAGCCTACAATAGCCACCACCCCAGAGCCTTACGAGATTCACTTCCCTACTCACAATTTCTCCGCATTAGACGAAATTGCTACCGGAAGGACGACTACTTTCGCGAGGCAAAAATTCTATCCCAAAAACTCATCAGTAGGGGCTACCCACGCAAACTGGTTAAAAACTCCCTCAAACGCGCTTGGTATTGCCCAGGGATACACTCATAAGCCCTATAATCAGGAACAATGGGGACAAGACCGTCTGTGTGACTACATTCTCACCTGTGTCCAATGCAGTAAGGAAATGCATTTTAAGACACTGGCCCACCCTTAATGCGGGCAACCTCCAACTAGAACACCCCCTCTTTGCCTTTAAAAAGAGCAAAAGTATTAAAGACCATCTGGTCTGGGCAGCCCTCACTAGTAAGAAAAGTAATCCCACACTCACAGAAATTTGGGGATTGCCACCAGTTACAGGGCACTTTAAATGTGGTGGATGTAGTGTCTGTCATCTCACGACGGACACTAACATTTTTTTATTTGCAAACATTGATGTTACTCTGACTAACTTTTCTAATTGTAATACTGCCAATGTTGTGTATGCAATCACCTGCCTGTGTAACCTATTATATATGTTGGGCAGACAACGCAAAAAGTAAGAATCAGAATCTGCCAGCATCGGAGTAGAGTTCGTTGCAGAACACCCAATGCACCATTGGTTGAACATTTCTCGTCGCAGGGACACACAGAAGATGACCTACGTTGGCAAGTCATCAATGTGATCCACAAGCCTCCCAGGAACTCCAACATCACCAGCATCCTCAATAAAGAGGAGCTTAAATGGATCATACGCACGGACAGTTTGCACACAGGGCTGAACCGGATGGAGGATTGGACTAACCTCCTATAAACATTTTGCTGTCCCACTCCGCTTTTTCATTACACTCTAGGTGGTTTATTATTAATTGTTAAATATGCCTCTACGTACGTTTATGCTCCAATTGTAAATGTCACAAGTGGTGAGCCTGCTGCTTAGGTATCCCTTCTTACAACTGCCTCATTTTGTTGTATTATGGGAAAATGTCATTCTGCCCACGTGTACCCTTCTTATACAATGCTCTAATTGTCAAGAATTTGAAGAACCTTACTCTGCCCACGTGTACCCTCCTTATGCAATGTTTAATTGTCTACAATTTGAGGAACCTTACTCCTTCCCTCACTTCTCCAAACCTTTTGTCTATTCATCTCTTTCATTTTCACAGTGACACAGATGGGGCCGCAAGCGCTCACCGGTGACTACCACAATTGCGGGTTGCTAATCCTGCTTACTCACTCGCTCCGTTTGTTAACTGTGCGCTCATCCAGTCACTCGTAACATCACTTCCTTATCCGCTTGCACACTCACTTGTGACCGCTCTAGTCCTTGGATTCAACCCATGCCGTGTTAGCTACACGTCATTTCCTGTACCTGCCCCCTTTTGAGCCAAGCTCCTATCCCACCAATACTGGCTCCCAGCCATCGAGCACATCACATAGCGGTGCATTCACAGGACTTCTCCTCGCCTAGACGGACCTGTTGCACCTCAATTGCCTGATTCTGGTAAGCCTTCACTCTGGCACCGCCGACTACCCCTACCTAACCCGTTCACAGCTCTTTCTCATTCCTGGTTTTCCTCTGCACCCGCAGGCTCCCTTCCAAACCGGCCTCCCGGTTGGTATCCAACAACTCACCAGTTACACCCCCTTCGGGACGCTTAATCAGAAAATCGACACGCCGGATCCTCGATTTGAACGGACCTCCGCATACTTGCCCACCCTTCTACTTACGTTCCTGCCAAGGTCACTTACGTCCATCCGCCGGTAAGCGCTGCCAACTTGACCGCATGCGTCGACTTCAGGCCCCTACCTATCCTCACCCACTTACCTCCCTCCCTTCCTTTTAGGCCACCCGTATCCCGTTAACTGAGATTGATCACTGCAAGCATGCTTTATCAGACCGTGTGTAAGCCTTTCTCCCATCGTGCTCCTTCGAGTACTCTCTCCAAGTGGGTTCTGGTTTTCTTTCCCTCTTCTGACACGCGCACAATTCATTTCCCCGCTCCTGCCCTGCCTCTTGCTTTTGATATATTACCACCACTTACATATTGAGCTACTAGCTATCTTGTTATGCTCTTTAAAGAATTTTCCTTCTTAACCTTTCATATTCTCCATTACTCTCACACCTTGGGGCAAGCGCATGTATGTAAGGTCATTTTTAGTTCACCTTGTGATAATTCCACGTTTCTTAATTGTTGTCTGTGTTCATACCTCTACAATTTTAATTCCTTCGTTTTTATTTTCCCCATTTCCCCTCTCTTTCCCCCTCCTTCCTCACTTACCCAGGCTACTTCCCAGGCATTTGTTGTATATTTCAGTCCTGATGATGATCCCAGAACTTCTCTTGGGATCGAAACGTCGTCGACACCTGCAACTTAACTCTATACTGTAATTCATTATATATGTGGAGTACAAGATGTATTTCTCATTGTGACTTTTGCATATTTACATTTTTTCTTCCTAAAAGTCACTTTTAAGTCACCTGCCTGTGGTAAGGAAATCAACTGATTTCCCATTACCCTGTCACGTCTAGCTCACTCACTTTGTATATTTTGTTGTGTGTTTCATTATTTGTGAATAAATATCTTGATACTGTCAATTAAGACATAAACAGAGCCAATCTTGATTGTGATAATTTGGCTACATTTGTATTGATTATCGAACTCAAAGGGACCGCTGTCTCTTACAATTACTACCACCCTTGGTCCCTTTTTGACCCTAGGGGTTTCCTTGTTTCTATTTTTTGTAGCACAGCAGCACAGCAGCCACACCATTGGTGCACCGAAGCAGCCCCAAAGGCAATCATGCCTGCGCCCATCCGTGCCTGGACCCCTGGACCTCCACCCACCCATAGATGCATCAGTACCGAGATAACAGCCCTGAACCCTGGACACCGCAGCAACCTCTGCTGCCACACATCCCCACGCTTATCGGCAGGACACTTCTAGTGCCGACAATGCAGCTTCTCCTGCAGCATCAGCTCACTCTCTCATGGGCCCCCACTCACCACTACTGAGCCAGGAGAAATCCAATGCCTCCTTGTTAGAAATGGGGTCTCTAGTTTGCAGAGGTAGGTACCTTTGTACAAATAGGGACCCTCCCTTCTAGTCAGGGTAAGGGGGATACACGCTTTAGATAACCCCTGCTCACCCCCTTGGTAGCTTGGCACAAGCAGACAGGCTTATCTCAGAGGCAGTGTGTAAAGCATTTGTGAACACATACAGTAATACAGTGAAAACACTACAAATGGACACCACACCAATTTAGAAAAATAAATAATCTTTATCTAAACCAAAACAAGACCAAACAACATAAAACCACAATACAGTAATAAAAATATGACTTTCAGATGGTAGAAATGGTTCAGTTCAATGCAACTTGTAAATGTGACACTTTTATCAAAAGTACCTTAGATGCGTCACGCAAAACAAACAAAATGGCCGCAGGGAAGGTGATGAGTCGGTTCCTTACACTCAGGGAAGGTAATGCGTCGATTCCTTGCTCCGGGGGAGGTGATGCGTCGGTTCCTTACTGGAGAGGAGGTGATGCGTCGTTTTCTTACTGCGTGGGGAGTTGATGCGTCTGTTTCTTACTGCGGCCCCCAACGATGCGACAGTCTTGGCGCCTCGATGCGATGCATCGATCCGGTATGATGCGTGACTTCGTGCAGCCACACAGCAGGCTTGCGTCGGGATCGGTGCGGTGATCTCGGACTTCGGAGATCGTTGCACCCGATGCATCGTACAGCGATTTCTCGAGCCGCGGCAGGCACTGCGATGGTTTCTTCAACGATACGTCGGAAACAGGTGCGGATGCGTCATGCTTCTTCGATGTTGGTCGATTTTCCAGCTCCCAGCGACAAACAGTCTCTAGAGGTCCTAAACAGCAGCAGGCACCTCTTTGCAGGTTGGAACTCCCAGCAAGGGAATTCAGGGGAGCTGGTGGTGAAGTCTTTGTGTCCCTGAGACTTCAGAACAGGAGGCAAGCTCAGTTTCAAGCCCTTGGAGATCTTTTCTTCAAGCAGGTGACAAAGCAAACAGCAAAGTCAATTTTCTCCTTTCCTTGGCAGCAAGAGCAAGGGGGTGCTGACCACAGGGAAAGGTTGGAGAGGAGCCTTACACTTCCCCCCACTCTTGCCACTTGCCTGGCAAGTCTGACAAGTCCTACAGTGAGTGTCAGAACTCTTACGCATTTGGGGCCAGTAAAAGTGGGTGACAAGCCTTTCAAAGGTCTTGTCATGCCCCAAATATCCTGCTAAAGACACATCCTGAGCCAGACCCAGTAGGAAGGCTCTGAAGTGCTGGGGTACCACCAGCACATGGGCTGACCCAGGCTCAGCAACCTTAGGCTCGCTATACAGGAGACCATTCTCCCAGTATATCCAATGTGATCCAGACTGATCACCTGCTGCCTGGTTTAACCCACAAGTGAAGGGCACTTCTGCTGCTCCTGGCAGAATTCCTCCCTGGAGGGGCCTCCTTCCTGCTGCCAATGGGTCATCTCAGGCAGGTCCCCCAGTTCAGCCACTTGTTCCCCTGTAGGTTCCAGGGCATCTCCCTCAAGGTCTGCCTCCTCCTGGACCGTGGGAACTTTGGGGGCCGGTTTCCCGGTTTCCCGTGCCCCCTGCCTCCTCTCTTTCTGGAAGGCACCTGGGCCACTCTTTCAGGCTCCAGGTCCTCTTGAATGCCCTTACCAGCTGCCATAGACCGAGTGATCACACACGCCCACTCAGGCAGACCCAACATCTCTAAATGAGACCTCCGCTCCACCTTCGCCCAAGGTGAGCAAATCATTGCCTAGCGGACAGTCAACAGGCATGGCTGGCCTCACAGCTACTTGCAAGGTACCTGAGACCCCCCCCCACTCAAAGGGAACCTGTGCCACTTTGCAGAGGCACTCTGAATTGTCAGCGGCCACTACTGGGTAGAATGCGTTGGGGACCACCTGCTCTTCAGACACCAGCTGACAGCTGTCACACTGGCTCTGGTGTCTCTCAGAGCCTCCACACTATGGCCATTGATGGTCACCCACTGCCTGTACTTTTTAGTGTTATCAGACAGATGAGCTCTTGGGACCATCTCACTGTCTCCTAAAGAGACCAGGGACATCTCTGCGGGGCCCCACCCACCTTGGGCACCCGACTCCTCCCCCAAAGCTACACTAGCCATCTGCCAGGGTGGTGCACCAGTGGGTGCGGTGTTAACATTTTTGGGACACTTAGAATTCCATTGGAAGTGGCCCACCTGACCACAACCAAAACATGTCTTGGGACCCCTTTGAACAGGTTTACCTGTCGGGACCCATGGTTTCTTCTCCGTGGGAGGCTGGGAACCCTTACCTTGGTTCCCTTGGGGATTACTTTGGGGCCCTTTCTGGAACTCCTTCTGTTTACCCTTGTCCCCCACACTCTTCTGCTGTGGACCCTGCCCACCTTTGGCGGAGTCTCCCACACAGCCTTTGTGGACCCTGGTATTGACCCAGCGGTCCGCCTCCACAGCAAGCTTTCTGGGGTCAGTCAGCTTACTGTCAATCAAATGCTGGGGTAGCTCTGGAAAACAACTACTAGACAAGTGCTCCCAAGCAACCAAATCATAGAGCCCCTGCAAGTCATTCACCTGGCTACCCTTCACCCAACCATCCAATGCTCTGCAAAAGTAGGATACATACTCAACCCAAGTGCTTGACTCCAGCTTCTTACAGTTCCTAAACCTTTGTCTGTACAGCTCTGGGGTCAACCCATACCTCCTTACCAAGGCTTCCTTCATGGGGGCATAGGACATCTGATCCTCAGTGAGCAATATGTCCCTCCCTTCCTGGATAAAGCGCCCCACATCCTCGCTCCCCAATCTCTCAGGGATTCTGTAGGACTTCATTGCCACTTCATAAGCTTTGAACCACTGACCAATGTCTTCCTGCTTTGTGAAATCCTTAATAACATCCTTGGGAATGTATAATTTTCCTTCCCCAGGCACTGATGGTGCGCTGCCACCAGAGGGACTGATCTCTAAACTCTTTGCTTTCAGATCCCACTCCCTCAACCCTCTCTCATGCTCTAAGAGCATCTTTTTCTCCTCCAGGGCTAATTTCTCTCTCTGCAATGCCAACTCCTTATCCTCCTTCCCCAGCTTGAGCTTCGTGAGCTCCAACTCATGCATCCTGTTTTTCTCCCTGTCCTCCGGCTCTTCTGGAGACAGGCCCCTTTGAGACACACTGTGCCTTCCCTGGGCACCCCCCCTCCAGTTAGGCCCACTAACCCATCCTGCTGCCCTTCTAAATTCTCCCCCTCCACCATAGGCTCCTCGGTCTGCCCACTGGCATTCCTTGATTCCAACCAGGCCCTCAGCACCTTTTGGAATTCCTCCTTTCTGGTGAGGCCTCTCACGGAGATTTTACATTTTTTGTAGATGGTTTTAAGTTGTGGCACATTGTAGGTATCCAACCTCTCCTCTTCAAATTCCATATCTTGAGATGCAATGGACGCTGGTTTACTCATGGTGAAAAATTGGCAGTTCTCAAGATGCAAGAAAAAATAGTCCCAATGAAAAAGTTCCACCAATTGTATGCGGTTGCGTAATGGTCTGCACTATACCAGTAGTGTACACCAATCATTGTATGTAAGACACAAATGCAAGTCCTCACCGCTGACCACCAATGTTAGAAATGGGGGTGTGAGAAGTTGGCCTGGTATATGCTGTTCACTAATTAAAGTGGACACCTTGCACCAGAACAATTCGACTCTTATGGTAGATAGGTTTAAGACAACCTTTATAGAAAGCTATCCTAGTGGTAGCTGTGGAGAGCAGCCTTCAGGCTAAGTCTTGAAGGAATGTAAAGCAGCTTGTTTTACCACACAATCTCTTGAATCACCAAATGAAAAGACACCACACAGGTATATATATCAAATATATATGTATTTATTAATAAACACTCTCTACTAATCTCTTTATGAGATTAGAAGTCAGGAACATATGTACAAGTCAAATGTTATCAAAATAAGTTTAGCACAATCGAATATCACAATCTTAGTTTGCTAGACCTAGTTCTAGGGCATCTAGAATCGAGGGACCCCAAGAACCACCCCAGGTAGTTGTAGGAGACCCACAGGGGACGGACGCGGTGACCTGGCACCGGTGCGAGTCCTGTGCGAGTCTATGCGCTCAGACGCGATTGGGATTTCAATGTTAAAGGTCCCTTGCGTGTTCGAGGCGAACACACCGATCGGTCCTTGTACGAGTCGAAGGACACGGTTATAGATAGAGTTGCAAGGGAGATGGACGCACTGTGTCTAACACAGACGCGAACCTTGTGCGAGTCAGTGCAATGGAGATCTCAGTGCTACAGGCCCTTTGTGTGTTCGAGGCGAACACCGATCGGACTCAGTACGAGTCGAAGGATACAGTTCTAGATAGTGTTGCAAAGGAGATGGACGCGGTGTGTCTAACACAGAAGCGAACCCTGTACGAGTCAGCGCAATTGTCGCACTTAGAAAGTTAGAGTTTTAGGACACTTCGAGGGAAGCTACAAGCAAGTCACTTACAGGGTAAGTAGTTCTAGGGCCCACACCCACAGGAGCACCGTAGTGCTGAAGTTACCTCACCCAGGGGAGCCGGGTGCATAGGTGTTCTTTGGTGTCGGGTCAAGGCGTCGTTTTCAATGGGAGCCAGTGAAGACTTGCTACTTGCGGCGACAGGAGAAGTGTCCGGAGGAATCCAAGCCTGGATTCGGAAGATGGAAGACCTGAAAGCAGAGGGGACAGTGTTCAAAGTCACTTGGCAGTGACTCGGGGCACGGAAGATGGATGCCCACCGTCGTCGCAAGATTCGGGTCGTTCGCAGTTGCCTTGACTCTTCAGCCACGAGGTCCAGGAGGCGTCGACGATGACCAGGAGCTGGATTCGGCGTGTCCCACGATGTCTGCAGCTTACTGCGGTGTCGACGACTCGATCGGAGCCAACAAGCCTCGGTAACAGCAAGTCTCGGGGAAAGTGTGAAGAGACAATGGCGCAGACCAGCAAGGACTGTGGGGCTCACCCAGCAAGGGTAAGTCAGGGCAGGCCTAGAGCAACCAGGGGAGCCCTTTGGTTTCTTTAGAAAGTCTTCTGGGGACCCACAAGCCGGCTGGCAAGGGATCGTGAAGACGCCTCGGGAGGATCCGCTCACAGGGGCCCACGGTCACTCGGGATGTGGTAGGCCTCTGATCTTAGGAGAGATTCCTTCTGGAGGCTGGGACCACACGTGGTCCAAAGCACAAGTTCGTGGAACGTTATGAAGGGGTTGCACTCGACAATAGTGCACAGTACCCAGGGGTCGCGGTTCCTCATTACTCTTGGGGTCCACTGGCCTCAGCTTCACTGGGAACTCATGATGGCCTTTGAGAAGTCAGGAAATCCACTTCTTGGGCTGCAGGGACTTCGGACTCCGGCGGGAGCGGCGTAGTTTGCGACTGTCGTTTATAGTTTTTGGTGCCTGCCAAGCAGGGGAGTCACTCCTTGACTCCAAGGGAGATTCTTCAGTCTTTCAAAGGTAGTGGAACGTCGAAGGTCCGGGATTCTTCTTCAGAGCGTCGTCCAGGGAAATCTAGGGTGCAATGCACAGGTTCCCCCTCTTATACTAAAAGAAAGGGAGGGACTAGCTCTATGACCCTACCTATGGGAGGGTCAGGGGAGTGGGTGGCTACACCCACTTCCCTTTGTCCAGTTTCGTGCCAGAGCAGGGGCAGGTAGCCCCTGAGCCGGTTTGAACTGGCATATGCACAGAGGAGCCTTCTGCTCCCACAGTGCAGGACTTCAAAGCACTCTAAGAGTGCACCCACCCAGCCCCAATACAGTAAACCCTGTCTGGAAGGTGGTCACACCCCCTTGGGACAGGATATCTATTGTTGGGCTTCCTCCACTGCAAGTGTTGGTCATCAGCAGGAGGGCAGCCCAGGGTCTGTGACTGGTGGCATCCATTTTGTGATGCCAGGGCTCTGCCGGATTCTACCGCGTTTCCACAGTAGGTACATGTCTATCTCTCTAGAAGGGTGGAATGCTACCCCCGCTGCCAGGACTGGCGGGGGGGGTAGTATTCCAAGATGTTTGACACCAAACACAACATGTTTCGATGCAGCCATTCCAAAGTTAGCATTTTACCGCGAGGATATAATGCTCTTAAAAGTATATGGTTTAACCGCATCCATAAACAGCACCAGAGAATGGACTCTGAGAGCTGCAGGGGGGCCCTGCTCAGGCAGAGGCACCCCCTCACATAGAAGCCAAGCACCCTGCCCTCAGGATTGATAGGGCCTGCCTTAGGGGTGACTGATAGGTTTATATGTGTGTGCAGGAGAGATATAGGGAACCTATATCTCAGTGGGGAGTGCTAGCACCACCTCACCCAGGCTGCAGTAGCAGGCCTGTGGTGTCAGATTTAGTCTGCTTCCCAGGGGTGGCATAATACATGCTGCAGCCCCTGGTAGGCCTGTGAAGTACCTATGCCCTCGGTACCTAAGGTACCATATACTAGGGACTCATAAGGTACCACAGTATCCAATCACTAGTGCACTCCAAGTCGTTTAGAGAGAACAGAGAGGCTGGGGCCCTGATTAGCAGGGACCCAGCCAGACTATAGCCAGAAACCAGTGTAAACATCCAAAAAAAAGTGGGGGCAACATAAGAGGCAGATCCTACTCTCCTACACAACCCCCCAAACGCAGGGACACTAAACTAACCTTGACCAGTTGAGACTTCGTGTTCAAAGTGGAAATACCTTGAGAGTCCATCTGCATTGGCATGTTGGGTCCCAGGTCTATGTTCCACTGTATAGTCCATCCCCTGTAGGGAAATGGACCACCTCAAAAGTTTTGGGTTTTCTCCTTTCATTTGTTTAAGCCATAGGAGGGGCTTGTGGTCAGTCTGAACTATGAAGTGAGTGCCAAACAAGTATGGCCTCAGCTTCTTCAGGGCCCACACCACAGCAAAGGCCTCCTCTCTATAGCTGACCAACGTTTCTCTCTAGGGGTCAGCCTTCTGCTAATAAAAGCTACTGGCTGGTCTTGACCTTCATCATTCAGTTGAGACAGTACAGCTCCCACACCCAGCTCAGAAGCATCTGTTTGGACAATGAACTTTTTGGTGTAGTCTGGACTCTGTAAGATGGGGGCAGTGCACATGGCCTGCTTTAGGTCTTCAAATGCCTTCTGACAGCTAGCTGTCCACTGAACCTTTTTGGCATTTTCTTTGAGGTCAGATCATTCAAGGGGTCACTATAGATCCATATCCCTTGACAAACCTCCTATAGTACCCAGTCAGGCCTAAGAAGGCTCTCACCTGTGTCTGGGTGGTTGGAGCAACCCATTCCATTATGGTTTGGATTTTGCTCTGTAAAGGCTGAACCTGGCCTCCACCTACAAGGTGGCCCAGGTATACAACCTGACTCTGCCCTATCTGGCACTTAGTGGCCTTGATAGTGAGGCCTGCTTTCTGCAGAGCCTCCAAAACATTCCTGAGGTGGACCAGGTGATCCTGCCAGGAGGAACTAAAGACAGCAATATCATCTAGATAAGCTGAGCAATAAGTTTCCATCCCTGTCAGAACTTTATTCACCAACCTCTGAAAAGTGGCAGGTGCATTTTTCAATCCAAAGGGCATCACCACAAAGTGGTAGTGCCCACCAGGGGTCGAAAATGCTGTCTTGGCTTTTGCATCCTCAGCTAATCTGATCTGCCAGTAGCCAGCTGTTAGGTCAAACGTGCTTAGATACTTGGCTGAGGCCAAAGTATCAATCAGCTCATCTGCCCTTGGTATGGGATAGGCATCAGTCCTAGTGACTGCATTGAGGCCTCTGTAGTCTACACAAAACCTCATTTCTTTCTTACCACCCTGGGTATGAGGCTTGGGTACCAGGACTACTGGACTAGCCCAAGGGCTATCTGAAGGCTCAATTACACCTAGCTCCAACATTTTCTGGACTTCAGTCCTGATACAGTCCCTGACATGGTCAGGTTGCCTGTAGATTTTACTCTTGACAGGCAGACTGTCTCCAGTGTCCACCTCATGGGTGCACCAGGAAGTCTGACTAGGGGTCAGGCTAAACATATGTCTATACTGTTGCAGAACTTGTCTGCACTCAGTTTGTTGATGGTCAGTGAGGCTGCTTGCCAAAGCAACACCATCTACTGACCCATCATCAGGGTTCTGAGAGAGCAGGTCAGGGAGAGGGTCACTCTCCTCCTCCTGGTCCTCATCAGTTGTCCTGAGCAAGCCCATGTCAGCCCTGTCAACATATGGCTTTAATCTGTTGACATGGAGCACCCTCAGGGGGCTCCTGGGAGTTCAAAGATTCACCAGGTAGGTGACTTCTCCCTTCTGTTCAACTATTGTATGGGGACCACTCCACTTGTCCTGGAGGGCTGCTGGGGCCACAGGCTCCAACACCCACACTTTCTGTCCTGGCTGGTATACAGTCAGTACAGCCTTTTGGTCATGCCAAGCTTTTTATAATTCTTGGCTGGCCTCTAGGTTTTTGGTTGCCTTTTTCATGTACTCAGCCATCCGAGAGCGGAGACCAAGTACATAGTCCATCACATCTTGTTTGGGGGGCTTGAGAGGTAACTCCCAGCCCTCTTTTACCAAACACAGTGGACCTCTCACAGGATGCCCAAACAGAAGCTCAAATGGGCTGTAACCAACCCCCTTCTGTGGAACCTCTCTGTATGCAAACAACAGGCAAGGAAGAAGAAGGTCCCATTTTCGCCTAAGCTTCTCTGGGAGTCCTTTAATCATTCCTTTCAAGGTTTTGTTGAAGCGTTCAACTAAACCATTGCATTGTGGGTGATAGGGGGTGGTGAACTTGTAAGTTACACCACACTCCTTCCACATTGCTTTTAGATATCCTGACATGAAGTTGGTACCTCTGTCAGAAATGACCTCCTTTGGGAAACCCACTCTGGAGAAGACACCAATGAGGGCTCTTGCCACCACAGGGGCTGTGGTGGTCCTCAGGGGAATTGCTTCTGGGTACCTGGTGGCATGATCCACTACCACCAGGATACACCTGTGCCCAGATGCAGTTTGAGGGTCAAGGGGACCAACAATGTCAATCCCTACCCTTTCAAAGGGTACCCCCACCACCGGTAGTGGTATTAGGGGGGGCCTTTGTTGTGCCACCTGCCTTACCACTGGCTTGGCATGTGACACAGGAGCGACAAAACTCCTTTCCCAGGTCTTGTTTTGGCCCAAGTGTCCTGCTAAAGGGATGTCATGTGCTAGGGTCAAGAGGAACCCCCTAAACTTCTGAGGTATTACCAACCTCCTGGTGGCTCCAGGGGCTGGGTCTCTACCCTCAGAATATAGGAGTCCCTCATACCAATAAACTTTATGGGACCCACTAGCACTCCCAGCAGCCTCAGCAGCAGCCTGCTGTCTGAGGGGTTCAAGAGAGGGGCAGCACTGTTGCTCCTTGCTCAGATCTTCCCTAGAAGGGCCCCCTGCTCCCAAGAACTCAACCTGATCAGGCTCAAGTCCCTCTGGGGCAGTTCCTTCTTCAGGATCTGCTTCACCTCCCTCTGGGGGTGAATCTGTGATCTGATACAGAGGGGAAGGCACTGCCTTTACCCTACTGCTCCTCCTCTTGGGAAGCATCTGGTCCATTGTTCCAGGATCCAGAGCTGGTTCAGTGTCATGCATTCTTGCTTGTGACCTGGTCACAGCAAATACCTCTGCAGGGATGCCCAACATCTCAGCATGAGTCCATAACTCTACTTCAGACCAGGCTGAAGTCTCCAGATCATTGCCCAATAGACATTCGACAGGGAGGTCTGCACTGACTACAACCTTCTTGAGGCCAGTTACCCTTCCCCAGGAGAAATTCACAACTGGCAGACTATGGTTGGTCCTGACATTGCTTGCATTGGTCACCTGGTACATTTCACCCAGGATGATCTGTCCAGGGTCCACAAGATCCTCTGCCACCATGGTGACACTAGCACCTGTGTCCCTAAATGCCAAAGCCTGTTTGCCATTTATTACAGGCTGCTGTTTGTATTTGCCCAGATTACTGGGGCTCACTAGGAAGGACATATTAAGGTCTCTCTCACAAATCAGCATTGCCTGAGTGGGCACTCTGACTAGGTCAGAGTCCACTTCAGAACCCAGGGTCAACCCTACTACACCCTTATTCTGTGTACCACCTCCACCAGTAGCTGAGCTAGGGGGAACAGTTGCCTTAGGGGCAGGAGTGGTGGTGGTTTGGTCTTTGGACTTGTTACAGTCAGAAGTCCAGTGCCCTTTCTGTTTACAGAATTTGCACCAGGACTTCTTTTGGCCTTTTCCCTTGTTGGATTGTGACTCCCCACCAGATGCAGATTTTTGGGGCCCTTGTGAAGACTTCTGGTCTTTTGACTTATCCCCACCTTTCTCAGAGCCCTTAGGATCTTGCTTCTTAGTGTCACCCCTTGGTTCTGGGGTTTCTGCCTCACCCTGGTTCTGACCCATTTGTCTGCCTTCTTTCCCAATTCTTGGGGAGAGGTCAGATCTGAGTCCACCAGGTATTGATGCAACAACTGGTTCTGGCAATTATTAAGGATCTGTTCTCTCATCATCAGATTATACAATCCCTTGAAATCAGTAACCCTACTGCCAACCAGCCAACCCTCCAGAGCCTTGGTTGCACAATCAACAAAGTCAGTCCAGTCCTGAGTCTGTGCCTTCTGGGTGTCTCTGAACTTCAACCTGTACTGTTCAGTGGTTAAGCCAAACCCATCTATCAGTGCACTCTTCAGGACTTCATAATCGTCAGCATCCTCTTCTCTAACAGTGAGGAGCTTGTCTCTACCTTTATCTGAAAAGGAGAGCCACAAGATTGCTGCCCACTGCTTTTGGGGGACCTGCTGTACTCTACAGGCCCTCTCCATAGCAGTTATCCACTTGTGGATATCATCCCCACTCTGGTAGGGAGGAACAACCTTGCTCAGGTTCCTATGGACTGGAATAGATTCTCTGCCTCTAGGGACACTGTTGCTGCCACCAAGGGGTTCTAACCCCTCTCTTCTAGAATCTCTCTGGATCTCCAGGGCTTCTCTATCCAGTGCCAACTGCTTGGTTCTGAGGGCAACTCTTGCTTCCTCATACTGCAGCAGTTTGCACATTCTTTCAGAGGAGGTCTCTCTTATGGGAAAGTATGAGTTCCTCTGGTGGACAAATTCTCTGCCAGAGTGATAAGAGTGCTCAGATTCCCTGGAAGGGGACCTATGCCTCTCATCCACTCTGTCAGTTCTCTTAGGGAGAATTCCTCTGTCCTTTTCAGGCCCCTTGAGGCCTGGCCCTTCAATCACAGAGTCCTGGTTATTCTGATTTTCATCATCTGACCCAGATACTGTAATTGACCCACCCACTGATTCAGACCCATTAGCTCCTAGAGCCAATCTAAGATCATCTGCTGTCAGCAGATCTATCAGGTGTAGGGTTGAGGGACTCTGTCCTAGCCTCAGGTGTCTTTCAACACACATGGCTCTCAAGTCAGAGAAAGCCATGTCCTTATACTGAGGCTGAGTGGATCCACTGGTTCTACCCTTTAAGGACATTCTAGTGTTGTGCAGTGTTGTACTACCTACACTAGTTTGTGGCCTACTGATACTAGCTTGAGCTGTAGAAAGGGTGTGCTATCCCTTGGCACACAGCTCTAAGTTCAGTAGAACTTATTGATACTAAGCTTGACTTTATATGTACCTTAAGTACCTATAGTGGTTTTCAGTTAGTAATTCAAATAGAGATTTTCTGGTAAAACAATAGCAAGCTGGAATCCCACACGCTGCCCACCAATGTGAGAAGTTGGCCTGGTATATGCTGTTCACTAATTAAAGTGGACACCTTGCACCAGAACAATTCGACTCTTATGGTAGATAGGTTTAAGACAACCTTTATAGAAAGCTATCCTAGTGGTAGCTGTGGAGAGCAGCCTTCAGGCTAAGTCTTGAAGGAATGTAAAGCAGCTTGTTTTACCACACAATCTCTTGAATCACCAAATGAAAAGACACCACACAGGTATACATATCAAATATATGTATTTATTAATAAACACTCTCTACTAATCTCTTTATGAGATTAGAAGTCAGGAACATATGTACAAGTCAAATGTTATCAAAATAAGTTTAGCACAATCGAATATCACAATCTTAGTTTGCTAGACCAAGGTCTAGGGCATCTAGAATCGAGGGACCCCCAAGAACCACCCCAGGTAGTTGTAGGAGACCCACAGGGGACGGACGCGGTGACCTGGCACCGGTGCGAGTCCAGTGCGAGTCGATGCGCTCAGACGCGATTGGGATTTCAATGTTAAAGGTCCCTTGCGTGTTCGAGGCGAACACACCGATCGGTCCTTGTACGAGTCGAAGGACGCGGTTATAGATAGAGTTCAAGGGAGATGGACGCGCTGTGTCTAACACAGACGAGAACCTTGTGCGAGTCAGTGCAATGGAGATCTCAGTGCTACAGGCCCTTTGTGTGTTCGAGGCGCACACCGATCGGACTCAGTACGAGTCGAAGGATACAGTTCTAGATAGTGTTGCAAAGGAGATGGACGCGTTGTGTCTAACACAGACGCGAACCCTGTACGAGTCAGCGCAATTGTCGCACTTAGAAAGTTAGAGTTTTAGGACACTTCGAGGGAAGCTACAAGCAAGTCACTTACAGGGTAAGTAGTTCTAGGGCCCACACCCACAGGAGCACCGTAGTGCTGAAGTTACCTCACCCATGGGAGCCGGGTGCATAGGTGTTCTTTGGTGTCGGGTCGCGGCGTCGTTTTCAATGGGAGCCAGTGAAGACTTGCTACTTGCGGCGACAGGAGAAGTGTCCGGAGGAATCCAAGCCTGGATTCGGAAGATGGAAGACCTGAAAGCAGAGGGGACAGTGTTCAAAGTCACTTGGCAGTGACTCGGGGCACGGAAGATGGATGCCCACCGTCGTCGCAAGATTCAGGTCGTTCGTGGTTGCCTTGACTCTTCAGCCACGAGGTCCAGGAGGTGTCGACGACGACCAGGAGCTGGATTCGGCGTGTCCCACGGTGTCTGCAGCTTACTGCGGTGTCGGCGACTCAATCGGAGCCAACAAGCCTCGGTAACAGCAAGTCTTGGGGAAAGTGTGAAGAGACAATGGCGCAGACCAGCAAGGTCTGTGGGACTCACCCAGCGAGGGTAAGTCAGGGCAGGACTGGAGCAACCAGGGGAGCCCTTTGGTTTCTTTACAAAGTCTTCTGGGGACCCACAAGCCGGCTAGCAAGGGATCGCGAAGACACCTCGGGAGGATCCGCTCACAGGGGCCCACGGTCACTCGGGACATGGTAGGCCTCTGATCTTAGGAGGGATTCCTGCTGGAGGCTGGGACCACACGTGGTCCAAAGCACAAGTTCGTGGAACGTTGTGAAGGGGTTGCACTCGACAATAGTGCATGGTACCCAGGGGTCACGGTTTCTCATTACTCTTGGGGTCCACTGGCCTCAGCTTCGCTGGGGACTCACGATGGCCTTTGAGAAGTCAGGAAATCTACTTCTTGGGCTGCAGGGACTTCGGACTCCGGCGGGAGCGGCATAGTTTGCGACCGTCGTTTGTAGTTTTTGGTGCCTGCCAAGCAGGGGAGTCACTCCTTGACTCCAAGGGAGATTCTTCAGTCTTCCAAAGGTAGTGTAACGTCGAAGGTCCGGAATTCTTCTTCAGAGCATCATCCAGGGAAATCTAGGGTGCAATGCACAGGTTCCCCCTCTTATACTAAAAGAAAGGGAGGGACTAGGTCTATGACCCTACCTATGGGAGGGTCAGGGGAGTGGGTGGCTACACCCACTTCCCTTTGTCCAGTTTCGCGCCAGAGCAGGGGCAGGTAGCCCCTGAGCCGGTTTGAACTGGCATATGCACAGAGGAGCCTTCTGCTCTCCCAGTGCAGGACTTCAAAGCACTCTAAGAGTGCACCCACCCAGCCCCAATACACTAAACCCTGTCTGGAAGGTGGTCACACCCCCTTGGGACAGGTTATCTATTGTTGGGCTTCCTCCACTGCGAGTGTTGGTCATCAGCAGGAGGGCAGCCCAGGGTCTGTGACTGGTGGCATCCATTTTGTGATGCCAGGGCTTTGCCGGATTCTACCGCGTTTCCACAGTAGGTACATGTCTATCCCTCTAGAAGGGTGGAATGCTACCCCCGCCGCCAGGACTGGCGGGGGTAGTATTCCAAGATGTTTGACACCAAACACGACATGTTTCGATGCAGCCATTCCAAAGTTAGCATTTTACCGCGAGGATATAATGTACTTAAAAGTATATGGTTTAACCGCATCCACAAACAGCACCAGAGAATGGACTCTGAGAGCTGCAGGGGGGCCATGCTCAGGCAGAGGCACCCCCTCACATAGAAGCCAAGCACCCTGCCCTCAGGATTGATAGGGCCTGCCTTAGGGGTGACTGATAGGTTTATATGTGTGTGCAGGAGAGATATAGGGAACCTATATCTCAGTGGGGAGTGCTAGCATCACCTCACCCAGGCTGCAGTAGCAGGCCTGTGGTGTCAGATTTAGTCTGCTTCCCAGGGGTGGCATAATACATGCTGCAGCCCCTGGTAGGCCTGTGAAGTACCTATGCCCTCGGTACCTAAGGTACCATATACTAGGGACTCATAAGGTACCACAGTATCCAATCACTAGTGCACCTAGAGTGCACTCCAAGTCGTTTAGAGAGAACAGAGAGGCTGGGGCCCTGATTAGCAGGGACCCAGCCAGACTATAGCCACAAACCAGTGTAAACATCCGAAAAAAAGTGGGGGCAACATAAGAGGCAGATCCTACTCTCCTACAGGGGGTCTCTAGTTGGCAGAGGTAGGTACCTTTGTCCAAATAGGGACCCTTGCTTCTAGTCAGGGTAAGGGGGATACACTTCTAAAATAACCCCTGCTCACCCCCTTGGTAGCTTGGCACGAGCAGACAGGCTTATCTCAGAGGCAGTGTGTAAAGCATTTGTGAACACATACAGTAATACAGTGAAAACACTACAAATGGACACCACACCAGTTTAGAAAAATAAGTAATCTTTATCTACACCAAAACAAGACCAAACAACATAAATCCACAGTACAGTAATAAAAATATGACTTTCAGATGGTAGAAATAGTTCAGTTCAATGCAAGTTGTAAATGCGACACTTTTATCAAAAGTACCTTAGATGCGTCATGTAAAACAAACAAAATGGCCGCAGGGAAGGTGATGCGTTGGTTCCTTACACTCAGGGAAGGTGATGCGTCAATTCCTTGCTCCGGGGGAGGTGATGCGTCAATTCCTTACCGGAGAGGAGGTGATGCGTCGTTTTCTTACTGCGTGGGGAGTTGGTGCGTCTGTTTCTTGCTGCGGCCCCCAACGATGCGACAGTCTTGGTGCCTCGATGCGATGCGTCGATCCGGTACGATGCGTGGCTTCGTGCAGCCGCACAGGAGGCTTGCGTCGGGATCGGTGCGGTGATCTCGGACTTCGGAGATCGTTGCACCCAATGCGTTGTGCAGTGATTTCTCGAGCCGCGGCAGGCGCTGCGATGGTTTCTTCAACGATGCATCGGAAACAGGTGCGGATGCGTCATGCTTCTTCGATGTTGCGTCGATTTTCCAGCTTCCAGCGACAAACAGTCTCTAGAGGACCTAAACAGCAGCAGGCACCTCTTTGCAGGTTGGAATTCCCAGCAAGGGAATTCAGGGGAGCTGGTGGTGAAGTCTTTGTGTTCCTGAGACTTCAGAACAGGAGGCAAGCTCAGTTTCAAGCCCTTGGAGATCTTTTCTTCAAGCAGGTGACAAAGCAAACAGCAAAGTCATTTTTCTCCTTTCCTTGGCAGCAAGCAGCCACTGCAGGCCAACCCCAGACAGCAAACAGCACAGGGGCAGTATTCCTCCTTAGCTTATCCGGCTCTTCTCCTTGGCAAAGGTTCCTCTTGATTTCCCAGAAGTGATCTAAAAGTCTGGGGTCTGGCCCCCTCTTTTTATACCCAAAAATCCTTTGTTTTCTGAAGGCAGAGAGTGTCTGTACCCAGCCAAAACCAGTTCTGTGGGGCACTTTGCAAGTGCACAGCAACCTCCATTGTCAGTGTGAGCCCTGGCTCCAGACTCACCACAGGGGGGTGGAGGTGTCATTGTGGAAGGCAGGCACAGCCCTATTCCGGTGAAGGTGCTACTCCTCACACCACTCCAAATGCAGACCAGGCCTATTCAGCCCAGCCCTGACTCATCAGACTTCTGGAGCCGCTGCGCCTCTCCAGCCCCTGTCATCCAAAAGCCAGACATGCAATACACAAACCTAGCAGAGGCACACTGGAGGGTTAGGCAAGAAAATACCTACTTTCTAAAAGTGGTATTTTCAAACACAGAATGTAAAAATCACCCTCACTAAAAGATGCACTTTAACATTCTGAGTTCAGGCATACTAAATTTTACTTTTCTATCTTGTTCCCAGGGTCAGTTATGTTTATAAGATGTTATAAACACACTCCCCATTCTGTCCCATGGGAACAGATAGCCTTACAATAGTGAAAAACGAATTTGGCAGTAATTCACTATCAGGACATGCCACACACATCAGGGCATGTCCTACCTTTCACATACAATGCACCCTGCCCATAGGGATACCTTGGGCCTACCTTAGGGGTGACTAACATGTAGAAAAGGGAAGGTTTAGGGACTGGCAAGTGTGTGCACTTGCCAAGTCGACATGGCAGTCCCAGACTGCACACAGGCTCTGCACTGGCAGGCCTGAGTCACATTTTACAAGCTGCTTCTGTGAGTGGCACATTCAGTGCTGCAAGCCCACCAGCAGCATTTGATTTACAGTCCCTGGGCTCACATAGTGCACTGTACTAGGGTCTGACAAGTAAACCAAATAAGCCATTCATGGAATCACTAATCCATAACAATACTTTACAAAGGGAGCACTTGCACTTTGGCACTGAACAGCAGTGGCAAAGTGCCCAAAGCATCTAGACCAGCAAAAATGGAGTCCAACACACAGCAAAACACAGGAGGTAAAGGCAAGAAAGATGGAAGGGAGACCCACGCCAATGGTGCCAGGTCTAACACTCCTGATCAACTCCCGATCACTCAACAAACATGCCATCACTTCCCTTACCCCCGTCGTCATCCTCCTCCCCAAGACCTGGCTCAACCCAACAACAGCACCCGACATCACCACTGCCACACCAATTGGATACAAGATCATACACCGGGACCACATCAACTAGCATGCTGGTGGTATAGCCAGCATCCACAAAGATACCCTCCACTGCACAGCTACCACCGACGACACCATCCCCCTCAACTTCTAACCCAACACAGACGGCAAAACTACCATCAGAGACACTCTAGCCTATAGACCATCGGGGCTTTACCCCACCTTCTGCGAGACCATCTCTGACTTTATTGCCACTCTGACCATCAACTAAGAGAACTTTATCTTCCTCGGTGACCTCAACTTCCACACCAATGACCCCAATGACGTCAACACAGCCAACCTAGTTGAGAGCATGAACAACCTTGGCCTCACCCAACTTGTCACCGACCCAATGGACATCGCAGGTCACATGCTGGACTGCATCTATCTTCACAGCCAGCATCAGAATTAGGTACAGCCATACCTCAGAAATCACCTGGTCCGACCACTCGATCTTTGACTTCACCTTCACAACCACTATCGCCCCCCCCAGCAACTAGACCAACTCCCCCAACAGGAACTGGAGCAAGGTCACTGAAACCTTATTGACCAACACTCTCAGCGCATCCCCCCGGGACACCTCCTCCAACCATGAGTTGGCCGTCAACAACTTCAACATTAAGCTCACCGATTGTGCCAACACAGTTGCACTCCTCAAACCTGCCAAACCGGGCAGACCCTCCAAACACCCCAGCTGGTTCACCCCAAACTATAATCTTCCAAACGCAACTGCAAACGACTGGAGAGGATCTAGTGCATCAGCAAAGAGCTTAAAGACCAAACTAACTTCAAACTGGCTCTCAACAAATACCACGAACACCTGAAAAATGCTAAGAAGGACTCACTGACCATGAGCCTCGAAGCCTGCTCCAACCACAGCAAAGAACTCTTCAGCACTGTCAAAGAGTTCTCCAACCCCTCAGCATCCAAGAACTCCGTCAGCCCCTCCCAGGACCTATGCAACATCCTCACAGACTTCTTTTACAGCAAAATCTCCACTATTTATGAACACTTCGATCCCCTACCACCCATTGTCAGCATCCACAGCCTCCTCTCCCTCACCGACTCCAACTTGAGCGCACAAATTACTACATGGGACCAACTCACCATGCAAACCACCGTCACCATCATGAGCTCAATCAACTTGGGAGCACCCAGGGACCCCTTCCCCATCACATGTTCAACATGGGGAGCAGCACCATCAGCAAGAAACGCACCTCAATCATCAATTCATCCATCACCTCTGTCTCCTTCCCAGAGGGATGGAAACACACGGAAGTCAAACCACTCCTCAAAAATCCCTCCGCAAACCTGGAAGAACTCAAGAACTATCGCCCCATCTCACTGCTCCCTTTTCCGGCAAAAGTTCTGGAAAAAGCTATCAACCGCCAACTCATCAACCACCTAGAGAACTACAAACTCCTGGACCCATCCCAATCTGGCTTCCACTCAAATCACAGCACAAAGACCGCCCTGATTACAGCCACCAATGACATCAGGTCTCTCCCAGACCGGGGAGAGACCGCGGCCCTGATACTCCTCGATCTCTCAGCAGCCTACAAAGACTCCACCAGATGGGGATCCAAGGGAATGCCCTCAGATGGATTGCATCCTTCCTCACCGGAAGAACCCAGAGCGTTCGCCTTCCACTGTATACCTCAGGCCCAAAAAACATCATCTGCAGCAGTCCCCAAGGGTCCTCACTCAGCCCCACCCTGCTCAACACATACATGGCCCCTCTGGACACCCTGGTCAGAACCTATGGTATGAACTTCATATTATACGCTGACGACACCCAACTTATCTTGTCCCTTTCAGTGGACCCCACAAACTCCAAAGCCAACTTACATACATGCATGACCAGCTTAGCCAGTTGGATGCAAAACAATTGCCTCAAACTCAACACAGAACAGAGGTACTCATCTTCAGCAGCAACACATCCTCGTGGGCTGACTCCTAGTGGCCAGCAGAACTGGGCCCCGCACCCACACCAACAGAACATGCAACTTCAGCATCATACATCAAGCTCACCATGAGGAAACCAGATTAACACAGTGTCCTCAGCCTGCATCCTCACCCTCCGTATACTCTAGAAAATCTTCAAGTGGAGCCCAATTGGCACCAGATGCACCGTCACCCACCCAGGCCCTCATCACCGGCCGCCTGGACTACGGAAACACCCTGTATGTGGGTATCACCCCACAGCTGCTCAACCAACTTCAGACCATTCAGAACACAGCAGCAAGGCTCATCCTCGACCTCCTGAGGAGGGCCCACATCCCCCCTCACCTCAGAACTGTTCACTGGCACCCCATCTACAAAAGGTACCAGTTCAAGATGCTAACCCATGCCTACAAAGCCCTGCACAATGTAGGACCAGCCTACCTTAACCACAGGGTAAACTTCCACCAACCCCTCAGACAACTGTGCTCAGCCTCCCCCTCACTCCCCGCTTCCACTGAAGCTGGGGTGGCCACCACACCTTCTCCTACCTGCCTGCCAAAATCTGGAACGGCCTCCCCCTCCACCGCCGGACCACTCCCTCCCTGCAGGAATTCAGAAACGGCTTAGAGACCTGGCTGTTCAACTGACCACTCCCAGCAGCAGCAACCCCCCCCCCAGCATCTGGATACCCTCACAGGTGAAAAGCAGCGCTCTATAAATCTGTTGATTGATTGATTGTGATGGACACCATATCTGGGGGGAAATGCCTAGTAAGGACTCTGGGGATGTGTGAGAGAAATGGCCATCGCAGAATACTCTGAACCATAGAAACATAAGGAAGAAATGAAGAGAAAAGTAGCAAATGCATTAGGAACGACTTTCTTTCTTGAGTACTGTCATATATTATAAATAATATATGCACAACTTCAACTGCCCCACAACGAACACCCAAAAAAACTAAAGATGCCCTGGTACCAGCTCTCACTTCAAAAGAGAGTCAAACGTTTCTTCCAGAAAGTGATTTCAGAACTGCAAGACAAGCCCTAACACTCTTGTACCTGGATGGTGGCAATGTCCTACTCTATGGTCTTCCAGGCTCCACACTGGCACCTCTTAAGAGCATCCTACACACCACAGCACATCTCATCAAGGGCCTGAAGTAATATGATCACATCACACCAATCCTGATGAAACTCCAATGGCTCCCCTTGCTGGCCCGCACCATTTTCAAAAGCAGATGCATCAACCATCATGTCCAGCATCCCCTCTTATCCAGCCAGGACACCATCAGATTACAGGCTAGGAAGCATAAAAAAGAAAAAGACAAGACAGAAGACCTTTTCCATCAATGCACCCAGGATCTGGAACAAAATTCCTGTATCCATCAGGACAACTGCAGCACTTCTCCAATTTAGGAAAAAGTTGAAGACTCACCTCTTTAAAGAACACTACGGCCCAGATTCACAAAGGTTTAGCGTAGGGTTAGCATTACTTTTGTGATGCTAACCCAACGCTAAACCTTTTTGGGGATTAACAGACCAACGCTATTTGGTATTAGTGTTGGTTTGCATGGAAAAGTAACACAAAGCAGCACGAAACGCTGCTTTGCATTACTTTGCATCAAGGAGGAGTTACATGGTTGGTACATGGGTGTTCCCATGCAAACACTTGGTCATCACAGCCAGCAAGGGGAGGAGTGGTGGGCACTTGTGTGCGCATGACTGTTTGGCCGGCCGTCTTGAGCCGGCAAAACAGTCATGCGCACTTTTCATGTTCCCCACCAAGCTGTAATTCACAGGCTCTCACTGCCTGTCTGAGCTTCAAACCACTGCACTCAGACCAATCACAACGCTGCAATGCAGCGCTGTGATTGGCTTAGGGGAGCCGGGGTGTGCTTCCTGCTCCAAGTAGGAACAGAAGAAAAGGACGACGTGAGGCGGCAGTCCGGTGGTCCAGCAGCAAGGTAAGTCACTTTTTAATTTATTTTTCTATCCCCCCCGCCCACCCGTGCAACTCGGTGGCAGCCGCAACTGAAAAAATCCATGTAAGAAGAGGCCATACTCCAACACTTCACTAATAAAAAATGTGGATACATCCTAAAAGAATGTCTATTCTAGCACCCTCTTGGTGCTAATAACTGGAATTGTTGGGGAGTATACTCATCTCAGTCTATACGGAACTGTTCAAGATTGTAAAGAAAGGTTCAGGGTGTTTACCCTGTTGGAAGGCATAAACAGACATATCGAATTCCAGTCAGATGTTTCTTTCAATATTGTTTGTGTATCTGAACCAACCAGTGGGGCATCCAATCCCTTGCTTAGCGTAACCTGCTTTTGAAGAACTGGTATATTTATTCCTCTCAAAAGTTTGTAGCTTTTCCGATGCCTTTTGAAGGCACTCTCTTTTTGTGGCTAAGCTTGAGAAACAATGTATCTTCTCTTTAAGGAAACGTAGTACTACAGTTGGTTCAGACAGCAGCAGCAACAACAGAGCAGGAACAGAAGGAAGTTTTTTTTTCCATCAACCTTTCAGACAACAACAGCAGTCAGAAAGGATTTTTGGGACATCACCCTCAGAAACTGAATGGTGCAGCCAGTAATCTTGTAGTTCATCCAAAAATTACGCAAAAAATGATGTGGACTCTCACAACCTCTCCCATCCTCTGATTCTTCTACAATTGAGGAGCACCTTAGGCAGAATGAGGGAGGGAAGAAAATAAAACATATGTTGGTGACTTACAGTTTCTGAATTGAGACTTTGACTGTGATGTGATGTAGAATCATATTCCTAAAGGCCACATTGGGGACTCGTCTGAATGAAGTTCCACTCACTTTACTCAGAAAATGTAGTGCTTGACCTTGGGGGAACAAAAAGATTAATTGCTAGATCTGTACTAATAAGGTACCAATTAGTTAAGTGTCAAAAAAGCAAACATCTCTTATATTGTTTCTTGTTCTTCTTAGGGAAGATGGTTCCCAATGGCTATCTTTGCTTGCAAAATAACGTCATTTTAAGCAGGGATGAATTGTTTCAAAATTGTCATGTCTACAAAATTATTATGTCTACAAGTCGGACTCTTAGTCTCACTTGTAGACATAATAATCCATCTCAGACTTTCCACTCTGTAATATTCTGAATTTTAAATTGCGGACCCCAGGATTAATGCTGCAGCGATTAGTTATCAATCACAATCTTTTCTTCTTGCTTTCTTTTCCTGTATGTGAAGAACTGTACCAGTTGAAGACTTGAGAAACTAGAGTCAGAGACGCAGGTCCAGAAGGGGGCAAGTGGAAGATTGTGATGCTGAACTCCGAATCAGGCTAAGATTCACACTCCACTGCTTGAGGAAAACTGCAACTGAAACAATAGATAAGCTGCAAACAAGATCTCAAAGGACCTCAGACATTGAGCCAAAGGCTGGGCACATAGAAGGTTTTAGGGAGGATAGTGAAGTCAATCTGACGGCTGAGCCACACAAATGTGATACTATGGTCATTAGGGAAATTCTTACTGAAACAAAAACAGGGCTTCCCATGGAAGCAGTGATGATCCTGGCTGTACAAGGTAGATTGAAATTTGGAATTTCCGTTGGTGTTTGCATACAAAACTTTCTGGCAGCATGGGAGAACTTCACATCAGACTACTGGGTACAGCAGATGGTCGTAAGTGGTTATCTGACCGAGTTTTCATGCCTTCCACTGGACCTTGTAATCAAAATGCTCCTGCGGGCTCCATGCCAAATCGAGAGGTAGGCAATCACTCAAGCAATTTAGGATGTTCAGAGGAAAGTACTTGGGTATCAATACAAACTCAAACCAATAAAAATTATATTCCTAATCGTCTTTGTCAGAGTGGTAAGTGAAATGTGATATGGTTTTGCAAAATGTGTAATTGCATCTGCTAAAATAAGGGTGAGGTCAACCTTTTGCTTTTGGTCCTATGCCCTGCACCCATCCTGCCATTGCAGTTAGGCCCTGCTCCCATTCTGCCACAAAGATTGGTTGCATGGCCTAGTCTGTAGCCTGGCCCAACCAACAGTGGGTGGCCACCATCCTCCAGGTATAAGGAAAGCTCTTGCGCATTGGTTGTTTGCTGAAGGGCCTAGCCTCGAGCCAAGCCCTGATTTCATTTTTTTTTAAATTGTTTTTAGGGTTTGCAGATCCAAAATTGAATTTGCAGTACCAAGAGCGGGCTTCATAGCCTTGTAACTCATACAAGTCTTACAGATCTGTGTCAGGTCTGAGGTTCTTGTAAGACAATCCCTGAATCTAAAAACAGGTGGTGAGCAATGTTCCAACCAACCTTGCCTTGGGATTGCAGTGCAAGTCTGTGAAGCTTGTCCTAGATTTACAATTCCCAGCTGGGGTTTGCAGAACCCAGGGAGCCTCACTCGGAACTATGAATCCAGCCACTCGTTCTGTGAACCCAGCCACAAAATCGTTTAAAAAAATGTAAACATTAGTGGCCCTTTGCCCTCCACTCCACCACCTGGGACTGGAGTCAGGGTGTGCTTACCCTGCCTCCTTATTGCCCCTTCAGTTTTGTTTCAGGGCACGGGAACTGCCTCCCCACGTCAGGTAATGGTAGTGGCAACGTGTTTTTCTAAAGCTGTAGTATGCATTATGATTTGCAGACCATGACTGGCAAGTTTTGGGACTTTTTCGGTTTTCTGTGCGCTGGACCATAATTGACCTTTAACCATCTTTTTACAGTGAATTTCATGGAGTTTACATGATATACTACATTCACCTGCCAGGTACCCATTCTGCGATATGCATGGACTTTGACCAGGTCCTGTGCCCAACCAGCTATTGCTGTGTACAGAGGAGGCTATTCGCTGGGTCTGCCTGGCACTGCACTGGCCTTCATTTGCTAGCTGCTAAACTTCAGGCAGATTAATCAAACAGCACCAAGTTATTAGTGAATGAAACCTTAGTTTTCCACATGGTAGCAATGTATGGTCAAGGTGACACCACCCTCTTCAGAAACTTATATGTGCAACATATACATGTGCTGGTTCACAGGCTCACAGTGGCTTTGCACACTCTGGTGTGCTGCCATGTTCTGAGTGTGAAAGATGCCCAGTACTGCAGTGGCCCTTGACACAGTGTGCCTGCACCACGTGACAGGTAATCAGATAGTTGTTTCTTTTTCTACAGTCCTTCCTATTTCGGGAGCTGTTTAAAAAAAAAAACATACAGAAATGCAAACAATGTGGAGCTGACTCAGCATTTTCCTGGGCCTACAGTGAATCAGCGCGCTGGCGGCATTGTAGGCTTGGAGAATCCCAGAAGGTAGACAAGAAACTTCAACTATGGTGGGCAGTCTACCACAGGGACACCGTAGGTCATAGCCTGTACTGATCTGGGGATCTGGTTCACCACCAACCAAAAGATGAACTCCCATTTCCTTAGTCCAAGTATTGAAAAGGGAGGCACCAGCCAATAACTAGGGGAAAAGGAAATGTTATGACTTATGTAGACTTCCATGACTACGAGAGGAAAACAAGGAGAGAGCAAGGGAAAAATGGGATACATCCTTATCCCCAATGTAATACTAGACTAAACAATGTGGACGAACCCACTAGATTAGTGCGTAACAATCACTGTAGTGGTAAGTACATAGACCCATTAGGTGTACTTAAAAGACCCCTCACACACCAACCTGGTTAGTGTCATGCTTCATCATCGGGGTCCCAACCGGGTGGCCGAATGCCCCCCGGTTGTGCTACAACGCCTGGTTACAGCGGAGCTGGTGTGGTGTAGATATGTGATGTGTAGTGAGTTTTATTAAAATATATCTCTGAGAATCCTTGCCTTTACAATTTATTAATGGCGGCTCAGGATATGATTAAAAATGTGTGATGCAACTATTTAGAAGATTATCCTTAGTTGACTATGTGATGTGGTCTACATGTTTCAGCCCGAAAAAGATGTATAAGAGGGCTTTCTTCAGGACCGGGTTAGTGAGGAAAGTGAGTGGCAAAGGTGAAAGTGCCACGTGAAAAAAGTGAAGTGCCTACACACGTGCTAAGGTGTGTGGTCAGAGTGCCGGCGTACTCACCGACACTTTGTTAAAAAAAACCTGTTGGGAAAAGAAAGGACAAGACAAAACATATATCTTTTAGCAACATAAAATGCAATCTTAAAAGGTGCTGTAGTCGTTGTCTCAGGTGAATGACTACCACAGTGATTGTATTTTATACAATAATGCAGCGGCGGCATATGCTGCCAACGAAGGGCGCTCGGTGGTGACATGCAGCGCAGAGCATCAATCAGTCGGTAACTAGCCATAGTTACGCAGAAGCCAATAAGATACTCACAGTAAACTGACTATGCTTAATGTGAAGCCATGGTGGGCTAGGGGCGTGATGTGGATGGCCACACGTGTAAAATAAACATGCGGTCCTGTGGCACGCTGTATTCAGGTGAAAAAGGCCACATGTGTAACATTAATATGCGGTCAAGTGGCGCGCTATATTTAGCTAAGGATGGCCACACGTGTAAGGATAACATGCGGTCAAGTGACATTGTGAAAGGTTAAAAACAATAGTACATTTAGATTACCAATGAACGTAAATGTCAGTAAGTCATAATTACACTAGATTAAGGTTTGGGTAGCTAATTGAGGCTCGGGAGGGGTCTCATCCGATGTCCCAATCTAGAGAAAATGAGAAAGGTGGAGGCACGGTGAGCACGGTAGTCCGTTAGTGCTCGTGTGTCTCGGGGGTGAAAAAAGAAGAGGTGCGCAATCTTACTTGGTATAGGAGAGTATCCCGCCTTAAACCTGCTGTGGTCTCCCGTAGTTCCGGCTGGTGTGGGACGCTGGTGAGAAGGGCGCTTTTATGCTGGTGAGCACTGCCTGGTACGTGCCGGTGTGGCAGTAACCCGGTACTCAAATGGTGCGCATGCGCACACATGCGCAGTGTAGCTGGTTCGGACAATGCTAACCTGCAATCTTGGGTCGTAACTTAGGCGGCCATATTGAGTTAGTCAACGGAGTGCTGTGTGGACTAACAGTGTTCATGGCATTCGGCCAATGCTGACCTATAATCAAGGGTCATGACTTAGGCGGTCATATTGGGATTAATCAAAAGGAGGGCTATGTCGACTAGCCGTGCCCACGGGTGTAATTGGGCGTCACGAGGTGACCAGTGAGGATCGAAATGCGCCACCAGTGGTGGAGGGACCAACATGGTCCTGCGTGCCCTCTGCAAAAGGAACCTCTCAGCTTGGCACACAATATTTGTGGATGGAAACAATGTCTAGGGGGCGGTATAGAGAGCCCTATGAGTTATTTAAGGTATAGTCACAGATAGTAGTGGCAACTCAAGGAATGCGGACGCTTCCGTGATTAAGGGAAGGTGCATTAAAGGCTGTGTGACATAGCCTAGGATGAAGGTATCATGCCTAATGGAGTGGCAACTCATGGAATGTTGCGCTTGCTTGATTAAGGGAAGGAGCATATAAGGCTGTGAGGGCACAGCCTAGGGTGAGGGTATAGTGCCTCATGGAGACATGCATGGGGTATTCATGATAGAACCCCAGGGTGCGGTTTAGCTGGGGCCATCTGTGGCTGTTTGAAGAGGCTATACTTCGGGTATATAGGTAGCAGGAAAAAGCAAATGTTAGTGTCATTATGGCCTTCTAAGGCTGTTCCACGGGATGTTATCGTTGAGGCCCGTTTTGTGACTGGATAGGCGGTAGATCCATCTTTGCTCCTTTTCCAGAAGACGACTCTGTATGTTCGGAAGGTTGGGGTCCAGTGTTTCAATGACCACCCACCGCATGTCATTGGTTGTATGGCCTACTTCTAAGAAGTGGTTGGTCATGTGGGTGGTGTTCTTCTTACATCTAATGGTGCTGCGGTGTTCGCAGATTCTGGTCTTTATCTTGCGGTTTGTCATCCCAATGTAAGTGAGATTGCAAGGGCATATGATCTGGTAGATTACGTGAGCCGTGTTGTAATTTGTGTGTTGTCTTAAATGCCATGTTTTCCCTGGTTCTAGATTTAGTCTCTTAGTGGTTTCAGAGATATGGCATACACTGCAATTTCCACAAGGGAAATGGCCGACAACATTTGGGAGCCCCCACGCATTGAGGACTGTGTTGTCTGGCTTCTGCTGTTGTTTTGGTCGTGTGGATACTATGGCATCCTTGATGGACCTGGCTCTTTTGTGTGATAGAAGAGAAGGTTCCCAGTCCAGGTTGCCCGTCTTAAGTATTTTCCAGTGCTTTGTGATGATGTGTGAGACTTGATTTGACACAGCGTTAAAGGTTGTTACACATGTGAGCGGTGCGGGTGTGGGTTCTCGTGTCTGTGTTTCAATTAGTCCTTCACATTTTTGATTCCGTGCCCGCTTCTTCGCTTTTTCTGTGATCCGTTTCGGATAGCCTCGCTGTTGTAGCTTAGCACTTAGATCTTTGGCTTGGTGTTTGAAGTCTCCTACATCACTGCAGTTTCTGCAGAGCCTTAGAAATTGGCCGTAGGCGAGGTTCTCATGCAGGGATCTGGGGTGGAAGCTGGTAAAGTGTAGGAGAGAGTTCCGGGCTGTGGGTTTGAAGTGGGTTTTGCTCTTCAAAGTGCCTCCTTCTGCTTCTATGTCCAGATCTAAGAATGTGGTCTTGTATTTGTCAAAGCTATGCGTGAATTTTAGATTGGGGTCGCAAGTGTTTAGCCATGCGCAGAATGTCGTAAGGGACTGGGTGTCTCCTTCCCAAATCAGTAGGATGTCGTCTATGTAGCGTTTATAGAATCTGATTTGGGGGATCCGTGGCATGTTGTTGTCGAGTAGGTATCTGGTATCGAAATTGTATACATAAAGACCGGCCACACTGGGGGCAAAAACACTCCCCATTGAAGTGCCGTACTTCTGTAGGTAGAGTTGGCCCTCAAACTCGAAGAAGTTTTCTTTGAGTGCTAGTGTGGCACATTCCAAGATGAATCTCTTTGAGGTCTGATATTCCCAGGTGGTTCCGTCAAGTGCAGATTTCAGTACTTTCAGGGTGTCGTCCTGCGGAGACTAGTGTAAAGACTCTCGACGTCAAGACTGACAAGGAATGACGTGTCCGTGTTGTAGGCCATGGTGTTGATTAGCCCTAGGAGGTCTTTGGTGTCTTTGAGAAATGTGCTGGTGGACTGGACCATCGGTTGTAGAAAAAAGTCGCAGTAGCGTGAGAGGGGTTCCAGTAGAGACCCTATCCCCGATACAATGGGGCGCCCGATTGGGGTAGTCTGTTTTTGTGTATTTTGGGTACTATGTAATTTTCAGGAAGAAGCTGAAGACCTGGTTCTTTCCATCCAGCCATTAGGGGCCCTTCTATCTTTCATCACAGCTCTTATCGTCAGCGCGGGGAAGCCTCCGGGTAGCCATGCGCTATATAAATCACTTTCAAATCAAATCAAAATGTTCATGGTACTTAGCTTTGGGTATGGGCTGGTCCGACCTGAGTTGAAATTTTTTAGAATTAATGATGATTGGTAGCTTACGTATTGGATCTTGGAATATATGTAGTTTGAATGATAGGAGGAAAAGAGGAGTGACCGCTCAAATTTTACAGGTTATGCATATCGACCTGCTCTGTTTACAAGAAACCCATATCTCTTGGAATAATCGGGGGTGGTTGAGGGATCTGGGTTTGGATGTGCTTGTCTGTACTAGGCAAGGTGCTATGACTAGAGGGGTAGCCATATTGGCTAAACACGGTCTAGGAGTTTGTAAACGTGTAAAAGAGGACATTTCGGGGCGGTGGGCTATCGTTGAAATCTTGGTCAATGGTTCTTTGCTGTCAATCTGCTCCATTTATGGATCAAATTTAGATGACCCGGAAGTGCTGCATTATTTGAGTGTTGAACTAGCATCATGGCCTCCTCCCGTAATTCTTTGTGGAGATTTTAATTTACACTTAGATAGTTGTTTTGACATAACGGGTAATCTCCCATATAGGGTGAGGAAAGCCAAAGTTTTTAAAGCCACTCAAGGGTTAGTTAAGGAGTTTGGGCTGGTAGATGTGTGGCATAGGCATATAAGAAATGATCCTGGAGCCACTTTTTTTCAGCACCCCATAAAAAATGTGTGCGTATTGACTTTTTTTTTGTTCCTGTGGAAAAAGCTGAGAGAGTTAAGATAGAGATTGTACCCAGGGTTGTTTCAGATCATAACCCGTTAATTTTAGAATTATCAGTCAGCTCTAAGAGACAGACAAAATCTTGGACTTTTGAAAGAAAACTTCTACTGGATTCGGCATATTGTGTGCACATGGGTAATTGGATTCAAGAGTTTTTTTTAAATTAACAGGGGCTCAGCTCCTGATCCTATTGTATGGGATGCCTTCAAGGCTGGGGTTCGGGGGGAGACTCTCAGTTACTCTTTATCTAACCAACGGAAAACTCTTGCGGAAATTAAAGGGTGGATTGAACAGTTAAGATTGCGAGAAATAGAGCTTATGGGGAAAATAGTAAGGCATTTAAGTGATGAGGAAACTCACAAAGCTATTGCTATCTTGAAAATGAAGATTCATCAACATTTGGCGGAGAAGGTAGCCGCTAAATCTGCCCTTTATAGGGCTCAAGTATATGAAATAGGGGAAAATACTGGGAGAATATTAGCAAAGAGATTGCAGCAAAGGGAAGTGGCTAATCGAATCAACAGAATTAAGGACCAGGGTGATCAGATTCAGGACTCTCCGGAAGAAGTTCTAGGTGTGTTTAGCAGGTATTATCATCATTTATATACTGAGGGAGAGATTGTTGAAGGAAATGATATGATGCAGGAATTTAGTTTAGAAGTAGAGACAAATAAGGTAACATTTGATCAGAATGAACAATTGGCTGCACATATTACCTGGGAAGAAGTCGAGGGAGCTATTGTGTCTTTAGCCACTGGTAAAGCGGTAGGGCCGGATGGTATCCCTCTCAAATTTTTTAAGACGTTTCGGCAGGTGCTTCGACCAGAACTTATGTTATTATTTCAAGCTGCTCAACGGGGTTCAGTTCCGGATTCTTGGCGAAAAACTACTATTATTGTTTTAAAAAAAAAAGATAAACCAGAGCTGTACCCTTCCTCATATTGACCTATCTCTTTGATTAATTCTGATAGCAAGATCTTTTCAAAAATTCTGGCCTGTCGTTTAGGGAAGATTATTACTTTTTTAGTTTCTGATTATCAGCATGGGTTCATTCCCGGAAGGGATACAGCCGACCACGTGAGACGTGTAATAGCTCTTTTAGATTGGGCTCAGGCTACGGAGTCTCCACTGGGAGTGATCCTGTTGGACGCCGAAAAGGCGTTCAACAGGGTCTCCTGGCAGTTCCTGTGGGATGCAATGCACCGGAAGGGCTTTTGCTCGGAATTTATTCAAGCAGTTAAGGCTTTATATATTAATCCAGTGGCGGTTATACGGATCTCTGGGCAGGAATCAAGCCCATTTAGTATCAGCAGAGGTACCAGGCAGGGGTGCCCATGTTCCCCCCTGCTTTTTGCATTGTATATTGATTTATTTCTTAATAAACTTAATTTGAGCCCTAATATTAAACCGATTAGAGTTCATAATAATGAATATAGAGCATTAGCGTATGCTGATGATATTGTGGTTCTCACTAGTGACATTACCTCGGCACTTCCTGCTATAAAGATTTTGGCTGAGCAGTTTGGTAGATTTTCCGGTTACAAATTAAATATAGATAAAACTCAGATGCTTCACTCACGCACTAAGTTTCCGGCAAATCTACCAATAGTTTCCTCAGCAACATACTTGGGAGTTAAAATTACATCGGAAGTGGACCAGATACCGGATCTGAACATCACACCAGTGATGGATAAAGTTAATAAAACTCTGGAAAGATTAGATCACCTACATCTTTCTCTTCATGGGCGTTGCAATGTTTTAAAAATGATGGTTCTTCCTAAGTTTCTTTATATTTTTAGAACAATCCCCCTTGAGTTCTCTGCTTCCTGTTTTATTAAGCTAGAGCGGATTTGCTCCAGATTTCTTTGGAGTTATGGGAGACCAAGAAGGGCATTTAAAAGAATGATTTTACCGAGAGATCGGGGAGGATGGGGTATCCCACACTTTTTGGTGTATTATTGGGCATCCATGTTACAGTATATGGGCCCTCTTTTAGTTGGGGGAAAGGCGGAAATCCCTGCTTTTAATAGACCATCCATTTATGTCTTGGGGTTAGGGGATGAGGCCAATAGCTGTTTGGTTAGGATATTGGAGCCCAGTTATTATAAAAAAAAACAAGTTTAAGATACTCATGGCTGCATTTCAAGTTTGGAAGCAGATTAGGCGAAAGCTGAACATCCCAAACCTTAATGTTTATACCCCTTTTAAAGCTTCAGGTTTGCTTCCCACTATTTTTCGGGATCAAATCACATTTAGATGGGGTTTGAAAGATCTTAGTTGTTTGGCCGATTTATTTGAAAAGGGCCAATTTATGTCCTTTGCAGATCTACAGGAGAAGTTCGGCCTAGCAACGCACAACTTTTTAAAATATCTTCAAGTTCGTAGCTTTCTAGGTCGGCTTGGGTCAGGAGCAGAGCTACAGCTGGCTAGAATCCCCCTGATTGAAAAAGTGAGGAAAAAAACTTCAATAGGGCAGGTATATCGACAGATATTGGAAGCATTTCCGGATGACATTGATACGTGGAATGTTAAGTGGGAGAATAAGCTTGGGGTTGCCGGTATTAGTGTAGAAGAATCTATAGGTCTGGCGAACCAGATTTTAATGACTGGTAGACTAAGGAGCCAGCATTTGATGTCTCTTTTTGATTTATATAATACCCCAGGGAAGATTGCTAAATGGGGGGGATTGAAGGGGAATAAACGTAATAGGTGTGGACTACAAGCTGCAGATTTGGCTCATATGTTTTTCTCCTGCCCTAGATTAGGGGTTTTCTTGCAAGAAATTGAGAATTTTTTGGGTGTGATATTTGGGACACCGATAAAAATTACCGGGGAATCGGTAATTTTGGGCGTGGGATTTGATAGGGAGGTTCATCCAAGGCCAAGATCTATGATTGCCTTGTTGTTTATCGCTATGGCCATTGTCCGATCATGTATCAGCAATGAATGGATTAGTCCCGACCCACCCACTTTTATCAATTGGCGGTCGAGATTATTAGCTACTTATAATTTAGAAATCTCAATTTATAAGACCAAAGGGAGGAAAAAAAGGGCTTTGGGATGTAAAATCTGGGCTCCTGTCACGGACTGGCTACAGTAAACTTTATGTAGGCCGTACGATTAGGTGGCAAGAAGGCTCGGCTGCCTGTATCTGCTTATCCATGTTGATCTGCACTTTTCCCCCTTTTTTTTTTTTTCTCTTTTTTTTTCCTGAAGGTTATCATGTTGATGCTTATAATTTATCGGGGGGGTTTGTAAAACAATGTTAAGTACTATTGTAACATGCAGTATGCTGTGTCGGATAATCAGCCCAAAGTGGGAAGTGTCTCTTTTAAAATGTTTTTTCTTCTCTTTATTATCTATGTTTATTGATGTTCTGAATGTACCATAACCATACTTATTCGATCTGTGCCATGTTGAAATGAAAGAGTGAAAACTTAATAAAAATATATTTAAAAAAATTAAAAAAAAAAAAAAAATTATGTAAAAGTATGCTATTTTTCCTGGAGTGGTTGTTAGGAACTTGGCTTCGCTGTTCGTGATTTGTCCTGTGGTCTCTGCTTCTTCAACCAGTGCATGAATGCGTGTTCTGAGCACTTCGCTTGGATCCTGGGTGAGTTTTTCATAATTTTTAGTGTCATTGAGCAGTCGTTCGCATTCCAGGCGGTAGTCCTCTTTGTTCAGGATGACGGTGCCACCGCCTTTGTCGGCTGGTTTTATGACAATTGTGTTATTCGTTCTCAGAGACTTGAGAGCTTGGCGTTCTGCATTGCTGGTGTTCTGGAATGTATGTTCTTCTTTTAGTGCTTCAATTTCATTGAATACTACTTGTTCATAGACAGTGATTTCAGGTGGTATTGCACCAGGTGGTGGGATGAAGGTAGACTTCACTTTGAAGTGGGTGTCCCCCTACTGTTCGGTTTCCGTTTGTGATGGTGAGTTCTCAAAAAACGCCTTTAATTTTAGTTTGCGGAAGAACTCCGCAAGCTCACAATGTAACTGGAACTTGTCTAGTTTGGCTGTAGGTGCGTATCCAAGTCCTTTTTCTAGGACGGCAAGCTCTGTTGTTGTCAAATTATGAGATGAGAGGTTGGTTACGAGGCTTATTTCGTGCTGGGGCCTGGCTGTTGGTCCTATTTTGTGCTGGGGTCTGGCTGTTGGTCCTTTGTTTTGCTCCTCGTTTGGGCTCCTGGGTGCTGATCTTCGTCCCAGTGGACTTGGTTTGTTCGTCGTCGTCTTCCGCGTCCCCGTGGGACTCCTCCTAAAAAAGGGAACCGTTGGTTCTGGTTCATGTAGGGTGGGGGTGGTCCAAAGGGAGGGTTCCAGCTGTATCCAAATTGTGGGTGCATCTGGGGGTATGGAGCTGGGTAATGCATGGTAGCCCCTGGTGGCCCTTGGGATCATGGTTGTTGCCAGCCGGTGTTTCTTCCTCTTCCCTGTTGCCTTTTCCGGTAGCTGCCTGAACTGGAGCCACTGCTCCCCAATGAGTCTTCATCTGAGGATCCCCCTGATGTATCTGATCGTTTCGGGGGTTTGTATTCGCTGTCTGCGTAGGGATAGGTTTTTACATACGAAAAATGTTCAAATCCTTTTGGAATTTGTTGATCTTTGTTTGGGTTAGAGCCTCTTTGTATTCATTTATCTCTTTGTTGGTTTCATCCAATCTCTTCTTGAATGAGGTCAGTGTTGTTTTAAAATGAGCCTCTGTTGCTTGGATTTCAATTAGAATTGCCTCAGAGAGGCGTTTCGCTGTCTGGATGATTAGGATGACCCAGTTGCGTGTACATCCCCACGCTATCTGAGCCCAGTCCTTGCGGAAGGTAGCATCTTCCAGGAAGATTCGAGGCGCATTTGTAACGATGAGCCCTCTAGAGGCTGTGTTGTTTCTTAGATATTCGGTAAGAATTATGCCATGGAGGATCGTTCTTATTCGGTTGCGTTTCTTCTCATTCAGACTCTCCCAGTCGGCAGTTTGGGCAATGGATGTGGCTATATTAAAATCTGTCATTAGGGGGGGTTTGATAAGATGCTGTTGACATCATCTAGGGTGAACCCCTGGCCTTGGTTTTCTGCCATTCTGAGACTTAGTGGTTTGCAATCTAATGTCAAAAAAATCAATAGTAGGCTCTCACAGCTGTGCGCTGTGAAATTAGATGAAAACAAGGAGAGAGCAAGGGAAAAATGGGGTACGTCCTTATCCCCAATGTAATACTAGACTAAACAATGTGGACGAACCACTATATTAGTGCGTAACAATCACTGTAGTGGTAAGTACATAGACCCATTAGGTGTACTTAAAAGACCCCTTACACACCAACCTGGTTGGTGTCATGCTTCATCATTGGGGTCCCAACCGGGTGGCCAAATGCCCCCCGGTTGTGCTACAACGCCTGGTTACAGCAGAGCTGGTGTGGTGTAGATATGTGATGTGTAGTGAGTTTTATTAAAATATATCTCTGAGAATCCTTGCCTTTACAATTTATTAATGGCGGCTCAGGATATGATTAAAAATGTGTGATGCAACTATTTAGTAGGTTATTATCCTGAGTTGACTATGTGATGTGGTCTACATGTTTCAGCCCGAAAAAGATGTATAAGAGGGCTTTCTTCAGGACCGGGTTAGTGAGGAAAGTGAGTGGCAAAGGTGAAAGTGTACTTACCACTACAGTGATTGTTACGCACTAATCTAGTGGGTTCGTCCACATTGTTTAGTCCCGACTTCCATGACTACCCCTGAAAACCTTTCAGACAACACCAAAAGTCCGAATTCTACACATATACTAGGCCTATGTCTAGAATTCTGATTTTAAAATAAAAATTTTGGAGAGGAGGTTGAAGTAAATCTTTTACGTAATTAGTGGTGTACTTTGGCACCAAAGGCTAACTGCTTGTTCTAGCTAAAAGATATCATAGTGTTAATCTTGATATTTTAAATGTTCCCTCGATTGCAGAAGGGAGAACTGATTGACTAAATGATAAAAGCACAGAAATATTCTGTAGTGACCAGGGTCAGGGGCACTAGGACCCTGCACCCGAATGCTGGGAGGGGACAGGAACCAGACACCACTTCCGGTCAGGGAGTGGGGAGGGCATTCCTGGACAGCGAGGGCACAAGCAAAGACGTGCATGTAAGCGCAGCAGTGAGACACCAGAATAAAGAACATACTATAAGAACATTTACCTGTCTCTGCATGACTCTGTGGACGCGACAACTGGCGACGAAGGAGTGGGATCAGGATTCACCACCAGAAGCGTGTGCCCCGCCTACGACGTCCAAACGGAGCCAGGAGCCCACCCTGGTCCGCTGACCATCGAAAAGGAGAATCGCGACGTTGGGAGTTCACCCGACTACAGAAGACGAAACCAGGAGCCTACCATGGACCGTCGGGCCCACCCCGATCGCGAGCCAAGCGGAGCCAGGAGCCTACCCAGGTCCGTGTACAAGTGCCTGCAGCGACATCGGGAGCCCAACCCGGCCGCATCAAGAGAGGTGAGGTGAGGGGAAAGCAAAAAGGCAACCGACCGTGAAGAAAGCTGCCCGCCGACTGAAAGAGAGCCCGAGCTTCCCGCGTGTAGATTTTGAGCCGAAATCTCACGAAAGCTCGGCGGCCATCTTAGAGTCAGGCCATACAACTAATAGCAAATCTCGCCCATACAGAAGTCACGGCGGCCATCTTAGAGTCAGGCGGGACAGCCAATGAGAGGCTAGAGAAGGCCAGGCGGCCATTTTAAAGTCAGGCAATAACTAAAATACATAGAAAAGAAGAAAAGGGTGGAAATAAAAAAGAAATGACAACACAAAGAGGAACAAAATACAACAAAGGAAGACGGTCACACAAAGAAAGGAGGGAATAACAACAAAATGACCTACGCAAGTGACAAGAATAGCGCGCAGGCAATATTTCGCAGACCACTACCATTCAGCCTATCGGAACCACAGACAGGCATCAGGTGGGAAAGATGGATTAGGCAATTCGAAAGATACATGCGCGCCACCGATATCGCAGAAGCAAAACACGTGGATCTATTTCTAAATTTCGTCGGGGATGAAGTGGAAGACCTGCTAATAACATTTCCCGCAGAGGAAAGAGCAACATACAAGGGACTGATAAAGTGCCTCACTGACAAATTTGACCCGCAAAGAAACATAGACTTCGAAAGGTACACCTTCAACACCGCATGTCAACAAACAGAGGAGTCCCTCGACGACTTCGCAACAAGACTACGAAAACTGGTCACATATTGCGAGTTCGACAAGTTCGACAACGAACAAGCAATACGACTGCGCATCATTGAAGGCTGTCAGTCAGTGGAGTTCCGCGCACAAATTCTGAAAGAGCCGTCCTCGCTAGAGAAAATACTGACCATGGCTCGAGCGGAAGCCAGAGCAACAACACATGCCAGACAGATGGAACTAGGAAAAGAAAGAAGAGCGGAGCAAGCGAACCGTTTAACTGGAAACGGCAAAAGGAGAGACGCTACACCGCCACAAAGGAAGCATGAAAAAACGTGCGATTGGTGCGGACTCGAGTTTCCACATGTCGGCGCGTGCCCGGCAATGGGCCACAAATGCAGAAAATGCAACAGAGAGAACCATTTTGCAAGTGCCTGCATGAGTGGTCAACTTAAAAGTGAGCGAGGACGACCGGCAAGACCACGGATGGTGCCAAGCAGGTACGCAAGGCACATGGAAACAACAAATCGCAGTTCCTCAGCTGAATCAGAAGGAGCAGCCGCGCCAGAAGTGGTGGAACGGCTATATCTGATGTCAGATGCCCCAGGGGAAGATCGAATGCCAGAACACATCAATGTCGTAGAGAAACATCAGATCAAGAAAACAGCGACAGTGGACATTGAAGTAGGAAGACACAATACACGTTTCGTGTTAGACAGTGGGGCTACATGCAACATCATGTGCATGTCGGAATATGAGAAGATGAAAGTGAAGCCGCCACTATCACCATCCACTGTTGATGTATTCACCTGGGGCTCGAGGAAACCAGTAGCAAACATGGGGAAGTTTACAGAGACATTGACCTACAAAGAAAGATCAAGCACCGAGGAAATCCATGTACTACGGGGAGACCTTCCAGCACCCTGTCTGCTAAGCAACGTCACAGTGCAGGTGATGGGTCTCCTAGCAATGACATACAGCATGTCAGAAAGACGGAACATCCTGCGAGAACATCCGGCCATACTACAAGGGCTAGGAAAACTAAAAGAAAGACAAATAACACTGCATATCAATGAGGCGATAAAACCTGTGGCTCAACATCACCGACGAGTGCCCATACATTTGCAACCACAGGTGAAGGAAGAAATACAAAGCCTGCTGACCCAGGACATCATAGAGCCAGCAGACGGGCCAACCCCCTGGGTGTCGCCAACAGTCGCAGTACCAAAAAAGAACACCTCAAAGAATCGCATATGTGTGGACATGAGAGTACCTAACACAGCAATTGAGAGGGAAAGACACCCTGGACCTCACCTCAATGACATGATTAGTTGTCTCACGGGCGCATGCCGATTTTCGACCCGCAATCACGGTACATCACCGCGTTCTCAACGCACATGGGCCTGTTTCGATACAAATGACTCAGTCTTGACATATCATCGGCAGCGGAGATATTTCAAGAAATCATACGGCAAGTAATAAGGCCGGTGAAAAACAGTTTGAACTACAGTGACGACATCCTGGTATTCGGTCGTTCAGACGATGAACACGACAAGGCTTTACGTGAGGTCTGCAGGCAGCTGGAACAAGCAGGACTAACTCTAAATGAAGACAAGTGCGAACTGGGGAGGAATTAACTGGTATTTTTCGGGCACATCTTCTCAAAGAATGGAATGAGGCCAGACCCCAGCAAGGTGGAAACACTGGAAAAGGCAAGTCCGCCAACAGACGTCGCAGAGGTGAGGACATTTCTGGGTCTTGCCAGCTACAGTGCTCTGTACATAAAAGACTTTGCCACGGTGAGCACACCGCTGAGAGACCTAACAAAGCAGGGTCAAAAATTCATCTGGACACAGGAATGCAATCGGGCATTTGAGGCCATCAGACATGCTGTGATGGCTGTGGATCATCTTGCATACTTTGACCAATTGCTATGCACCGAGCTAACAGTGGATGCCAGCCCGGTAGGGTTAGGAGCAATCTTAGCACAACACATGCCAGGGAGGGATTCGCCCAGAAAAATTGTCGCCCATGCCAGCAAAAGCTTGTCCAACATAGAAAGGGCATACTCCCAGCCAGAAAAGGAAAGCCTAGCAGTGGTATGGGCGTGTGAACACTACCACATGTTCATCTACGGGAAACCATTTACCATCATAACAGACCATCAGGCCCTTGTGACAATATACGGCAATACGAATGCAAAGATACCGCCCCGCATTGAGCGATGCGGTATAAGACTGATGGACTATGACTTCAAGATTGTGCACAAGCCAGGGAAGGAACACAACCCAGCTGATTACATGTCACGGCACCCCTTACCGCAGGCAAAGGAAAGCGCATCAATGGCCGAGGAATACCTCAATTTTGTGCTAAGACAGAACACCCTTGCACCAATAACACTGGCACAGATAGAGCAAGAAACAGCACAGGACGCAACAATGCAAGCAGTCAAAATGACGACACAGAATCAAAGATGGAGACACGTCAACAACAACAGTGCCATGGGAGACGGAGTTGACAAGGAAGCAATGCTGGCATTCAAAAAGATACATGAAGAACTATCAGAGACTGAAAAAGGAATCATAATGAGGGGAACAAGGATAGTCATGCCAAATGCACTACGTCGGCAGACTGTAAACTTGGCACATGAATCCCACAGAGGAATGGTAGCAACAAAAAAGATGCTATGGGAGAAAGTATGGTTCCCTGGTCTAGATAGACTGGTGGAGAACACCATCATAAATTGTCACACGTGCCAAATAACAGGACAACCAGCAAAGCCCGAACAGCTACAGATGTCGGAGCTTCCAGAGGCAGTGTGGACAACGTTGGCAGCAGACTTCTATGGGCCACTGGACACGGGCAACTACTTGCTCGTGGTCATCGAAGAATAATCCAGATTCCCCATAGTGCGACAGATCTTGTCAACATTAGCGACCGCGATGTTGCCAATCCTGGATGACATATTTGCAGCCTGGGGTTCCCCACAGACCTTAAAGACAGACAATGGTCCTCCCTTCTCAGGGGAGGAATTTCACAGGTTCATGGACTACCTAGGCATTCACCACCGGAAAATACCAGCTCTGTGGCCACAAGCGAATGGCATGGTGGAGAGGTTCATGGGGAACATAAAGAAGGCAGTCCAAAGAGCAAAGCTAGCGCAGATCTCCATAGGACAAGCACTCTGTCAAATACTAAGAGACTATAGAAACACCCCCCACAGCTCCACGGGACGATGTCCAGCTGAACTAGTGCTAGGAAGGACAAGTAGAACGAGACTACCACAACTAGAAGCAAAAGCGCCACTTGAGCACAGCAGTATCGCTGTCAGAGACCAGGAGGCGAAAGAAAAGATGAAAGCATATGCAGACGCTAGGAGACATGCCACTCAGTCGCATCTTAAGCAAGGGGACTCAGTGGTGGTGCGTCAGCGGCAAGTAAGAAAATCAGACAGTCCATTTTCAAGTGAACCGCGAACACGACATATTCCTTATTTTTTATGTTGTTCTTCAATTGCATGCTGTCTGAGCACTCAGTTGTCTCGAAGCTATGAATTACACGGACGCCATCGCTCTCACAATTCTGCCTCAAATGACCCTCTAGTTTCTGAATATTTAATTATTTGTCCAAGCAGAACGACATTTGTTTTTAACGAATTATCTCGAAACAGACAAAAATTCATGTCATGTTCGATAGTAGGGGAAAACACGGTTGAATTGATTAATACACTAAGAACAAAGCTATGCTCATTTGTAATGTGGAGAGGGAAACGTCCCTCTTCAATACACAATTTATCATAACTTCTGATCATGCCTGTCCTCGCCAGTTTTGTTTTACAAACCCATTAATCAAACATGTTCCCAGAGACAGCTAATTATCTCTAACAATTCTAATGGAAGTGGGAAGACAAGAACGGCTGAAAATTATAAGCATTTTTTGCACTATAGGTGTACAGTGCTGACAATGCATAGTGACGCCGATGTCTTCACTGTAGGCTAGATGCTTTATCAATTTAATGATAGGCAATAACTCTTCACAATTTGCATGGTCTTAATTCTGTTTCCTAAAAATTATATTTCGAGGTCTCTCATTATATAGATCTTCATCTTTTGTTGCTTAAGTTTTTTTCTAAATTTTAGACTCGAACTTCACGGCCCAATTCCGGAAGTGTATTATGCATACTGCACATTGGAAAGGTCGGAGGTCAGATTTGGAACTTCCAATGCTGTTGTGCTAAGTAGCTGCCAGTCACCCCCTGTGCCCATGGAACATTTGGAATTCCAGATAGTAAAGCTATCACCACTCAGATTCTTAAACAATCAAATAGTTCTAGAGAACAGGAATAAGACCAACCAACAGATGTTCTGTAGTGGATGTACAAATATGGTAGCCACTTGCCGTGCTAGTACAAATGCTATTCATTTGCTGCATGCTTCACGCTCGATGATTTTTGTTGTATATTCCAGCCTGGATGATTTTTGGGGTATATTCCAGCCTGGATGGAATGCCTGAATTAATCTCAGTCACTGGCAATCACTCGGGCCACATCACAATCCATCACTATTTTGGACACCATGCCACCTCAGTCTTGACCCTGCTCCGATAGGAACAGTGCAGCCTGAACTGCCAAGTCAAGTTCTTCCTGAACCAGAACACAAGCAACCCATGCCTGGTTCTGCCTTTATTTTGGGCTCATCAGCCAGGTACAGCTTGGTTCCAGTGGCACATGTGAATGGGACCCACGTCTGGGCATACCCATCCCACCTAGGGTGTCACAATATGTATACAAAACAGTGATGGATGGAACGCTTGAATTAATCTCAGCCACTGGCAGTCACTCTGGGCCACATCCCAATCCATCGTTATTTTGCACACCATGCCACCTCAGTTTTAGACCCAGCTATATGCAAATCAGTCTTGACCCTGCTCCAATAGGAAAAGTCCAGCCCGAACTGCCTAGCCAGGTCCTTCTTAGAACCGGAACACAAGCAAGCCAGGACCAGTTTCACCCTAAAATCATTTAATTCTGAAGCCCTGGTTGCCATGTAGTGCCATATACTAGGGACTTATAAGTACATTAAATGTGCCAAACAGGTTTAGCCAATTTGTACCATGTTGTAAAGAGAGCTCACAAGCACTTAAGCTCTGGTTAGCAGTGGTAAAGTGCACAGAGTCCTAATGCCAACAAAAAAGAATTTTAGAAAACAGAAGGGGTGAAGGCAAAAGGTTTGGGGGAGATCCTGCAGAGAGGGGCAACATGAAACAAAGGTATTCAAAAAGACTAACATATATTTTGTCCCTTAAAAGGCATTTGGAGAACCACTAGTTTTGTGCTTTCTTTTTATTGTAATGTAGTGCCTTCATTAGGACTGAGGAATCCAGTGGTTCTTCTATGTGGGTGGATAGATAGGTAGAAAAAGACTAAGGGTGAGCATTAATTGGGAGTGCTTTAAGTTTTATAATTCTTTATTACTGATTTGAAAGATGTATTTGCAGCACTTTCTGGCTATGTTGTTTAGAGGTCTCTTATGAGCTTCAAGCTTGCAAATTATTTCAAACTCACAATGAGATCTCAGTCTTTCTGAAAATATGTTAGGGGACTCCCACGCTGTTAAAATACAATATTTGTAAAGATGATTTCAAGGGCATGACATTTGTGGTCCGCGGGAAATCAGATCTCTTAAATTGTACATAAGATCGTGCGAACTATCATCAAAAGAAATGTTTAAACAACCAAGTAGGACTGTTATATAATAACTATCAGTTATAATATTAAAGAGATCAGGACATCTGCAGAGCATCTTTAGTTAGAGGAACAATGGTTGATTAATCTGACTGACTTTGAGTGCTGCTTTATGTGACAATCAATCAATCAATCGATCAACCAATCAGGGGAATTGTAAGCGCGCTACTCACCCGTGAGGGTCTCAAGGCGCTGGGGGGAGTGGAGGGGGAGGGTAAGCAGTTCCATTCAGTCGAAGAGCCAGGTCTTGGGCGTCTTCCTGAAGATGTTCAGTTAGGGGGGAGAGTCTCCCTTGTCTGATTTCCTATTTCAGTAGATTATCAAATAATGTTTTGGTAGAATATCAAGTAGCACAGAGTTGCAGTGGCGGCTGGTGCCATTTGAAAATGGTGAGGCGTAAAATTCAATATACATAAAAAATTACTATTACCTGCCGCACAAGCCATTCTTGTAGCTTAAGGGGTCCGGAATAGTTCATATTGTCACACTTATAGGAGTGTCATGGTTAGTAGCTGTGTTGTTACTATCATTGGCAGCATGGCAGAGGCAATGTGTGGTGCAAGTTGCAGTGGACTTTTGACGAGAGCTCTGCCACATTTTTTTTTTTTAACTAATTAAGTACTGGAAGGGGTAATAGCAACAAATAGGAGCGGTAGAACTTCTTACTGGTAGGTTGCTGTCCAGGTACATTATTCACTTAACTTTATGGAGCACAGTCACATTTTAAAAAGGATGGTTTTCACATTAAACAATTTCACATTTGTCCTACAATTACAAATGGTAAGAAAATGGTACCTGTACGTTTTTGCACTTTTACAACCCCATTTAGAAGGTTGGAATGGGAAACAGCCACGGATATAAACAAAATTAAAAGGAGAAATATGTCAACACTGCAAAATGTTGTACATATAAATACGGTAAGTAACTGGGTATTTTACTGCACTCTCGAAACGATACACTAATTTCACAACAGCACATTCAGTCATTTATTGCTGTGATACCTTAGCTAAAATACAGCTTGCCACTACTTTATCAAGCAAAATTAGCAGCAGGAGCCTAACATGTCGCCGTCATTTGCCTCAGAGCTCAACACATGCCCAGGCGCAGCCAGTGCGCCATGAGTTAACGGAAGGAAACAAGCCCACTGCTGATGTTTGTGAACACTTTAAGGTGTTTAGTTTCACTTCTGAAATATTTTAATTGGCTTTAATTTTTCAACAGATAATTTCAAAAGCTTGTATTTCCCTAACATAGTTCCCTACTATTATCTTGTCATCCAGCAAGTGTGATCCAACCCTATTAAAATGTTACAGCAAGAGCTGCAAGTGCTGTAACTTTGGTGGCAGTAAAGTTACCCAGGCATATTTGACATTCAAGTGTCTGCTCTCCACCATTTCCCTTGGTGGCTTTCTTGCAGCTTTATCACTCACAATAAAATACATTTTTCAACCTCCATTTACGATTCTCCTTGCAGGAAGCCCTGCGCACGCTGTGCCGGCGGTACTCCCTGAGATGGAAAACAACTCTACAAAGGGAAAGTTTATTTAAGGGAATAAATTAAAAGAAATGGCTCCCGGACAGGGGACGGGGTGTAGGCTGTGTATTAACAAACAGAACAGTGGCAAAAATGTAAAGGTACCATTACCCCTATACCGACTTAACGACATTACAGACCTGCACCTATAGGAATATGAAGCACCTGTACGGTCCGGAACATGCCCCACAGAAACACTGACCTGAAAACACTGGACGCACACACGGTTTACTGTTCCCTGACAATGGTCCTCCAGTCCCACCTCCCCCCCTTCTGAGTCAGTGCTTGCGCTGCTGCATTCCTGTAAATAGCATGAGAGCGGTACAAGGATTGGCTCGGTCAGGGGCTTGTAAAGCTCCTTTGGAGACTTGCGGGCTGTAAATTTAAAATCAGCCCTGGGCTCCTGTCATTGAAGATAGGCGAGGGTTCCAGTTCGCATGTCGGGCTAGGCATAGTAAGGTACCCGTCCAACCTGACATGTGCACTTCACCCCAAGGAGGCCCAGCTGTGTTTGTCACTGAGCCATACAAGCCCCAACCCCACCCAGGTCTGACTCCGCCCACCCTCACCTCTGACTAGTGCAAAACGGCAAACTTTGCCCACACTATACCGTAGTGCTCAGGGGCAAGGGAGCAACACCCCTGTGAAAAAACACCGCTCCAGAGCTTTCAACCCACCAGCCTACATCAGATGTCAATATACTCCTTATTGTATTCCAGACCACCCTAAAACTTAACAAAGCCTCTGATCTAGCGTTTTCAGGGCCCACACTCTAATCTCCTTTACCTTGATTAAATATGTTTAACCCAGTGCTCCATTACGTACTCTTGGTCTTCGATGGACCTTTTTTAATTGCACTGAGGGGTGGGAGATCTTAGGGTATCTCTCTTCATTCATTCACTTAACAGTGCAACCAATTTAGCTTCACAATGAGGACCAGGAATTGGTAGCTGTTTTCAAGAGTGCTTATTACATATTGCAAATTAGTAATTACATTCAAATAAATCACTCTTAAGACCAAACTGTAGAGATATAAAATGGGAACAGGGAAACCAAGCTTCCTAAAGCGGTTTCAAATGAACAAGAATTAAGAATTAAGCAAAAAAGAAGCTCCGTTGCTGCTATGCAAAACAATACCATAAGTATCTGGTGCTCGTAAAGTACTCTCAGTTGGTCCTTTCTATATATTAGCAATCTAAATCTTCCAAGCACAGTCCTAGGCACAAAACTACAAAGAGCTCAGAAATCAAAGAGCTCTATAGGAAACAACAGGAACAAGGCACAAGATTATGAGTAACACTACCAGTAGCTTTGTCAAAGCTCAGCCAGGAGTCTTCAGTAAGTCGGGCAAAACTGCTAGCCTGAGCTATACCAGGGGGAAAGTCCAAAGGATCATTGAAGAACAGACCTCATAAAGTCTGCTCAAAGGGGGAAGGTGTTCAGATAAGAGTCCAAAGCGAAACTCTGCATAGGGTCTGCAGAATTTGGTTCAGCAAAAAGTCTGCGAAGAATCAGCAAAGGAAATGTTCAGCTGTGATCTAAGAGGGATCCCTCCTCTAGCATTCTGCCCTCGAGCCCACAGTTGTTGAAAGGTTATAGTACACAAATCTGTAGGTCACACCCACTTTATCACCTCTTCATCAGAAAGTCCATTGTTCATGTTACAAAATCCATGTTACAGACTGTAACAGTAGAGGAAAATCCCACACTGGAAATAGGAACGGTACATCATTCCCAGACTTGTGTGGTCGTAGTCAGAATTCCGTTTTTAGGCAAGGTATCTAACATTGTTACAAGAAGTGTATCATTTCTAATACTAGCAAAGCCTGAGAACACCTACAAGAGAAGCAAGTCAGCAGAAATAACAGGACAAATGGCTTTATGAAATTGCAGCAAGTAGTAATATAGCCCTTCAGTGCAAATGCTAACTTAAGGCAATAAATTCAATGATGCATATTAAATATACATGTGCACATTTAAACATATACAAATATAATATTTCTTTAGTTAATTTAGTATTAATATACAATAAGCAATCAAATTTCACAATACTAAGAATAACTGTGTACTACATTTTGAAAGCACATAGGTGTAACGTTAATGTATACACTGCAAAGACTTTATCATTTCCTGACACTAGTTTTCTACTCAAGTAAGGATTCCTTCAAACTGATAACAAAATCTCTATGAGTTACACAAACAATATAGCACACAGTTGAGAATTATGAATAGGAATTTCAACAGTGAAATACGTTAACATAAGGAAGAGGATGGTTTGAAATAAAGTACCCATTACCAATATTATCCTTTCAATGCAATACACATTATAATTGACAATTCTTGTACTTGTAGTAAATCTGTTATCACATTGTCAGTCACTTTATTAATCAACACCAAGTGATAATTTCTACTAAATGCATTTCATTTTAGTATCGACAGTCCCTAAGTTAAACATCAGAAATATTTATTTTCAACATTAATGAACATTCTATGTGACAAGCTATAAATTCTACATTACAGACAGTCTTCAAATGTCAGATTCATGTGCAACATGTGCACCGATCACTGTGTCACTTAAGAATAATGTGCAAAGTGCACTTTCATTTTATGTGTAAAATCTTGGTCTTGTCAGATTTTGTGACATGTAAAGAGTGGGCAACTCTGCACTGCACCAATCCCCCCTCTGATGGTGAATCAAGCCATCACATCAATGTATTATCAGGTGCTCAGATTAAAGTTTTGCTGTCTTCATCATTTTCCTTCTGGAATCCTCCAGAATTTTCATGTCATTGTTGGACCTGGCCTTTTATGCAGGTTTATCCCCTGACATTTTGCCTCCTATTTTTTCTGACCTGTTTTTGTTGGCTTTAGGAATCTGTTGCACTTTACCACTGCTAATCAGTGCTAAAGTGCATATGCTCTCTGTGTAAATTGTAATTCTGATTGGTTATTCATGATTGGCATATTTGATTTACTGGTAAGTCCCTAGTAAAGTGCACTATGTGTGCCCTGGACCTGTAAATCAAATGCTACTAATGCCACCCACATGAGTATATCTCTAAACTTGTCTCAGGCACGCCATTTCAGTGTCTGTGAGTGCAGTTTTAAACTGCCATGTCGACCTGGAAATTGCACCCACTTGCCAGGCCCAACCGTCCCCTTGACTACATGTAATGCACTCCTAAGGTAGACCCAAGGTATCCCCATGGGCAGGGTGCAGTGTACGTGAAATGTAGGACATGTACTGGTGTGTTTTATATATCCTGATAGTGAAATACTGGCAATTTCTTTTTTACTATTGTAAGAACTAGCTCTCCCATAGGCTATCATTGGAGCTGCCATGTAGCATTTTACAAGTGTAACTTTCAATTGGGAACAGCTAGAGATACGGAGTTTGGGCTTTCTGAGCTCAGAATTTAATAACATATTTTAGTGAAGGTGGTTTTTAAATTGTGTGTTTGAAAATGCCGCTATTAGAAAGTGTAGTAACAGAAAAGTGGGGAACCCAATACACCCTTGGAGGCTTGGGCAGATAAACCAATAGTGGGTAAAGATGCCTTCAAGGGATTTCATTAGCTACTCTTAGTAAAAAAATACAATTTTTTTTAATTTGTGCGTTAAGCCCCAATTGGTAGCTAACCATTGAACAATCAATACATCAATGAGGTTATTCAAGAAACATAAATATTCAATAGCACGAAATTCTTAGACACGGTATATCTTTTTTCAAAAGTACACAATTTTTAATGTGAACAGAGTTAAGAAGGGTACATTCAAATATAACAAAACACAATGATAGAGGACATGAAAAACAACCTGCAAATCATAGGTGTAAACATCTATTCCAAATGAGAATGAGAGAGGAAATTAATCTGAAATAACAGAGAACAGTTCCTACAAAGCAACAAATGCTAGGGAAGTAGATGTGACCCCAGAACTTTAGAACACTTCTGGACTAAGAGGACCCTGACAAGAAGAGGAGCAGAAGAGCTGTCAGGAGGAGTACTGCTCCTTTGCTGTGTGTTGCTTTGCTGGGTTGGACTGCAGTTGCTGCTTCTGTCTGTGGGCAGTGGAAAGGACTGGACTTTTACTTTGCTGTATCCCGCTTAAGAGATTCTCCAAGGGCTTGAAGTAGAGCTTGTCTCCTCTTTAAAAGTCCTCACCTACAGCACCTGTACTCCATTGCTGGGAGTCCTGAACCTGCCAAGTGGTGCCAATTCCAGTTCTGGTCCACTGGAGATGTTTGCTGAGCTGTAAGCTGCAAGAAAAGCATTCCCTATGTCGTCACTGATGCTGCTGCCTGCACCGTTGCTGTGGTCACTGTTCGCTGAGTGAGCGTAGCACCGACCTTGATGACACCGCAGCCCTGGTCTCACCGACGATGTCACATCTCATTGAACTCGATGCCGCTGCTGGCACCGATGCTGTGGGCACCACCTCATTGCACTGACTTCGACCGCACAACAACACTGGCCTCACCAACGCTGCCACGTAAGCGCCACCACTGATGTCTCTGTCTGGAACACAGTCGTGATCACGGCCTCTCCGCTCTGCCCTTGACGACACCGCAGACTCGGGCTGCCAACGACAGCGTCATCGACTCGGACCCCAGCGCTCCGCACAGATGCCATGTCCCTGCCTGTACTGAAACCATGGACACCGCATTGTGAAGTGCAAAATGCACCGCCCGCAATGACACCACAGCCTCAGCACCGCCGACATCAGCGCTCCTGACTTCAACCACACAGAGTTCGATCTGCAACACATGTGACTCAGAGGACTCACCGACTTCTGCACTGACCTGCGGCACCGATGCCAGTGGCGTTGCGACACCTCACCGCTGCACTTCACTTCACTTCGAAGGAACCCTTTGCTGGACTGACCCAATGCCGTAGCCGACCCTCGACTCCATCGAGGCGAGACTGAACTGTGAAATTTGTTGGTCATGACGCCGTGATAGCCCTGGTTGGAGCTATTGACTTCAAGGAACTGTATTCTTGGGACAATCATTGAAAATTCATATCTTTGCTTGTGTATGTTGGATTTTTGCCATCTTGACTTGTTTTGATTCGATAAATATTTTTCTAAACTGGTGTGGTGTCCATTTTGTAGTGTTTTCACTGTGTTACTGTGTTACTGTGTGTGTTTTGTACAATACTTTATACATTGACTATGAGATAAGACTGACTTCTCATGCCAAGTTACCAAGGGGGTAAGCATGGGTTATCTTTGGTGTGTAATCCCCTTTTACTCACTAGAAGGAAGGGTCCCTACTTGGTGTGTACCACTGTCAACTAGAGAGCCCCATTTCTAACACTTATCATAGAGGGGACATCTGCTCATTTTCTCTTCACCCCCCATTTCACTTGTGCACATCTGTACACCTTAATAATCACGAATAAGAGTAACTCACAAAGAGCATTTGCCACCAAGGGTCTCAAGATGCTTCCAACAATTCCACTCCCTAGTTTCCAAACCATCTGCCTATAGCAGAAAATCCATTCCCTTTTGCTTCTCAGGCTCCAGTATCTGTTAACCCTTTCAAATCTTTCTTCAAGTCAGTAATGTTGCTAATATGCTTCTTTAGATCTTTACTTTCGTCTGAGATGTAAGTCCAACATTGTAGAACCATTAACATCCAGCAGACTCTGCCCTCTTCTGTGAGAAGGACATCTAAAGCAAGTCAATTCTGCCAAACCATTGATCTGATGTTCACTTTCAGAAGAAATCACAACTTGCGTAATTTGTTGGTCAGAGTAAAAACACATGAACAAAATCGATTCTGCCAAAAGTCTATTACAGGCACTGACCCCATTAGAGGTAAACACAAGTGTGGAACCTGTCAGTCCTGCGCTCATGCCATAGTAGTGGACTCAATCAAAATTAGCGAAAGAACCATCTATCTCAAAGACATTACAAACTGCCGCTCAGCCAATATTATCTATCTGGTTCTTTGCCTATGTAGACTTGGATACATTGGAGAAGTGGGACGTTAATGTAGGATCAGAATAGGTGAGCATAAATCCAACATCCGCACAGGTAAACATGCAGCTCCCTTGGTCCAACACTGGATGGACATGAATCACTCAGAAAAGGACCTCAAATGGACTATCATAGAAAAAATCATACCCCAAACAGGTAAGGACACCGTTGCGATCTGCAGAAAATGAGAGGTGTTCTGGATTTTCTCACTCAATACCCATAAAAAAGGTTTAAATGAACACACCCCATGGGAAAATGCATTATGAGGATGTGTGTAGTTGTTCAACCTGTATCGGGGTCCTATCTCTACCTGATTGGCCAATTTTAGCCTCTTTATTTCCATTTGGACTTGGTGGCTTTTTTCCTTTATGTGCCTTATCAGTTTTGTTTTTTACTTTATATTCCAAACACACCGATGTGGGTCCTTCTACACCCTTCTCTTTATCAGGAACGGGTTGCTGCCTTTCACTCTCATTTTGTTTCACTTCTTGTGTTTTAAGTAACATGAGGTTCCTGTGAGTCATCGACTGCTATGTCCCCTACTCCAATATGGCCCCAATGTTAATGGTGACCGGGTTGCGGCCTTTCAATCTCATTCTATCTTGCTTCTTTTGTTTCAAGTACCTTGAGGCTCTTGTGAATCATCAACTGTTAGGTCCTTTATTTCAATATGGCCCCCAATGTTCATTGTGGCTTTTTACCTTCGCGTTACAGGTGATCTTGCTGATTCCTTCACCTTTTAAGCTGTTTACCATGTAAATCGGGTTTATTATTTCCACAACCCGATTGGCTAACATCAGCCTATCATTGTTCTTCACTACATAGGGCCTTCCCATCTGCATATGTACCCCATCAGAGTTCTGTAATCAATCATTTAATACACGGATGTGGGCCACTTCATTTTCTTTTTCTTATTAGGATGGGGCCACTGCCTTTTATTTCCATTCTCATTTAGCACTTTAATGCCTTTGTAAGTTAGTACCCTTTACCCTTCTCCATTTCAACATGGCCCCCACGTTAAATGCGGCTTGTCTGAAAGGATACATGGATCTCTTTGACTCCTCCCATCCCTAAGAGTCTGGGATATTTAGTACCCTGTTTCCTGGCGTACGTCACGTCAACGGCTCTTTTTTCAGAGTGTGGCGTCGGCCACACCACCCGGTGAGGGTTACTGTGTATTCGGGATTCTTGAACCAACTCTACAGGTAAGATTCTTTCACTCTGGGAGATTTCCGTGGTCTACGTTTCCCTGTATGAACTAGCAGACTTTGGTTTTTGTCTCATCAGATCCAGTCCTAATAATATTTGAAAGATGTATTTGCAGCACTTTCTGGCTATGTTGTTTAGAGGTCTCTTATGAGCTTCAAGCTTGCAAATTATTTCAAACTCACAATGAGATCTCAGTCTTTCTGAAAATATGTTAGGGGACTCCCACGCTGTTAAAATACAATATTTGTAAAGATGTTATCGACTTATGACCTCTGACTATTTATAGCCAAAGTCTAAGTCAGGTCGTCGAGTTTATTCAACAGGGCTGTGAAGGAGAACTCTCTCTTTCCCTTCCGGACCCCTCCCAATCTTTATCTGTATTATTTTTCCGGCCCAGTATATTAGCTTTGTGACTTCTACTCTTACTTCTTCCTTAGCTGAAGTTGAGGTCTCAATACTTTTATCTGATTTGTTTCTTCTTTGTATTTGAGAACTTTCTATATAATAGTACCCTGTATTTGAGTAGGTCTGTTTCTCCATTTCTTTTTTAGAAGGTTCGCTCGGTCATTTTGGGATGAATTCTATTCTGGTGCAATCAAATCAGACTAAGACCACACGCCAAAGATTTGGGAGACATCAAATGTTTGCGATTCCCTCTCCTCATCGTGCTGTCCCCTTGAAGCATACTTTTCGTTGATACTCTTAAGGTATATTTATGTTTATTACACTCTATATTCCTGTGTAACCTCAAGGGCTCCTATCGGGAAAAAAAAAAATGAGGTATGGGCCTGTAATCTTCTTTACTCATTAAGGGTATTTTGTCCATTAGGATATCTGCTGTGACATCGAGGCAGACCTATGTGTCTGGTTTCCTTTTTTTCTATCTATGAAAGTTGTTCCCACTTGATTTCATCCATCGTCAGGAACAGGTATTGACTCTGTTCATTATGAAATCTCCATATATCCATATACCGACACGGGTTAAAAAGGGATTTTTGATCCTCATACTTGTGGTGATAATTTAGTTTCCTTTTACCTATAAGGGATCACTTTCTGTCCACTGCACAGCTTTCGGGTGTCTGTTAATGTGGTTTCTGTTCTTCCTGAAACCTTTTCTTTTCTTGATTGATTCTTCTTAGCACCTCAAATAGGGTGCTATTAGTTAATCTCTAGTTTCTTTGTGCTCTGTACAATGCACTGATCTTTTTCAATTTTATTCGAGGATTTTCCTCTCACCACTGAAGCTCAAGTGTGTATGCATTTTTAGTATCTTTCAAAATTGATATATTATGTTAATTTCAGATACACCAGTGTATATACAGTCCCCATTCTATTGCCCCAAGCTTTGATTCTTTAAGCGCCCTGAAGAAGGTGCGATCACACTGTGCAGGTCTTTCACCGAAACGAGCGTCGGCGCAGGTCCAAGGAACAAGACGCGATGACAACAACGCTTTCTATCTCATAATGATGAAAGAAATTATTGAAAACATATAACTATGTTTATATTGTGCTGCTATTCTTTGCATATATTTTATATCATTAGTATATCCTGTTTGTTAAAGTAAGTTTGTTCCTTATGTCTTGTTCAGTGTGTGCGGGTATGAATGTTGAGTATGATTTGAATGAATGTATGTAGATATGGGGCAGATGAAATTCAGTATGAATGGGGTATGATGGTCTTAGATATCTAGGGGCATTTCTTCTTTTTATGAACTCTAGTCACATTTTGGTATGTATAGATATATGTATTTTTAATATGACAGCATGTATAATAAGTTTACTTAATATGTTTTGATATCATAAAACTATGTCTGATACTTGATTATTTACTGTCTTTGGCCTATAGACATTCACACTTACTAGGACTTAGTGGATGATGAGGTAAGCTTCCCACTTATATATCGAGAAATTCCGCCAGTATAAAGAAATTATTTCGGGCAGTTTAGTAGTCACTATAGGTATGGACTACCATTTCTGTGTCTTTAATTAAGAATCATCCAGCTGTACTAGTTGCCAATTTGTCAAATACAGTAGAAACCTTTCTAATCTTATATGAGATCACTCCTACAGTTGGAATCAAGGCACCAAAAATATCACCTACTATTTCACTAGCACTAGCTCCTCTCCTTCTCCTCCCATGTTTTTCCTTTGTCGAATCATCAATTTGGTCCACATGGTACATTTTTGCAAAAACTACTCCCAGGTAACATGCTCCATACCATCTCTTGAGCAACCTATAAAATGTACTTTTATCACAAATGTAGTAAACTCCAGGGAACACAGGATTTCATCCATCTAAATATGAACCCCAATTTCCTCGAACTTCAAATGTGTGGTCACATTCACTCGTTCTTACCAAATTTGTATCAGTTGTGGAGTTTCTAATGGAAATGCATAATCGCCCTTCATGTTAATAATCTAGAGATAATGCAGCCATGTTTCCCACTATTCTGTGCTAACTTTCTTCCTTTCCCCAAGGTGGAACTTTCAAATGATTCGCAGCTTGGGTTAAAAGATCCCTTCTTCTTTCTGCCACAGAGTAAATGAATTTCTTTTGTGCACTTGTCAAGGAACTGGTTAGATTGTGTCTGTGTGCATAAGCAGTATCCAACGTCATAATGGGTCTAAAGAAATGTACCATTATTTAGCATCCAGCTGTCTATTCAAGTGCTTCAGCACATGAACTTCAGAAAGAACTAAGGGGCCCATTACGATGGCGGGCGGAAGCACAACCGCCGTGCTGGCGGATGCAAAAACCACCAGTTACCGCCGGCACGCAGCAGTCCACACGCCCGCCCAATTACGATGCGAAAAGCAGGCCAAACACCGCCGGCAAGCCAGCAACACCGTCCGCCATCAAAGTGCGCCCGCACACGTAGCGGCGCAGCACAACTGACACACACCGTCCGACGAAACACGTCCCGCCCGGCGCATAAATTACGATGCCGCAAACAAACGGCTCCCACGGCAAAGAGACACCGCACGTGAAAGAGAGGCGGAAACACGGACGCAGAGCACGTACAACGAAGAAGCGGCACCCGGGCATGAATCCAGCACTGCAGGCCCTTCCCATGCTTCTGCTGATGCACCACCAAGGACGCAACGCATCGCGGAGACGCAGGTAGGCACACACACAACAAGTGCACGCAAACAGCGCACACAGTGCAAGGGCGGAAAAGCGGACAACCCCCCCAGCGCGTGCACACTACACATCCACCATCGCATCCACATATGACACACAGGCCAAATCGTAACATCACAGAACACATGTGTACACACCACCTGGGACTAGGAACCAACCACCCCGTCACGGCCCCAAAGCGCCGATGACGCCGCCACACATGCGCACAACGCAGAGGCCAACCGCAGCGCCATGCATGCGTCGCACACAGACACAGGGACACAACCAAGCAGCACACACATCAGCCCCACCCCGAACGCACATGACACGTGACAGGCCGGCCACAGACATGTCCCCAACGCCCAATTCACGGACAACACCCAACGCCACACAACCGACGCACACATGTCAGTGAAGACACGTAACTGCAGGACACACCCCAGTGTAACAAACATGGCGTAGCATACAGCGGCGGCAACACCAACTAGGAGAAGCAGGGCTCCTTCGGGAAGAGGAACGCCAGTACCACACTGAAAAACCCATACCACCCTGCACATATAAACAAGACACATGAAACGGAACACCAAAGAGCCCGGGGACCGACAACAGGTGGCCCAAGAATTACATCCACACACAAGGCCCAACGCAGAGCGGAAAGGCAGCCTGCCGCCCATACAAGGGAGAGCAGACAGCACTGAATGACCTTCCATTCCAACACCGAAACCACAGCCCTACGACAGAAGCCGGTGAATACAGCCATTGTCCAAGAATAGACCAACACAGGCATGCCGAGGAGACCGACCACAGGGCAGATAGCGCATATCACAGAAGCACACAACGGATGGGGAAGAAAGAAGAAAACACTCCCCATGTCGGCCACATGCAAGTTAATTGGAAGGAGTCACACAGCACTGACCTTGAACTGTCTGAGAAGCATGTGGGAAGAGGGCCCGTGTCCTCCAAACAAGCCAGCAGAACACAAGTCCTGTCTCCCCACGACTACACAGAGCTCACAGCAACCCCGGAGCGTGCACATTGCAGACTGCACACACAGCCGGAGCACGCCACCTCTACGAACCGCTGCGAAATGGCAACCGCAACACACCTACCCAACTACGCCGAACAGCTCAAGCTGTACCAAACCAACACGATACATACATTGGGATGCGATCTCCTGTCCCTGCTGAACGTAAGTTACCGACTGACTTACCGCATCACATTGTTCAGCTGCGTCATGCCCGTCTTCTACTGTCGGAGGTGTCCCTACCAGCATCCCGTCGAGATATGCCTCTCCAACCCGGCATGTCTGAAGGCGGACCTGCTACCACTACTCCTCCCTCTGGACGCACACGACAGGGCCTGCTCTGCCTATGGGGGCATGGCGTATGTGGCCAACATCGCACGCGCACTGAAATGGAACCACTGTGCCTCCACACGACGGATCATCGAGAACAGCTACATCGAATGTCACCCAGCATGCCCCATCATGGTCCTCCAAGGGACAACCTACGAACAACACCTTGACAGCCACCATCCGCTTCATTGGCTGGCAAACATGTACACCACCAATGACATGGAAGCCCTGCTGGACGGCATCGCATACCTGTCAACCTGTAAATACGTCGGACCACAACGCAGGTTCCCCGAGTGACCTATGAAGTCCAACCCCGCACCCATGCTCAGCTTCCGCACGGACTGGCCAGTCACCACCACAACAGCCATACCAAACGACCGGCAACTGTAACCACACCATCAACGACATCGCCATGACATCGGATATGACCGGGACATGCACACTGTTCCCCATCACATCCAGGAACACCGCATGCATCGTGGGAGGCAGTGGCATGGGCTCTGTGCATCGCACCCACATGGACGGAACTGCACAAACAACCAGGACACAACATGGATCCAGCGCCCATGGACACACACACTGCTCAGTGGACATGAATAGGTCGCCTGGAGTCTGTGGGTGCTGCACCCCTCCCACCCCCGCCCCGGGAATCCCATACCAGGACCTTTGCATGGACGACAAGTGCATACAACAACAACACGACCCCAGTGACTGTGACATGTCCAGTAACCACCACAGTGCAACAACAAGTGGCACGCCGCTGCATGCACGCAAGCACATGCCCTGATGTCATCTCACATGCACGCGTGCATGAGGAACAACCGCAGCAAACCTGTCACATGGAACTGAGATGGACTGTGCCCATGATGCCGAGCGGTCTGGTAGGCTACATGTATACCGTCTGTGTCAAAGTCCGCAGCTCCGCAGCTATACGTAAATGTACATTAGCACAGCCTTGGCCAAGCAGATGTAACCCCACACCCTATCCCATTTGTTATCATGCTCAGTATATCCTCAACATGTATTCCGCTGCCAGTAGTGTCCACTATACTGCATCACAGAGGACAGAAGACTCAATATAATGTTTGAAACCAGAACTGTCTCCGCTGACTCATTTCACAAGTACGAATGAGAGAGGATGAGAGTATGTGAAGTACACGGCAGTCGTGACATGACCATGTAGTCCACTGGTATTGGATGTCAACGCAAATGAGTAGCACTACTGTGGAAGACACACATGTGTCGTGTGAAGTCGTATGGACTCAGTGCTCAGGTGGGTGGGTGCGACGGGTAGATGCGCACATGCCAAGTTGGAGCACGCCGTGTTGGGAGGGGTCATGTACAGTACACCACCACTTCCCTGGGCATTGTGAGAGGACACCTGTCGGGGGGGCAGTGAACACGTGTGTGCACAGCAGCCGGGCACACATACAAAGCGGTACCAGGCGCACCTCAGCCCACCCTCTGTGGACAAGCTGGATCCTGTTGTGCGCCCGCCATGCCCCTTGACAAGGCACACACAGCCCCAGTCGACCAGGTGTAACCCCAACATAGTCAATCCGCACAGGCGATACAGGGCACGGGATGGCAGTGGAGCATGGTGTGTGAGAGGTCTCCTCGCGCTCCTCCTGGTCATATCACGCAGGCAATAGAACCTCAACGTCTAGCATGGCACAAGTCAAATGGAAGTGTAGGGGGACGCACCACAGCACGAGCAGCACTGACGTCACGGGAGGTGGCTCGCACCATCCCATCCATTGCCCATCATACCAACCACGCCACATGCCATTGCGACTAAGTGCAAGCGCGTGCGCCACCACCCCCGAGCCCTCCCCAGAGAGGCCAAAGAGTGAATGTGTGGGCCATCAGTCACAGACGGACGCGGCCTGGCCGCAAGGGCAGCCACAGCCACTGGGTGTCGCAGGTGGCGGATCCGGAAGGCGAAGACTGTGATGCATAGTCCATGCAGGCCGGGTCTCCATTTGGGGCACCACGCAGGTTGGACGGCGTCCCGCCACACATCATACCCTGAGACAGCCCACTCGTGCAACTGGACCCACACATACACTCCTTGCCCTCTCTGGTGCGAGCTTGGGGCTGCCTGTGCAAGCGCTAGCCTCGCAGGTGAGCATGCATATTGGGGGTGCGAGGGGAGGACATGAGGGCTGGGGCGAAGATGACTGTATCACTGTCAGTTAGTACAAGGGATGACCCAGATGTGGAAAGGAAGAGACGTGTCCCGTGTGTACTGCAACTAGTCGCCAATCCAACTACCCCCATGTCCGGAATGTAAGCCCGCACCTAGGCCCGCCCATCCGCCACATCGAACATACCACCAGCACGACAACCTTCCCATTCGAAACACTGACTGGGGGTGGCGACCAGTGAACAATCATGTGTAGCCTACCCACGCGTACATGTGGGCCCTCCATGATCCATGTCACCTGCGGCAAAGACATGACATGCGCAATGAGGGAAGTGAGGAGAGCGGCCCGCCACACGCGCAGAAGGTGCATCAGCTCCACAGACCCAGCAGCGAGTCCAGCAGGGGTCACATGTGCAGGGGCAGCTGTGCTTGGTGTGAAGGCACATGCATATAGACAGCACATCGACCAATGTGTAGTCTGCCCACATCCACAGTCCATCATCATGCGGACATAGGAATTGAACACAGGGCAACACATCTTAGTTGGTGCACCCACCGTGACCAACAATGCGCAATCATCGACGTACCCGCCCTGTGCATGGCCCCCCACCCAACGGAGGCACATCCAGTGCCACCATCCCACACACACAAGCCTTCCACGGAACATGCTGTGTCCAATGGTCAGTACAGAGTCAGCGCCCATCTGGTGGATCCTGAACAGGAGACACATGCACACACATGCCAGCTCCCACTATGTACGTCTGCCACCTGGCACGTGCAATGTAACCTCTCACCTGTGACGTGTGACTGCAAGCACACAGCCGTCTTGGCATGGGGCTGTCAATGTGGACACCAGTCAATGTTTCGGGCGCTGTGATCCGTACAGTGCTGTACATAGGGTGCAGTGCTGACACCTACTACTGTCTCATATCCCCTCGTGCCACAGGTCCCACTTGTATTGGCCGCTCAGCCCGTGCCCACATCGTCGTCGTCGTGTGCCATACTCATCCAGCCTCGGAAGCAGTTCCATGCTCAGCAGACACTCATGTTGCCGTGGCGTTGCCGCTTGACGAATATGCAGTCAGTCCCCATCAGCACGCCCGCAAGTCATTGGGGCCTAGATCCCCATGTGCATGCACATGGCAGTGGTATGTCTCACTTGCCATTGCCATTGTTGGGAGACCTGTGTAAGTGTATTGTGGCCGTGCCGTCCCAGCTTGACAGCTGGGCTGTGGCTCATGTGCTTGCTCAGTCATGTCAGTGATGTGTATGCGAAATTGCTATGTGCCGTGTTGCTTTGACATGTGTCCTCTGCCATTTAACCCAGGCGGAGACCGAACATTGACCGCCCATACCAATTGCTGGCGGACATGGACGATACAGAGGTAATCAGGAAGTTTCGGCTGGACAGGCCAACTCTGCATCGACTGTGTGCCATGTTAGAGCCCCATCTCCGTCCCCGCAGGGTGTATCCGACTGCTGTCACCCCCACGGCTAAGGTGATGGCCGCCATGCATTTCTTCGCCACTGGGTCATTCCAGCACACAGTGGGCAGTGGAGGAGGGATGTCCCAGCCCATGTTCAGCAAGGTGCTGAGGGATGTACTGGCAGCCATGATGCTGTACCGGAACAGGTACATCAGATTCCCCAGGGCTCGTGAATTGGCGGCAGTGAAGGGTGCATTCTATGCCCTTGGCAGAATCCCACACGTCGTGGGAGCCATTGACTGCACTCATGTTGGCCTTGTTCCACCACAGGCCACTGAGCACCTGTACCGCAACAGGAAGCACACGCACTCCCTGAATGTGCAAGTGGTGTGCCTTGCGGACATGGTGATCACCCACGTGTGTGCCAAGTTTCCAGGCTCGGCCCATGACGCACACATAATGCGCAACAGCATCTTGCCACGACTGATGGCCAATCTGCAACAGGATCGTGCCTGTATCGTCGGTGAGTATGTGGAGTGGTGTAGCGTGCTGGTTGTGCGATGCTGTCCCCTGTCCAGTTGGAATAGCAACGGTTCTCTGTGTCCCTCACACCCAGGTGACTCTGCGTACCCGAATGGGGCATGGCTGCTCAGTCCATTGAGGAATCCTCGCACCCCAGCAGACGATCGATACAATGAGGCACATGGGAGGACCAGACGTGTGGTCGAGCGTACCTTTGGCCTCCTCAAGTCCAGGTTCAGGTGCCTGGACCGCACCGGGGGTGCACTGGCGTACTCCCCACAGAAGGTGTGCCAGATAGTGGTGGCGTGCTGCATGCTGCACAATCTGGCCATTCGGAAGCAGATCCCCCTCATTGTGGATGACGGAGATCAACCAGGGCCCCAGCCCGCAGACCAGGACAGCTCGAGTGAGGTGGACAGCGGAGAGGAGGAAGCTGGGAATGTGCGCCAGCAGCTCATCGCCCGCTACTTCACTTGACGGTGAGTGTCCATGTACGACGGATGATGTGTCTGTATCTGTGCAGGTGTGTGTGTGCTGTGTCAGGGTGGCCGTATGTTCACTGCGTGCAGTGTGTCAACGCTCCATGGCCAGGGTAGTATGCCACTGTTGGTGACTGTGGCATTGTGCCCTATTGCTCTGTGCGATGTGTGTACATTGCTTGTAGTTGTTGACATGTACTGTGTGATGGGTGTGTGACACACTCATTGAATGTGCTCCTGTTCTGTCTCCCACCCCTAGGTCCCTACAGGCCCTCCGGATTCCATTGCCATGCCACGCATCAGGTGCCTTTCCGCCCAAGGTGGCCGTTGTATTCCGTACAAATAAAACACAGGGCACAAACAGCAGTTAGTGAAAAAGGTGCATTTATTACAAACTGTGACATGTGATTGTGTGTAAGGTGATGACAAAAGTGGTGCGTGCAGTGACAATGAGCTGTCGGTCATGGCTGCGTGATGATCAGGGTGTACCCACTGGTTCTATGTCCATAGTCCAACACACACATGCCATCCAGATGGCTGTGTGGAGTGGGATCGTAGAGCAAGTCAATGCAGTGGCTGGTCAAGGAAGGCTGGCGGAAGGCTGGCTGGCTGCCTCACTTGCGACTGGAGCGTGCAAAGTCCTCCCGGGAGATCTGTTTCCTCTTCGGACGGCCCCTTCCACGTTTGGGAGGGGGGTGTGGTGGCGACCTGCTGGTGGTGGGTGAGGTGTGCTCACTGGCTGTGGACGCAGGGGAAGTGGACACTGCTGCCCGAGCCTGCGCCCTAGCAGGTGGTGGCGGAGGTGGTGTTGCTGGCCTTGCCTGTGACCCCACCGCCACCACCAGCTGGCCCATGAGGTCCACGAGTTGGTCCATACGGGACACGAATTGGCCCATATGGGCGTCCATGGACCTCAGCACCCCCAGCACCTCCCGCGTGTCAGTAGCAGACCTGGCCCATTGTCCTTGGGCCTCTTCATAGGCCCCAAGGACTCTGGCCATTTGAGGCAGGGCATGGCTCCCAGGGGAGGCTGGCGTTTCCCTGACCCTGCTCCTCCTACCAGTCCTGCTGCCACCGGCCTGCCCACTAGCCACATTGCACACCACGGTCCTCGCTGTGGCTCCCAGGGTGGATCCAGTCGGCCGGGCCACCACCTGCGCTGGGGCTGGTGCCAGCGAAGACGTGGTGGTGGTGGAGGCGGTGGTGGTCGGTGCGGCGATGGTGGCGGTTGCGGCAGTGGTAGTGGCCGCAATGACCGTGGGTGTGGCCGCAACGACAGTGGCAGCAGGGGACTGGGACTGTTCAGCATCCCTGGATGATGGGTTGGTGGGTAGGAGGGGTCCTGGGGAGCGGCTGGGCCCTGCCACGCCAGATGGGCCAGCTTGGTGGTCCGTGTCCGAAGAGGAGGACAGATCCTCCAGATCCGTGTGTCCTCGTTGGGGGCTTGTAGGCTGGCTGTGCTGGCTGCTGTCTCCATCCCCAGCATCCAGCAGTTCGTCACCTGTGGAGAGAATGAGATTTGTTATTGTGTTGCACCTGGCGAAGTATGTATTAGTCGTCTGACATTGGCAGTTCGTGCAATCTCGTACATGGGTTTCCCGGAGGCGAGTGTGTGGCTGTGGCATCTGTAGTTGTGTGTGCTAGGCAATGGGACTGTGTGCTGTGCACATGTGGCATGGGACGGATTGGCCATGCCGATGGGTGTGTTGCTGTGCCCCTACTCATTGTGACTCTGGTGTATGCGGGCTCCTGGCCCATCCTGGGTCTGGTTTGTACTTTGCTTTTGGAGTTCATATGGAACGCTTAGGAACGCATATGGCAACATGGGGGCCATGCCCCAGATTCGCATTTGGGAGGGGATATGCTTTTGGGGTTCACATGGAACGCTTCCAAGGCACGCATATGGCAACATGGGGGCCATGCCCCCAGATTCGCATTTGGGAGGGGATATGCTTTTGGGGTTCACATGGAACGCATCAGAGAGACCGCATATGGCAACATGGGGGCCATGCCCAGATTCGCATTTGGGAGGATGTGCTTTGGGGTTCACATGGAACAGCTTAGGAATGCATATGGCAACATGGGGGCCATGCCCCAGATTCGCATTTGGGAGGGGATATGCTTTTGGGGTACATGCTGTGAGGCCATGGGTGCCGAACGTGACATGTGTTGTGGCAGCATGACAGTCGCATGGTCTGGAGGTGTGTGCATGCCTGACATGCCCTG